>CM071875.1:6664441-6683009 GCA_036759665.1 Gynandropsis gynandra
CACCCATTTCAAATCAATAAACTATTTTGTGACTCGAAAGCTTGCAAAACTCTAGAAATCGAACTACTTACACTTATTGACGCCATTGAAGATTGACTCGTGCTCTCTTCGCCAGTGATGCTGCTGATTCTAGCCATTTTCCTTCTCGCCAACTTCAAATCGTTCCCTCTCAAGTTCGAAATCACTTATTTCTTTCTTGCTATCAACTTTTAAACAGGTTTCACGGCGAAAAACTGTTCGGCTTTCTCGTTTTCGGCAATTTTTCACGTCGAAAAACTGCCGAACTTCCATTTTTCCACGTTCGAACAGTAAGAGCAAATTTGTCTTTTCTTCAGTTTTTATTTTTCGGATTTAATAATTATTTTGGGAAGGGTATTTTTGAGGTGGTTTAGCCCTATGAGGGTAAGGCTATGTGAATAGTATAAATGATGGTGTGGCATGTTACAGATCCTCCATATTATACAGTATTTTTAGGTGGTTATTATTAACCATTAGATTGCTAAAAAAATTTCTTGTTTTTTTCAGCCTATCAGCATCATCTGTTGTTTCAGTAATTCATTCGCTCATCTGCATATTCTACACATCTCTCACATCTTTTGTTATCTCTTTCCATTGTCAATCCTCCTTTCCGAGTTTTTTTATTAGCCGACGAAATTTTCTTCGTCACATCTTCTCAAACCCCAGGCAAGTGGAGGTGCGGGTGCGAGACAAGGCACGACGAGTGCGGGTACGAGGAAAGGTGTGGTGAGTGCGGGTGCGAGAAAAGGTGAGGCAAGGCGCAGCGTGTGCGAGATGGGCGAAGCGTGGCTCGAAACGATATCAACAAAGCGTGGCTCGGAACGAGATGGGCGAAGCGCATCGCGACGAGGCGAGGCGCAGAGAGGCGGAGTTACGCCGCTAAGAAAGGTTAGGCGTGAAGAGAGGCTTGGAGAGGTACGAAAAGAGATGAAGCGATTCAGAAATGGCGACGGTGGTGGAAGAGAGACAAAGAAAAAGAAATTAAATGTGGAAGAGGAGAGACAAGTGAGAAGTATAAAGAAGAAGAAATTAGGTTTATAATTTTATTTATTTGATATCTAGATTTTTTTGGAATAGTTTTATAATTTAATAAATTTTTAAATTCTGAGTTTTTAGATTTATATTTAATTTTTAAAGATTATTTAATTATTTTTAGATTTATTTTAATTTTAATATTAAAATTTTATTTAAAAAATGATAGTTTTTAAAAATATGATAAAAGTTTTTAAAATTAGAATTTTGCACAAACGACAATTTTTTAATAAAAAATTGAAAAATATTTTTTTATAATTAAGTAATAGTATTATAAAATATTGAAAAATATTTTTTTAAAATTAAGTAATAGTATTATAAAATATTAAATTATTCTAAATATTAAAATTTTAAAAAAAATTAAATTAAATTGTTAAAGAAGTATTTAAAAAATAATATAATAATTTAATAATGGACATTTTCAAAATAGCGTTTATTTTGGTCGTTGGTGTTGTCATTAATTTTATAAAAACAACTTTGGCGCAACCGGATTAGTGATCACTTTTTGAGTGATTGGGTTATATATTTTATCTAAAAATATTATTTCAAAGAGTTACAAATTATTTCAAAGAGTTACAAATGATATTGCTTCGAAACATTAAAAGTGGTTGGATTTATTTTTAATTATTAAAACAAAAATATGAATGTGCCTATTATTGATTTTATAGATTTTAGAATATATGTGATAATAATGTAAATGAAGATCCAATAGCAACGTTATGCGAGGTGACATGTCTCGTTGATTAGTATGATAAGTTAGATTTGATATTTTGGCTTGCTGAGTAATCATTAGCTTTGAAGTTGGTTTGTTTGATTAGCCTAATCATCTCACTTCATTGGCATTTACCTTTTTAATATATATTTTTTTTTGAAACGATAGGTTTCGGGCAATCAAATAAAAGATCAGTGGAAAGGATATTGAATCCAAATAAATACTTAAACCACACGTATCACTTTCAGCCAAGTCTATCACGATTTTTACTGTCATAAACTTCAATCATTTTCATTAATTTTTTCTAGTCTATACTACCAGAAGGGAAATTTACTAGTTTTATTATATATAATATAATATTACACAAAATTGCATTTTCAAATTCAGAATTACTTGTTTACCGTACATGTAATGTGATATTCGTTTTCGTCATAAAAACTATTTTGAAAATTTTAATCTTTCAACTAGCTTTTCTACATATCACTTCAATTCGTTTCTAATATATTGTTTTATGATTAATAGATTACTCTAATAATTCTTTGAATAGCTGTTGTCATGAAAGAATTCTAGGTAACAGTTGTTATTATTTATTATGTTTTTAATCAAATTTGGCGTTTATAGGAATAAATGCATCACAAAAATTGGTTATCGAAAGTTACTGAAAGAGTGATGATTGGGGCTAAGATGTGAAAGAGAGATTATTATGAGAGTGGGATTAAAGGGAATGATTAGAGGATCCATTAGTACACACAAAAGATTTGGGTTGTCTTTTTTGTTATTTTGTTTTTGTTTAGTCTTAAGCACGCGTCGATGCGCATGCTTGTGTTGGTAATATATATAGCGATCAATCACTTCTAAATTGTATTCTTTTTATCATTTATTGACTATCAAAGTAGGAATAACATACTTATTAAGTTGTTGTTTGTGCAGTAAAAGTGTTTTTAATAATTTAATATAAGATCTAATTTTTTTTTCTCTCTTTACTCAATCATTTTAGAATTCGGTGAATTTTTGTAACTTCTGTAACTTGTGCTTATTATACATATGTATATATCATAAATTTGGAACCATTGTATGATTGATTAAGTTTTAATTAATTATCTAATGAATTTTTTAATTATCTTGTAATTGCACTTAGAGCATATATTATTTCAATAATCTTTCATTTGTCTCAAATGTCAATTATTCCATAATTGACTTACACATCCCATACACATGCCACCATGCATATGATCTATGGTAACCTTAGAGAGACATTCATTCTCAATGGACCGATTACTTCCTTCAATTATATTTTCAATGCTAGAGGAAAAACATAAATGATTACCATGCATATTGTCCAACAGTCTTCGACGGACACCGAATCACTCGTTAGTGTATGACCTCTTGGGTTCAACACTAATTTGGTACCCAATTAGTTTTACTATTTATCCAATCGATGTTGGCATAACAACACTCTTCAATGACCATATATTGTGGTAAAGGTTATGCAATAGTTCGTTATATTTTTTTTTATCTTCGGATCACCATAGGGTATGGTTTGACTTTCAAACCCTAATAGATTACCAATACTTTTTTATGTATATCATAACCGATTGTCTAAGAGATTCAAGAAACCCCTTTCTCTTATTATTTCATTTATTTATCCAAAGACTTTATCAATCATTACGATATATGACAACTCAAACTCTTACCAAGAGTTGACATATCCCATCTTGATCAAGCATCAATTGAACAAGCAAATAATCATTCCAAATTCCTCCCAACAAGTATTCTAGAGCCTAGAGTGTTTGTCAATTACTCTATTAACCTCACCTCCAAGGAAAAATCTGACATTCATACATCATTTCTAGAATTTCTATTGACAGATTATTGGTAACTCAATGATACATAACTCGAGTGTTGGAATTCAGGATATGTATGGCGAATTTGTTAACCTGGATAAATCGAGTAGAATTCATAAGGTGAACGTGGATCTTTGACTCGTCTAAGGGCACTCTTCAAGAATTCATCTATTTACGGTGGATGATGGTGGAGGTTCTCTTGACTATTCTAAGTGCACTCTTCAATATTTGATTGTCGATGGTGGATGATAAGGGTTGATGAGGTGTTTATGGTGGAATGAAGGACACTACAAGAGATGCAAAAGCATCTTTACCGCCATATATTACTTCAATTGTTCCCGGAAAAAGTTGAAGATATTGTTTTCTTAATGAACGATGAAGAAAACAAAAGAATTTATTCTTAGCAAAAATGAGTTTGTTGTTACAAATGAAATGAAGTCCTTTATATAGGATAATTTCATGAATAAGAAATGACACATTGTTCTACTAGCCATTGGGATGATTTCCTAGTCGTTGGAGATCTTAGGAAGAGGAAAATAGATGATCTGATCTGATAGATTTGTTAAGAAAATTATACTAACCATTCAAAATGATAAGGAAAGATCCTCATCTTTTGTCTTTCTTTATCCGTGACGTGAGTCCTTTGGTTTAGGGGTGTGTGTCAAGGGGTTTAGGGTGGAATGGAGGACACCATAAGAGGTGTGAAAGCCGCTTGACACAATCATATATGATTTCAATTATTTCCGAAAAAAGTTGAAGACACTATATTCTTGATGAACGATCAAGATAACAATATAGTTTATTCTTAGTAAAAGTTGGTATGTTGTTACAAATGACATAGAGTTCTCTATATAAGAGAGGCTCCACATTAGAACAAGTAAATTACACAAATGAGAAACCACAAATTGATCTATTAGCCATTAGAAAGATTTCCTAGTCTCTTGAAGATCATAAAAAGCGGAAAATATACGATCTAGTGGGATAGATTTACATAGAAGATTCTACTAGCCTTTCCTTATCTGTGACACGAGCCCTCGGGTTTGGGGGTACGAGTCGAGGCTTCGTGCAATGTAGAAGACCATCGTAATTCTTCTTTATGTTGGGCCCAATCCTCTGTTTGATCAAGAGTCTCTTGGCCTTCTTCACTATCTTGGCACCTTTATTCTGCAAGGTCCTTACTCGTCCATGTTTGACTAGGTGATGGATGGTTATATATGCTCGATGGCTCTTTAAATTGGGTCCTTGCTCTTGTCACCCTCCTTTGGTTTAGCCTTGTCATTGAGTCCTCATCATCCCCCCTTTGCGAGTGTTTCATCCTCAAAGTGTTATTGCCTCTATTGAAATGGGATATATCAACAACAATAAATGATAAATACACGTTATACTCACCTAGTAGTTCAAGGTGGTAGACATTATTGTTGATCCGCTCTAGAACACGAAATAAGCCATCTTATCTCGGTGTTAGCTTTGAAATCCTCTTATCAGGGAACCTTTCTTGTCTCATATGTAGCCACACCCAATCCTTTTCTTTGATCACCATTTGTTTTTGCTCCTTATTGTATTGTTTGACTTATTGTTACGTCCTCCGCCGTATATTTTCACGAAAGTTTTCATGAGCTGCTTGATTAGCTCGACTTTCTTCTTGCCATCAATGTGGGTGATCTGTTTACTTGTTAGGGCCGAGAGGTCCAAAGGAGTGAAGGGTTGAAACCCATAGACGACCTCAATAATTAAGTGCTTTGTGGTAGAGTGTTGTGTTTATTTGTAGGAGAACTCGGCTAGTGGTAGGTAATTACGTCACTTCTTTGGATACTGTCCAATGAGCGATCGTAGTTGTGCTGCTAGCATACGGTTAACCAACTTTGTCTGGTTATTAGTTTGCAGATGACACTTAGTAGAAAACACGAGCTTTGTCTCTATCTTCCACCAAATTGTCCGCTAGAAATGACTAAATTTTTTTATACAATCAATCTCTTGGGCAGGTCGTGGATGCATATGATCTATTTGAAGAAAAGATCTACAATACTTGTTGAATCGTTGCTTTTTTATTATGGTAAAAAGTATGCCATCTTGAAAAAACTGTCAACAAATGATGTGGTTAATCTCAAGTCATAATTTACCTAGACTAACGCTTCTGCAAGAATACGGATCGTATAGTACTAGGGTCGAACACGAGGAATCGATGCAACTCTAAAGCTAGTAAACTAATGAATAGGACGTGTAAAATCAATAAGTGATTGGAATGCGAATAAAGATAAACTAACTAACTAACATATTAAACTCAATGAATTAAACACCACAGGTTTCGAGAAATGCACAATGATGCAACGAAGTTCTAACAAGATAATGGTTATAGATATCGTTACATATTCGGGGAATTCAAGCTCTTTCCTAGGGAATGACTCTCCCGATGCCTAAACCCACTATCTAGCATGCGTACTACCAATATCCAATTGTGTAATCTCACCTACTAGATGCATTAAGATCGCTGTCATAATTCCTAAGTTCAATCAACCCAGCGGCCAAAGTTCTAAATCAATTGAGACTTCAAATCATGGCTACGTTCCAAAATATAATTTATCTCCCAATGCAGTTAGATTTTTATAATCATTCATTCAAGCTACCAACAATAATAAAAGAATTATGAACAACCAATCAATTCGAAACGAACAAATATATAACCAAACATTAAGAACAAAACTTCATTAAATACTAGCAAAGCTCTCTAACCCATGGCTATGGACCTACTCGAACATGAAGTTAGAAAACAAAACATGAAAGATAACTATATTTAACATGAATAATTAAAGAGATCCCTCCCTATTCTATTACCGACGTCTTCAACATCTCCTCCGCACTCTGGCTTTGTCGCTCCGTCCTTGTCTTCGTGTGCGTTATGGTCTCTCCTTTTCTCTCTTCGCGTGCTCTTTTTTTTTCTCTAATTTTGTGTACGACTTGGGCTGCTGAAACTCTTTACTTTTTGCCCTATTTATCCTCTTTCCTTTCCTCTAATATTTCCTCTTTGGCCGTCCTCTTTCTTTCCTCTCTAGTGGCTGGAATTTCCTGTTTCTTACCGCAACTGCAGTTTTCCTTTTCCGAGTTTTTCCATCTCTTGTTTTTCCATTCTTGTGTAATTTTCAATGTTTCCTCTTTATTTTCCAGCCATGTAGCTCCCCATTCTCTTATCTAACCATATTTCCTTTTGGTTTAAGTAGCCAACATGTTCATTTTCTTGTTTTGCTAAATTTTCTTTTCTAGTTTATGCAGGTGAAGAACACGACCCGTGCGGGCTGATGAGTGCCCCGCACGGGCTGGCTGGCAAATGGGAACCCGTGCGTGCTGGTGAAGAGCCCGACTCGGGCTGGAGCTGCTGGAGGAGTGAGCCCGCGAGGGCTAAAATGGACACCCGCACGGGGTGATTGGAGCAAGGTTGTCCGCTCGGGTTGAGGATGAGTCTGAGGCGTGCTGAAGGTGCTGGACATGGAGCCCAAGCGGGCTAAGGTATCCACCCGCGGGGGGTACTTCTCCTTTGACGTTGAACAATCATGTTTTAGGGCATTCGCTCGTGTTTGTATCTCGGTATCTCCGTTCACTGCAAAACACGAGAAAACGATGAAAGAAGACTAAGTGATGCTTAATGCTTGGCAAAATCCAAATGAATGATGAAACTAACTATGAAAATAGACGAAAATACTATAACAAAATAGACGTTATCAACAAACAAAGAGAGAATCTTTGTTCTGGATCTTGGGAAGTCTGAGAACAAAGTCCATCGAAAATTCAGTCCATGGATGAGTTGGAATGGGCAGAGGAAAATACAAACCGTTGGGATGAACGTGAGACTTGCTTTATGACACGTGATACATCATGCAAAAAGTCGTTCAACTTCACGCTTGAGGTGTGGCCAAAACAAATGCTCATTTATAGTTTCCAAGGTCTTCTCCATGCCAATGTGTCCCGTGGGAGCTCCTCCACGTTTTTCTTGAAGCATCAACTCTCTCATTGAGCATTGCAGAATGAAAAACCATTTTTTGCGGAAAAGATAACCGTCATGTATGTAAAAAGGTCCGCTAGGTCCTTCCTTATACAATTGGAATATATCGCCATATTTCGGATCTTGCTCATATAGCTCTTTGAGGTTCTTGAACCCTAAATTTCTAGCTTACATGGGCGTGTCTCCACGATAATGTGTCGGCTACCACATTTTCTTTGCTTTTTTGTACTTGATTATATACAGAATGGACTAGACAAACTCCATCCATTTGGCATGTCTTTGTTTGAGTCCGGTCTGACTCATGACATGTTTAAAGGTCTCATGATTAGTGTTGATGGAAAGATCCTTCTCTAGTTGGTAGTGCTGCCATGTTTTCATTGCTCGGACAAAGGTGTAGAGTGTGGATACTTCTCACTGAAATACTCCACAAGACGTTGTTCTTGAACTAGGACAACTCAAATGTGGATTCTTGAGGAATCACACTCCACTTCGAACATCTTGTCGAAGTTCGGAAACAATAGGACATGCATAACAATGAGGTTTATCTTAAGTGCTTTGAACGCCTTAGTTTGTGCATCTCCCCATTCGAAGGCCTTTTTCTTTTTATAACTGCAGTGAGGGGTGCATCTATGCTGTTCAAATCCTTCATGAACCAATGATGGAAACTTGCTATCTCATAAAAGCTTCATACGTGTGCAACGATGGCCAGTGTTGGCCATTCTTGAATGGGCTTGATTTTATCCTCGTTTTCTCGTTGTAATGTGAACTCACAACAAAGTCTTGGACAATGATTTCATTATTGCAAAAGAAGTACTTTTTCAGGTTTGCGTAGAGTTATTTCTTTTAGAGTGTTTCTAGTACCCGCAAAACTTGTACTATATGTTCACAAAGATATTTATTATAAACAAGTATATCATCAAAGTAAACAATGAGAAATTACATACGTGAGCTCTTAGAACATGGTTCATGAGCATCATGAAGAGGCTAGGGGTATTGAAAAGTTTAGAAGGCATGAAGAGCCATTTATACAATCCTTGCATCGTCATGAAGGTCATCTTCCATTCCTCGTCTTCCCACATACGGACTTGGTAAAATCTATTCTTGAGATCGATCTTTGAGAAGAACATTTCCCATTCAAATTGTCAAGCATATCGTCCAGCAGTGAAATGGGATGCTGATTTTTTATTTTTATGTTTTTTATAATCCGACAGTCAATAAACATTCTCCATGTCTTCCTTCTTTGGTACAAGTAGCTTGGGAATGCCTCAAGGACTTAGGCTTTCTTAGATGTGGCCTTTGTTTATAAGCTTTTGGACTTGTCATTATAGTTTCTTCGTCTCCTCGGGATTCATTTGGTATGCTGGCCGATTTGGAAATAGTGATCTCGAGATAAGTCAATCTGATTTTCAATTCCTTATATTGATGGTAGTATGGTCAGTATCTCCTCGGAAAACAAGTCGTGATATTTTTCCAATTTGTTGGTGATCTTTGAGCAATACTCTATTGTACCTTGGCTTATCAATATATCTTTTTAGACCATTAGTAACACCGAGCTTTGATTACTCAAAGTCTTACAAATTTCACTAGCTTTAATATAAGAATTGGGTTTGTCCTTGCAACTTAATTTCAATTGCATATCATGTACTTTTGAAGGAATAAGAGGTACTAGAGTTACCTTCCTTTTGTTCAAGACATAAATTACTTTTTTTTTCCTTCGATCATGCGTTATCTCATAGTGAAATTGTCATAGCCTCCCTAGTAGGATGTGTTATACTTGCATTGGCACGATGTCACAAAGCACCTCATCGTGATACTTGAATATGTTGAAAGGCATGGTACTTATTCGGTTACCTTGAGCTCCCCTTGGTTATTGAGTCATTGTAGCTTATATGGGTGTGGATGCTTCTTTGTATTCAAACCTAGCTTTTTCACCATTATAGGCGCTTGCAACGTTAATACCATAATCTCTATCTATGATAAGTTCACATACCTTAACATTAACGAAGTATTTTGTGTGAAATATTGTTTGTGTTGGGCCATTTAGTACACCATCGTGTTCAAAACACGCCTTGTCACAAGTAATTCTTCACTTTTTTATCCCACTAAGTGAGTGTCGCATTCGTAAATTATGTCACGTTGTACTGCACATTTTTTGTGCTTTATGTATATGTAACACTAAAAAATATTGCCCAAATGCGTTTTCCAATCAAGATAGGTTTCAGGGTTAACTCGTCCAAAAAAAGTAGGTGGTTGCAACTTTAAAGTGTTACCATCAATTTGACTCTTTGTTTCCAAGGTGGTTCCTCGTCGAACTCGTCATCCTCAAATTTGAATCCTTTTGTCTTCTACCTCAATATCAAGTCGAGGTTGTGCTCGAAATTCTCATCGTCTAGCTTGAGGATATGGTTATTCTACACCTTAGCCAGAGGCGCTCAGCCCAAACAATGTTCTGCTCTACCCAAGAAAACCCACTGGACAGAAGAAGGCCTATGCACTTGGTCTGAGTACAGGCTCACTCAACCAGAATGAATATGTTGGATGAGTGAAGCATGAGGAAGACTTGACCACTCTACCAAATGCTACATGAATCAACCGAGCATGGGAAGACTCAACTGAGCATCGGTGTTGCTCGTATCAACATGCTTCCACATCAAATTCCAATGTTATTGAGGATTGTTCCTTCACTTTAGTCTTTATCTTAGAAACTCAAACACAATTCTAAAAATATCCATCCTATTATCACTCGAATTAAAGCTGATATTGTCAAAAAAAAGTCCTTGATATAGTTTTCTACCCTTCCTTCTATCCCATTAGAACAAAAACTCATAACCTCTGCACTAAAATGTCCTTGATGGAATAACGTTTCGGAGGCTAAAATGAAAGCTCTAAATAACAAAAAAACTTGGAATTTGGTTCCTGCACAATCTCGTTTGAATATATTAGGATGTAAATGGGTCATGAAAATGAAACTCAACGTAAATGAAAGTCTGAATACTCTTAAAGACATATTAGTTTTAGGACATTTCTCCAAAAGGAAGGTATGGATTACCTTCAAACTTTCAATAATGTTATTCGCAATAATACTATGAGGACGATCTTAGCTTAAATTACCTTCAAGCATTGGATAATTATCAAATTGGATATTCAAGAAATTGTGTAAAGACATTTGTCTACCACATAAATCTTTTCATGGTTTGAAACAAGCTTTGTGAGTTTGATTTGACAAAATGAACACCTTCTTGTTGGATTTTGGGTATTTTTCTAGTACTGCAAACCCTTGTGTACGTTGATGATATTATCCTCACTGGAAACACATATGCAATTAGATAAGTTACTAATGCGGTTACATAATCAATTTTCAATGAAAAAATTTGGTCCAAGTTATCCTTACTATGATAGAATGATTTTGAATTAGTTCAAGTTCGTTAAACATTTACTTTTTAGAATTCAAATGTTGGACTGCAAACCTATTGCAACTCCTTTTCTACATACATTCAACTATCTGATTTAGATTACTTTTTTGATATATCATACCTTCAAAACATTGTTGGTGCTCTATAGTATTTGACTCTTATAAGTCTAAGGCATTACTTTTACACTAAATGTTATATGTCAAAGAATAGATGATTCAGACTTTTAATTTAGCTTAAATTACCTTCAAGCATTGGACAATTATCAAATTGGATATTCAAGAAATTGTGTAAAGACATTTGTCTACCACATAAATCTTTTCATGGTTTGAAACAAGCTTTGTGAGTTTGATTTGACAAAATGAACACCTTCTTGCTGGATTTTGGGTATTTTTCTAGTACTGCAAACCCTTGTGTACGTTGATGATATTATCCTCACTGGAAACACATATGCAATTAGATAAGTTACTAATACGGTTACATAATCAATTTTCAATGGAAAAATTTGGTCCAAGTTATCCTTACTATGATAGAATGTTTTTGAATTAGTCCAAGTGCGTTAAACATTTACTTTTTAGAACTCAAATGTTGGACTGCAAACCTATTGCAACTCCTCTTCTACAGACATTCAACTATCTGATTTAGATTAATTTTTTCATCTATCATACCTTCAAAACATTGTTGGTGCTCTATAGTATTTGACTCTTATAAGACTAAGGCATTACTTTTACAGTAAATGTTATATGTCAAAGAATAGATGATTCAGACTTTTAATTACCACAACGTACTGAGGTACATCAAGGACTAATACATTGGGATTTTATCTTCATGCCAATAGTATTATTAATTTACATCCTTTAGTGATCCGGATTAGGCAGGATGTGAGATAACAATACACTCTACTACTGGTTTTTGTACATTACAGAGATCTAATCTCATATCATATTTTTCCAAAAGGCAACCTACTATCTCAAAATCCTCCAATGAGACAGAATACAACGCATTGGCTTTGGCTGTGAGTTAACACACATGAATCTCTCTAGAGTATTGCTTAGCCTCAATCTCCTATATTTTATTGTGATAAATTTTAGGCAGTTCATCTCTCCATCAATGCAATCTTCCACATCAATTCTAAGTATATTGAACTTGAATATCACTTTATCAAAGAAAAATGGTATTGGGAGATCATTACAAACACATTACTATGGATCAAGAAATAGTAGATATCTTTATTAGTTCACTTCAGCAAGCACCATTTGTTTCATTGCAACTCAAATTTGGTGTTGATTTAGCAGCCAACATAAGTTTGAGGCATCTTTTTAGGTGCATTGGTTTCGGGCTGATTTCTTAGATGCATAATTAGTTATGGACTATGACTTCGGTCATGAGTGGTCCTAGCAAAGAAAAATGTCCTTTTCGATATGTATGACAACTGAAATCATTCGTGAATTTTTGGAGTTTTTCGGAAATAAATTCTGAAAAATTACTTAGCATTCTCTGAAATTTATGAAACTTCACAACACATAAGATCATATCAACATACTAACGTGTATAAAAAAATCAGATCAAAATTCGTTGCAAAACATTATTACTTTTGAACTTCCAGTAGCCGGGGTAATTCCTACCTCTAATAGCATATATTAAGTGGTTGGAGTTAAAAAGCTCGTAGTTGGACCTCGGGACGGATCGATCGATCCGCCTTTCTTGCAGGATCAACTTGGTAGCATACATTTTTGACATAGAAATCACGCTTCTTCCATATGTTCTAAAAATGATGAAAGCAGAATGATTTAAGTTCATACTTACACATGCATGGCTTAATCATTGAGACATGCATATGGTTACTGGCAGGGGTATTCACCGCAAAAGTATTCACTAGAGACTCCCCAGATCTCTTGTTTAGGCGAGACTTCCACACCTCATTCTCAAGCATTGAATCAGCAAGTTGCACCACGAAAGGGCTCACACTAGATGCTATCTGCCCAGGTGAATAAAATGTTATCATCACAATAAATTCTCTACAACAAATTTTATAACAAACTTGTCACCAAATAGATTTGTTTTTTAGATTTTATCATTCAAAATTTCATATGTTAGGATACAATTGTTGAGAAAGATTTTTCCTATATATGTAATTGTGCATCGTACTTAAAATTATAAAAGAAATAATAAAATTTCAAAGTTTCAGAGCATTCTTCTCTCTCTCTTTCTTTATTCCGATTCTTTACATGCTTCTTGTTTTTGTTCGTCCTATATTTTATTGACAAAAAAAAAATCATGTTCACAACAATTTTATTATTCACGAAGCATCTTTTGTGGTGCTCTTCAACAATACATAGGATGAATGGAAATGTCATTGTATCCTTAATGTTTCTCAATCCATTTATTACAAGGAATATTTCAAATTGATTTTTTGCTGAAAGTGTCCTCGCAATTGGCTATTTGCATAATTTTACACCATCGATCATTCTAAAAGGTGGAAACCTGTATGAAGTGGTTAATGGTACGTCCTTTATGTATTCTCAACTCGGAGTCTTGGGAAGCTTGTTGAATGATGAAAATCCAACACAAAATGGTGACATATTCACATCTCGTGGTCGTCGTTGCATATTTGTTGGGTACCATGGACATAAATGTTGGAGACTTAGTTATTGGAGAATCAAACATCTTACTGCACTCAAGCAATCACTTCATCTCCTACGAAGGTTTCTCAAGCCTCAATCTACCATTATGGGACCTATTTAATGTTGAGCAATTGAATTTGGTTTTCCTTTCTTCCTCGTCGCAATCGTTTTCTCATTATCTTATTCCTTAGAGCTCATCAAATATTTTATTCAGGGTCTTTTCGATGAAACACCTCTCGAACAGTGGATACCACCAAATTCACATGAATAAGGTGATGATTTTTGGATTGACATCCTACCTTTTTTTCAGCTCTCTTCAGAAATTTAGAACCCGTGACTTATGATGAAGTTGTGAAGGACCCTAATTGGCATCACACAATGCATGGGGAGATTGATTATCTTGACAAAATTGGGACTTGGGCTCTTTAGGATTAACACCATACAAGAAAGTTATTGTGCTCAAGTGGATATTCAAAACCAAATATAAGTTGAATGGCTCCGTTGAATGTTAAAACCATACCTTGTGATCTTGGAGACATTTTATCGTGTGCCAAAATGACCATAGTTTTTTTTTTCTATTTGTAAGTTGTACTATCCTTGAATTTGGAACTACATTGATTTTTCTATTTGGTAGTTGTACTATCCTTGAACTTGGAAGTACATTGATCTTCATAAGGCTTTTCTTCATAGGATTAAATGAAACTATATATATGCGATTACCGATTGGCTTTGAACTCTGGTTATTCCCGATTATGTCGTTTGCAAAAATGTTTATATGGATGAATTAAAAAAATATGGATTTCAAAAGAAATTATGGATTACTCCTTATTCAATTATCATCGTGACAAAGCTCTTCTTAACGTGTTGTTATACATTGATGACTTTATTATCTCGAGAATTCATTGGTCGCTATTTAAGAATTTATCTTTGTCAACAAAAATATGCTTTGGACATAATCACCTATTCGAGTTTACTTGGATCCAAGCCATCATCTGTGGCTTTATTCTCAAACCCTTTTACAATACCATGTTCGTACTTCCCATTCAACATCCCATTTTATTTCAATTAATGCAACAGCCTACAATTGATCACTCGAATGTGTTCTTCCACTTGTTTGATATTTGTAGATAACTTTTGGTTAGGATATTCCTCTTTGTTCTAATGCTGGTTTTTACTTCATGGTTTGGTGTGGCTTAAATGGGTGAAGTATTTTAATACCTAGAGATCAATTACAGGTTGGATTGTTTATCTTGGCTCATCTCCAATATCTTGGAAAATGAAGAAACAAGCTAACTCATATTTATCATTTGCGGAAGCTCGATTAAACAAATTTTACAAGCAATCGGTGTTTTTCACTCTTGTCTCATCACATTACACTACGTAGCCAAGTGACACTTTCCGTAAGTGCCAACCTTGTGTTTTAGGAGAGAACCAAACACATTGAGATTGATTATCACTGAGTTTGTAAAAAAAAATCATTTCGGGAGCTCTTCGCACACACTATGTTCAATCTCTATCCAGTTAGTTGGCATTTATACAAAGGCACTAGAAAAAACGAGAGTTTCATGAGTTCATTTCCAAGTTAGGCATTCAAAACTTGCATTCTCCACATTGAAGAGTATGTATATATACATGACTTAGTTGTGTATGTCGTTAAACCAAGTAAATGAAAAAGCATTTTTCAATCACACATTTGCATAATATCTAACTTAATCCGTAACTATTTGACGTGTGGAAACACGAGTTATAAATTATCCTAGACCATTTCACCGCAAGTATACGGATCGTGTAGTACCAGGATCGATCTCTGGGGACTAAAGCAGCCAAAAACTAAGAATGGAACTAAACTAAGACAAATAAGGATAGAAGAGGGTATGGTCATAAATATCTAAAACTAACCTAAGTGGTGACAACGATACTAGATTGGGGATGAACTTGGACATGACGAACACTACGGGTGTCGGGATACCGGGAATCGTATGAATGAAACGACTAAGGATCATAAATCTATCAAATTCATCTTGACAACGGGAAATTCATGTGCTAAGGTGAGGAGTGATTCTTCCGAGCCTAAACCTCCTAATCATGAGTACGTGCAACCCTACCTTCCAGCAGTGATTAACCCGTACCATGGCAGCTTTACGACCGCAATCATTATTCCTAAGACGACGAACCGGCCGGTCAGATTCTCATTAGCCGAACTTAATCTACAACTTAACAGGTCTGGATTCATTCTTTAACCTTCCAGAAAAGTCTGAAATCCTATGTTGCTGAGCGGACAACACTAGCATAAGAGTGATAATGCTAAGCGTAGAACCGATAATCAAGAATAAATCAATAAATCTAAGCATTAACGCAAATCATTGTTCATCCAATACAATCCGATATCCCTACCCGTAGTTGGGATTCTACTCACTCATGGAGAAAACAAAAGACGAAGATAACATAACCCTATACATGATAGACTCTAGGAAATTTGATGCCTCGACTTTCCCTATCGTATTACCGGTGCAAGGATTGATGCTTCTCTTCTTCTCCAACGTCTCCCGAGCCTTTCCAAATGTTTTCCTAGCCTTTCCTTGCCCTGTACGTCGCCCGCTTGCTCTAGACCTGTTCCGTTCCTTAAATTCGGTCGTTTGAATGCAAGATCTAAGTTGTTGTGAAATACACGGCCCGCTCGGGCACCACTGTTGCCCGGTCGTGCATAGGTGCGCCCGGTCGTGTTCCTTCATAATGCCCGATCGGGTATCCAGCACGCGATCGCGTGGTTGAGCGGCCCGAGTCGTGCAAACTCTCGGGACAATAGGGATGAATAAACGCCCGAGCAGGTATACGTCTTGCGCCCGATCGGGTAAGGCTACCCGATCTCGTTACCTTCGTGCTCGGGTCATGCAGGGTATGCGGATAAAACCCTGTAGGTTGTACCCGAGCGGGTGATCTATGGTGCCCGACCGGGCACCCTTGTTTCCTTGAAATTTCTCTTTTCCGCTCGTTACTCGGGTGTTCCTTTGGGTTCTCAGGCTCGATCTTGGCTCTAAGTAGATATATCTTCAAAGTACGTGGTTTTGTTCAGGAATCCGTCTTTTAAAGCTCATTTAGGCCTTGTCGCCTAAAAACCTGAAAACCAACAAAACGGGTGTATGAAACTCAAAATCATATCGGATATGTAAATCTATATATAAAATATATGCGAAAATGGCACTAAAATCTATCCTAAAATTGATACACTTTCAGTGTTATCAAACTCCCCCAGACCTAAACCTTTGTTTGTCCTCAAACAAAACTAAAGTCTAGCACAAGAAGAATCTAATAACGATGGATACTAGCTCAAAAATATCGAAGGGTTAGTCATTTTACTAAGAGCCTAAGTGTACCGCGTATAGCCTTATATCTACCAAAAGTGCTGAGCCATTAAATCTTGCCAAAAATCTAAGTCTACTTCACAACCCTAGATAACGTCCAAGCAATCTCCATACCTATTTCTCTAAGCTTTTGATATCATTTAAATCTCTTCTTCTCGTTCTTATGCATTTTTTCTTTTTTTTTCTTTTCGGTACTTAGATCCACGCTTTGTTCCTAGGACGTCGAAGTCGAAGAGGGATGGCTTTCTACTTAGACCCAGGCTGCCTATGGTACACTCATAAGGTTGCGCGATCTTAGAGGAGTGAAGAGGTGCGTTATTGAATTTTATTCTATTTTTTTTTCAGTTTTTTTTCTTTTCTTGATTACGCAACACTCTCACCTTTAGGACGTAGAATAGCGCCTCTACCCACCACTTAGACCCGAACCATCGAATATCGATGTACTCATGTCAATCCTAACTCGGAATAGCGAAAAACTTATCATAGATGACAGCGGAGTATAAGCGTGTGGAATCTAACTCGTGAATGCTAAAAGTATCAACAAAGCTAAGCTAGACGGTATACATGGAGATATGTCTACTTGGTATTGAGATCTAAGGAGTGAATTCAACTAGATAAGGGTTTCAAACATAACTACTCGACTAATCGGTATCCAAAAGGCTTCTAAGCAAACCTAGACCATTATCCACGATTCAACAAAGTCGCAAAACATGACTAAACTCGAAAACAAAATTTCACTAGATATCCATCTTATTCCTAAACCTAATCCTAAGTATCCTTAGTCTAAACATGTCGCTCTAAATATACGTTCGTATCACAAAATGAAAGAGTACCCCTAGACCTAAACGGAACACAGTCCCGGTGTTCGAGACCTATAAGGGATCCCCACATGATAAAAATTCGAGAAAATATAAAAAGGTAACGAATACACTGTGTGTGTGTGTGTGTGTGTGTGTGTGGCTTTCTCGAATCGTGATGCATCCGGATGTAGTGACTCTTGCGCTCTAATGCATGTGTTAGTGTGAAAGACCTAAGATAAGACCATGCAATGCAAGAGAGTAGAACAAAGAGCACTAAATAAGTCTGAACGAGCGTACATAGATAGCTAACTAAAAACAAGAAAATGATAAAAAAGATGGCCATAAAATAAAAAAAAATGATCTAATCCTCATCCGCTCCATCGCGGGTGGCCGGTAGGTCCGCTGGCTCCGCTGATGCTCCTTCCCCAGGTGGGAAGTAGAATGACTCCAGCTCGTATGGGATGTGAGGACGGTACGGGATGGATCTAGTATGGTAATCCTGCGGGATCGGAATGTAAGGCTCCTGGTAGTGCGTCATACTGAGCCGCTGAAATCGTCGGACGGACTCTGTGAGGTAGTAGGTATGCTCGATGGATTGCTCCTGGAATCGCTGCTGCTCTGCGTACCTCGCAGCCTCTATATCATGCCTCGCTGCCTCCATGTCGTACCTCTGCTCTGTCATGAATGACTGGTACCTGGTCTCCTCCGCTACGTACCTGAGGGCGTCGGAGACTCCTTCCATCGAAGGGAAGTCAGAGCGGCGGTGAGGATA
>CM071875.1:6687185-6705783 GCA_036759665.1 Gynandropsis gynandra
GTAAGAGTGATAATGCTAAGCGTAGAACCGATAATCAAGAATAAATCAATAAATCTAAGCATTAACACAAATCATTGTTCATCCAATACAATCCGATATCCCTACCCGTAGTTGGGATTCTACTCACTCATGGAGAAAACAAAAGACGAAGATAACATAACCCTATACATGATAGACTCTAGGAAATTCGATGCCTCGACCTTCCCTATCGTGTTACCTGTGCAAAAATTGATGCTTCTCTTCTTCTCCAACGTCTCTCGAGCCTTTCTAGATGTTTTCCAGTCTTTCCTTGCCTTGTACGTTGCCGCCTTGCTCTAGACCTGTTATGTTCCTTAAATTCGATCGTTTGAATGCAAGATCTAAGTTGTTGCGAAATACACGGCCCGCTCGGGCACCACTATTGCCGATCGTGCATAGGCACGCCCGGTCGTGTTCCTTCATAATGGCCGATCGGGTATCCAGCACCCGATCGCGTGGTTGAGCGGCCCGAGTCGTGCAAACTCTCGGAGCAATTGGGATGAATAAATGCCCAAGCGGGTATACGTCTTGCGTCCGATCGGGTAAGGCTACCCGATATCGTTGCCTTCGTGCCCGGGTCGTGCAGGGTATGCAGATAAAACCCCGTAGGTTTTACCCGAGCGGGTGGTCTATGATTCCCGACCAGGCACCCTTGTTTCCTTGAAATTTCTCTTTTCCGCTCGTTGCTCGGGTGTTCCTTTGGGTTCTAAGGCTCGATCTTGGCTCTGAGTAGATATATCTTCAAAATACGTGGTTTTGTTCAGGAATCCGTCTTTTAAAGCTCATTTAGGCCTTGTCGCCTAAAAACCTGAAAACCAACAAAACGGGTGTATGAAACTCAAAATCATATGGGATATGTAAATCTATATAAAATATATACGAAAATGACACTAAAATCTATCCTAAAAATTGATACACTTTCAGTGTTATCACTGTTTATCTCACCAACCCTAAAAGTGGGATCAAGTTTTAGATGGACCGAGAAAACCATAATCTTGAAATGACATGTTAAAAATCTTACAGAAGAAATTATAATAGATCTAATACAATATATAAAACGTATAAGTTAATATTTTCATACACGATTTGTTTTAAGATAGAAGCTCGTAAATCCAATTTTTGTTTTAAATACATAATATGTAGAGTAAATATTAAATTTATAAGCATAAATTTTGCATTTTTAGATAATTAAATAACGTATTAAATTTTGTGTTTTTTTTTTTGTTTTTTAGACGGTTTGTCTAATCGTAGGTGTAAATGTTGACGATCTCCTTTCGTTGTCTTATACCTTGTCATCTGTAAGTAATTTGTTGAAACGACAAGACACTAAATCGTAATAAGTAAAATGGATAAGACTGCGATGGTTGATAAGAAATCACTTGAAATTATGATAGAACCCGTTTATGCCCAAACACATGTTCCTATTCAACGTCATGTCTTGCTCCATGCTTCATCTTCATGTGAATACATTCTCTTCTGGTCCCTCTTTCTTCCTATTTATCTTATCTTTTCTTTTTCAAAATATTATTTCTGTAGCAAGAAAAATTATACAACGTAGTATACAATACACGATCCGGCTTTTAAACTATATATATATATATATATATATGTTCTTCCTCGAATGCAATCTATGAATGAAAATCTTTATTTATTTATCTCTAATTAAAATATAAATATACTCATTTGTAAGTGTCTATATTTTCGACATTTATATGTTAATGTATGGCTCGTGCAAATGGTGAACAAGGGTGTTGATGGCTAGACTAACAATACAGCTCAACTTTTTATGAACTGTTTTTTCTTTATTTTTTCTTCTGTTTATACAGCAGTATACATATACATATATATATATATATCCTAGGTTTTCCAGAGTTTTTCTTCCACATATTTTCATAAAAATAACCATTTTTGTCAGTTGAATTCCTTAAAATTGATTTATTACAATAGACGAATCATTAATTTCTTTGGAATACATCCAATGATGCTGCTCTTTTATCTTAGAAAAAACTTTTCTAAGCCTTACGATTCAATTCATCTCCAGGTGATCAGATCCCATATAATGTGAATATCATCCCAAAATGATAAACTCAATAGACACTTTGTATCATCTACCAACTAATTCATCGTTTTTTCGTTTAACTTTTCTTTTGTATAATAAATACCGATACGCTTCAATGTGTGGTTATACATTATGGACTTTTCTTTTCTAGATGCGTTCTAAATTTTATTTGTATATGGAAAATTTTAATAATAATTATTAAACTTGTTTTAAATAATAAAACAAAATATGAATTACGTTTTTCACAAAAATATATTAATTAATATGTTACGTTCATCATAATATATGATTTTTGAAATCACTTCAAAATTGAATTACAAATAGAAATATCGTTAAATTTATCAATTTGAAAATAATTTTAGAAATACATATAATATTCTTAAAATAGTGTATTAATAGATGATTGTGAAATAATATACAAATTAATAAAAATATATGTTAATAAATAGTTCATGTGTTTCTATGTCAGTTGGAAACAAGTTTGGTAATTATTATGCTATTTTTCCTTTGCATAAATGTAGCATGAGATATATTTTTTTCAAACACTATTAAACCATGATGATGTGATATCAATGCTCTACGATCATATAAATTTTCATTCATCAATGCTTGCAACCGATTTAAAATTAATGATAAGAGTACTGTAATTTTGGGATGATTTGTATCAACATTGTAAACTCCGGAGATCATGCTCGAACGGTCCCTTTCTCAACAAAGAACGCGGTTGGTTTAGATCAAAGCGGTGTGGTTCATGCATACTATCCCAAAACATGTCTCCATTACTTGGATGGTGGCTTAGAACAAACTTTCATGCGAGATTTTGCCTCTCGTTGGATCCAAAATCGTTTCCATTTACCTCATTTCCAATTTCGGTTAAGAATCTACTACGCAAACTTTCTATGCATGCGAACACAAGGTCATATCTAGTTAATATCTTATGTAAGGTACATTCGAGTAATCTACATTCAGTTTTATTTTGTTATAACATTGTACATGTGGTAAAAATGAATTATAAATTTATATATACTAGGATAATCTTAAACTCTTAAAATAACTTAAAAGTTGGGCCTAAACCCATTTGTTATATGGTTGGACTAAGATCAAAATGGACATATGAGAACGTTATTCCGACTCTTACCTTACATTTTCGTACCATATTTTTGCTTTGAAAATGTTATCGCTATTCTCAATTTTCTATTGAGTTTATTTTTAATATATTTCATTTTCTATCAATTTAATTGTATGCTTTGATATATTTTACCCTTCATAAAATGAGAGAATCATAAAGACAATAGAGGTAATGTCTTTGGAACCAAAACACATACCAAACACACAAGTGTTTTAAAGTCTAGTGAAACTTTTTGATATTTTAGAGAAATGAGAAAAGAATGTAATTTCTCAACAAATATCAATATTCTTATGTATGTTGTTGACTCTTCTTAACCCATTTTGTGTCAAAATTTTGTATTTTAATTTTTATTGTGCACTCAGTTGACTAAAAATTCTAATAAATAATGAAATGCAAATGAATTTTTAATCTTTATGAAATATCAATAGCATTTTAACAAAAAAATATCGAGTTTAAATTTATTATTGTACAATAATGACGTAAGCAAATTGGTTTCCGAATTTAATGTTTTCGTTAACAAAAAAAAGTATCAAGTGACGACAACATGTTGGTAGCTTATGTTAATCCTACATCATAATAATTATAGCAATTTATGTTCCCAAAGTAGTGAATTCGTTTACACCAGAGTCCAGACTATGTGAACTGCCCCATCTCGATTTAAATAAAACAAAATCTGGATTAAATGCAACTTTATTATGCGTAAGGCCACTTGTGAGTGCAACGGGAAGGTCCCTACCTTGTGAAGAAGACATGGTATGGTCACAGTTTTACGAAGTTTAAATGTGAAAAGGGCATATGGTTGAGATGTAACAAAGGCACACAAAAGCCCAATATAAACCGTACTAGACAACACATTAAAACACAGAAGAGCTCCATAAACCCATTAAACCTCTGATCTTACGAAACATTGCATGGTCATATCCACTGTTTTAGATGTCGGAGAGGACAATTGTGTCCCTCGGACCATATGCTTTTGTTAGGCTGTTTTACATTATGTTTTTTTTTTATCTTAATGGATTACGACCCAATATCCGATTTCTATTTTGATAAATAAATTATTATATGATGACTAATTAAGTAATAAATCTTTAAAACACTTTCAAAAAATTTTGTTTGTTTAAAATTATTTTATTTTTAGTATTTTTTGTAGATTTAGTTATAGAGTTTAGTTTTCGGAAACTTCTCTTACATTAGGGTTTAAGTATAATTTAGGGTTACTATTCGAGTCTATAATATTAACAGAGAAGTGTGGAGAGAAAAAAAGGTTTAGAAGTTTTAGAGTCTCGTTTAATGTTCTATGAAAAATTATAGAGAAAATCTTATCCAAATATATCAACATGTTTCAAAATACTTGACCTACACATTAAATGCTTTTGCTCCATTTTATATATAAACTATGTTGTAACTCTAGAAAAATACATGCGTTATTAAAATTATTTTCAAATTAATTCACGAGTGTACACGTAGTAATTGACATATACACTTACTGGATATACACTAATGGATTGAATTAGAAATAATTATCATAATTTATGTATTTTCGAAGTAATGCAATATTTTTATGTATAAAATTAAGAACAAAAACTATTTTACTCATAATTTGAAAACTTTAATATACTTTTATGAGAATAATTGTTAACAATAAATAAATTTAAAACATTAGCGGAAAAAATTATAGAGTAAATAATTGATAATAAATATTTATTTTTTTAATATCGTTAAAAATAAAATAAAAATGTTAGTAGGAATCGACTAACTAATTGAAACTTGGTTATGAGTACAAAACTACCAGAGAAAACGCATAAAGAACCGTATCTTTATTCGTTTCTTTTCTTGGTTAGAATTATCATTATCCATGTTCGTCTTCTCGCATGTGGTTAGGATGAATTAACTTCTATCGTATTCTCTAACTTTTGATTAGAAGAAATAAAACACAAATTCATAATAACGTATTTTCACTTTTTTCCAATAATGTAAGAGTTAGTCCAAAAAATTGCTGGGGTCCAAATGTGATGAGCTGT
The DNA here is from genome assembly GCA_036759665.1 of Gynandropsis gynandra. NCBI lineage: Eukaryota > Viridiplantae > Streptophyta > Magnoliopsida > Brassicales > Cleomaceae > Gynandropsis > Gynandropsis gynandra. The sequence continues at coordinate 6,692,413 of CM071875.1, forward strand.
AATTGTAGAATGAAAACTCATGTTGTAAAATAAAAATTAAATATACATATAAACATAATAATCGTACGTAGTGAAGGTAATATAGGGGACACACGACAGAGACTTGTAGTTGTGCCTAGTGTGAGGGTTATACTTGTGGGGAAGTATCACATGAGCTAATGGGGAAAATTAAGGGAAACAACCTAACAATATAGCCAGACAACATATTGAAAATACTTAATATATGTGGGCAAATCACAGTGACCGACCAACAACAAATCTATGCTAAACCTACCATACACCACCAGTTAGGAACATGTACACATGCTTGCTGTACATGGACATATGCCCATAAGGATAAACGAAACATTCAAATTGTAGGAACATGTACACATGCATGTAGTGCTTCTCTTTTTAAATGTACAGTTCTAAAGTCTAGTTATACATATATGTTTATATTTCACGAAGGATGATTGTAGGTATAGGGTGATACTAATACACATGTTCCATAGAAACATATCATTTCATTTATTTTAAAATGAACAAAGTTTAGTTTCAAAATGAAGTTTTTTTTTGTTATTAAAACATATTTACAACATAAACATGAGTTTTACCCACTCCGCAGAGAAGTGAGAAAATACAAAACTAATCTATAAAAGGTAACATACAAAAATAGAATTATAAAAGATTGAAAGCATGGGAATATACACTATAGGGGAGACGGAAGGAGTTGATCAGTTTGTTCACAAGAATGCTCCAAACCAAGACACGAATGCAGAGGGAAACAAAATGCAGCATGTTCGAGTTGCAGACTTCAGGGTTCAAGAAAACGAGGAGCTGAAAAAAGGAGCTGAACCAAAATACAAGAACTTAGAGGAAAGATGATAGATGAAGTTTAGAGCAAGAAGAGACGCAAAGGAGTAGGAGACAACTTCGGAATCAGCTTGAAGACTTGCACCAGAAGCACAGGTCGTAGGTTGCCTATTTTGCCGTGGACATAGAGTTCACATATTAGTCAAATGTTTTCATGTTTAGTAATTAAGGGGAAAAAGTTTGTAGTGTGGTCTTGAGGCTCATTTTGCCCAGTTTTGTAATGCCATTAGGCATATATGAATGTTATGAAAGTAATTTGAATTGTATTGCAACATTTTCAGAAACTGGTTTTTCGTGTGTTCATCTTCATCACTTCTCTCTTTCATTTCTTACAAATATTTTCCATTTTGAGTGAAACACTTAAGCAAGATTATACTTTACATTTTTGTTTGCAGAACCAAGGAAGACTATGGAGAAAGTGCACTAAAATCAGCAATTTATATGTTGCTAAAGTTCACTGAAAAACAACAGTGGTATCAAAGCCTCCTGGTTCTCAAGGCCAAGAGGTGCACCAAGGAACTAGTTTGAAGCACAATCTACAACACTATTGAAGCACCATATTAAGCACAAAAGGAAACAAGAGAACATCCCGAAAATCAACAACTTTAGAGGTTGTATCAAGACATTAGAAGGTCAAGAATAAAAACATTCCACCAGTTTCGATATTTGAAGGCAAGAACTACAACCTATGGAGGATCAAGATCAAAACAACCCTAAGATCCAAAAGTTTATGGAAGGTGGTGACAGAAGGGATCCCAGAACTGCCTGCACTAGGCATTGAAACCACAGAAGAATATAGTTAGAAGCAAATATCTGAATGGGAGGAGTTGGAGGCTAGAGATCAAAATGCTCTAGAGTTAATTTATCATGTTGTTTCTAATAAATATTCATTGCTCACTTATCCACTCGTGAGACGTAAAAAGCAGCATGTGATCTTCTAAAAAAAAGGTTCCAAGGGGACCCCAAAATTGCCATGATCAAGCTACAAAGATTGAGAGCTACATACTACACTTTGAAGTAAGGGGAGAAGGAATCCATCAAGGATTTCGCAAACAAAGTAACAAAGCTAGGGAACGAGATGAGAGCATATGGAAACAATATCAAGGAAGATACATTGGTATCAAAGAAACTATATTCTCTACAAGAAAGATTTCACCCTTATGTAGGGGTCATTGAGCAAACCAAGGACTTGACTGTCCTTACAGTTGCAGAACTTGTAATAGCTCTACAAACCCAAGAATACAAGCTAGATGATAGAAATTGTGGAGGGCTAGAGGGAGTTCTCCAAGCCAAGTTCAAGGGGATCAAGCTAGGCTCCAAGTAAGAAACAAATAAGAAGTTTTCTGGCAAACTAGAATAGAGAAACAAAGGGAAGAAATGGTGTGGTGTGTAAGAAGGACAACCACACAGAAGCTCAGTGCTATTTCAAGAATAGACAAGAAAGAAATGAGGGATCCAAGTCCTACAAGACCAAGAAAGAATGCTTTACATGTGGTAAAGCTGGACACTTTGCAAGAGATTACATAGTCAAGAGAAACACTCCTAATCAAGCTCAAGCAAACCAGGAGCAAGAAGAGAAGGATTTCTTCTTCACTGCACCCCATGTGGTTGGAGAGACATTTAGTGAGGATGTGTGGCTGATAGATAACGGAGCCACCAACCACATGATGAATGAAGAGAGTTTTTTCACAAACCCAGACAAAAGTGTGAAGGTGCCTATAAGAGTGGGTAATGGAGCCACTCTACAGACAACATGAAAAGGAGATATAGATGTGATGACCATGAAAGGAAGAAAGAGAATCAAAGAGGTCTTTCAGGTTCTAGGATTGGACAAAAATTTACTGAGTGTTCCACAAATGGTGAGAAATGACTACCATGTAGAGTTCATGGAGAACCTGTGTCTGATTTGAGATAAGAGAGGATAAAAAGTAGCTGAAGTACCTGTGGTGATAAAGGCATATCCACTGAGATGGAGGCTAGCTGAAGAAGGAGCTCACACAACTGCAGAAAATGATCTTTTAGACCTCTGGCACAAGAGGTTTGGACATGCTGGCATACACAATCTGATGAAGATGCAGAGTCATGACATGGTGAAGGGATTACCTAAGTTCAAGTGATCAAAGAACTCTATGAAGCTTGTGTACAAGGAAAACAAACCAGATAAAATTTTCCAAAACATTCAGAAGGCAAGGCAAAGGAGATTCTTGAGCTGGTGCCTACAAACCTTTGTGGTCCTATGCAAACTCCATCTCTTGATGGAAGTGTGTACGTTTTGACCCTCACACACGACCATTCACACGTGTTGTGGGCTACTTACTCAAACTCAAGTCAGATACATTCACCATGTTCAAGAAATTCAAGAATTTAGTGGAAAATCAAATTGGAAGAAAGTGAAGAAGCTGAGATCAGATAGAGGAGGAGAGTTTAACTCCAAGGAATTTATCTATTTTATGGAGGAGCATGGAATGCAGAGGCAGCTGAGTATGGCCTATTCTCCTCTACAAAATGGAGTGGCTGAGAGGAGGAATAGAACACTCATGGAAATGACGAGAAGCATGCTGAAAGACAAGGGTCTTTAGAAAAAATTCTGGCTTAAGGGATGTTCACAGTAGTCTACCTTAAGAACATATTACCCAAAAGTGTTGTTGACAACAAGACACCGTTGGAGGTCTGGAGTGGTCACAAGTCTAGTGTTAGCCACCTCAAAGTGTTTGGAAGCCTCTATCATGTGTAGTACCAACACAACAAAGGCAGAAGCTAGATGCCTTATCAGAGAAGCTATATTCGTGGGATATAGCAGCATGAGCAAAGGCTACAAAGTGTTTAAGTTTAGCACATGAAGAGTGGATGTTGCTAGGGATGTGATCTTTGAAAAAAGCAAGGGCTGGATGGAGGAAGGCTATGGATGCAGAGATAAAAATGATAAACAAGAATGGAACATGGGAACTTGTTGAGCTACCAAAGGACCACAAGGTAATAAGTGTTAAGTGGATCTATAAAGTCAAGACTGACGAGATTGGATAGATTCAGAAGTTGAAGGCTAGGTTGGTAGCAAGGGGTTCACACAGACTCATGGTCTGGATTATGCAAAAACCTTTGCTCTTGTGTCCAGATATGACACAATTCAAACTCTGATTGCAGTAGCAGCACAAGAAGGATTGAGCCTCCACCAAATGGATGTTAAGTCTGCCTTCTTGAATGGGAGAAATTGCAGAGGAGGTTTACATAGAGCAACCTCCTGGATATGTTATTGATGGGGCTGAAGACAAGGTCTTAAGATTTCAGAAGGCCTTCTATGGTTTGAAGCAAGCTCCTAGAGCTTGGTACAATCGGATTTATTCATTATTCACTAGAGAAGGATGCAAGAGGAGTGGATGTGATTCTGCAATGTACTTGCAAAAGAAAGACCAGAAAATTTTAATCATCTGCCTATATGTTGATGACCTGATCATATCATGGGAATGATGAGGAGTTGATCAAGCAATTCAAAGACAGAAAACTGAAGTACTTTCTGGAATTTGAAATTAGCTATGTGACAGATGGAATTTTCTTGAATCAATTCAAGGATGCAACTCATCTGAAGAGGAAGTTTGGTATGCAGAATTCAAAGAGTGTGACAACACCCTTTCCACCCTATGGAAAGAACTCAGAAGGAGGTATTGAGTTGGCTGATCCAACCAAGTATAGAAGTATGGTTGGTGGTCTTCTCTATCTGGCAGCAACAAAACCATACTTGGCATTCTCTAGATCATAATAATCTAGGAATAATGCCAAGCCTACAGAGAAGAGTCTATAAGAGGCTAAGAGGGTAATGATATATATTGCTGGGACTATGAGTTATGGTTTGTTGTTTCAAAGGGTTCAAGATGCCAGATTGGTCGATTTGTTGATTCTGACTTAGCTGGAAGTATGATGGATTCAAGGAGCACAATAAGGTTTTGTTTCACCAATCGGAGTGCTATATTTAGCTTGAGAACTTAGAAGCAATGCATAATTGCTTAGTCGACGGAAGAGGCTGAATACACAACCTTGTGTGCAGCCACAAACCATGTTGTGTGGCTAAAGAGATTATTTTCTGAATTTGGTTTTGATATGAGTGATTGTTTGGTAATTCATTGTGACAACACAGAACCATAGCCATAGGGAGAAATCCAGTAGATCATAAGAGAACCAACCATATTCAGATCAAATTCCATGTTGTGAGAGACACTATCAGTAATGGCGAAATCAAATTGGAGCATATTGCAGGAGATGAACAAGTGGCTGATATCCTAACAAAATTTCTAGGCACAGGACGTATTGAAGATCTACGGAACAAGCTAGGGGTTGTGAACAACCAGATCAAGAGGGTGATTCAAAGAGTGGCCAGTTTGCTCACAAAGAAGCTCAAGACCAAGACACCAATGCAGAGGAAAACAGAATGCAACATGTTCGAGTTGCAGACTTCAGAGCTCAAGAAAACAAGGAGAAGCTGACCAAGGGAGCTAAACCAAAAGACAAGAACTCATAGGAAGGATGATAGATGACGTTCAGAGCAAGAAGAGTCACAAAAGAGTAGGAGACATCCTCAGAATCAGCTTGAAGACTTGCACAAGAAGCACAGGTCGCATGTTGCCTATTTTGCCATGGACATAGAGTTCACATATTAGTCAAATGTAACATATTTAGTAATTAATGGGACAAAGTTTGTAGTGTGCTCCTGAGGCTCATTTGTTTCGAGTTTTCTAATGCCATTAGGCATATATGAATGTTATGAAAGTAATTTGAATGGTATTGCAACATTTTCAGAAACCGGTTCCTCGCATGTTCATCTTCCTCACTTCTCTCTTTCATTTCTTACAATCTTTTTCATTCTGAGTTACACACTTAAGCAAGATTATACATTACATTTGTGTTTGCACAACCAAGGGAAGACTATGGAGAAAGTGAACTAAAATGAGCAACTTATATGTTGCTAAAGTTCACTGAAAACAACAGAGACCTCATATGGAGGTGTGGGATGTAGCCTATGATTCCCCTCATGATACCATAGAATCAATGCAATAGGTGTATAACTATATTGTATGACCTAATCTTAAGCAAGGAGGCCAGCCATACAAAGACTGATGAGGACGCATGATGTGTGGAAATCTCAAGAAATATATATTTCCTACACCACTTCACCGCAAGTGTACGGTTCGTGTAGTACCAGGGTCGAACTCTAGGGACTAATGCAGCCTTATCCTAAGAATATCACTAAACTAAGACGAAGGGAAGTAGATGATGGCGTGGTGTAACTATCTAGAAGACTAAACTAAATGGTAGCAATGATTAAAGGTTGGGGAAGACTTGACTATGACGAACACTACGGGTGTCGAGATACCGTGAATCGTATGGATGTAACAACTAAAGATCATAAACCTATCGAATTATCTTGATAATGGGAAATTCATGCTCTAAGGTGTGGAATGATTCTGCCAAGCCTAGACCTCCTAACCATGAGTACGTGCAACCCTACCTTCCAGCAGTGATTACCAGTATTATGGCAGCTTTACGAGCGCAATCCTAATTCCTAAGTTGATTAACCGACCGGACAGATTCTCATTAATCGAACTTAACCTACAACTCAACAGTTTCGGATTCACACTTTAACCTTCCAGCAAAATATGAATTCCTATGTTACTGAGCGGGCAACACTAGTATAGACGTTTACGGTGTTGATTGTAGAACCGAATATCAAGATAAATGCAATAGATCTAAGAATTAACGCATAAGTTTGTACATCCGTTACAATCCGATATCCCTAACCCATAGTTGGGAATCTACTCACTCATGGAGATTACAGACGAAGGAAATAACACAACCCTAGACATGATAAACCCTAGGAAACTCGATGCCTCGATCATCCCTATTGTGTTACCGATGTGTGGATTGATGCTTCTCTCCTTCTCCATCGTCTCCCGAGCCTTTCCTGATGATTTCCAAGCCTTTCCTTGCCCTAGGCGTTGCCCCTTGCCTCCAGATCCATTCTGAATTATTAATAAGGTCGTTTGAATGCAAGATCTAGTTTGTTGCGAGAAAGGCGGCCCGCTCGGGTACACCGTTTACCCGGTCGTGCAGAGGCGCGCCCGGTCGTGTACTCCATCTTGCTCGATCGGGCATCAGCATCCAATCGTGTGAGTGAACAGCCCAAGTCGTGTAAACTCTCAGGGATTTTTAGGATGAATTAACGCCCGAGCGGGTACCTAATTTGCGCCCGATCGGGTATCACTACCCGATCATGTAGTCTTCGTGCCCGGGTCGTGCAAGGTGTTGCAAATAAACCCCGTAGGTTTTATCCGAGCGAGTAGGTCTCAGTGCCCGAGCAGGCACTCTTCTATCTTTGTCTTTGTTCTCTTCCGCTCGTTGCTTGGGTGTTCCGTTGAGTTCCGAGGCTTGATTTTAGCTCCGAGTGAACTTATCTTCAATTTGTGTGATTTTACTCAGGAATTCGTCTTTTTACGCTCGTTTAGGCCTTGTCGCCCTAAAACCTGAAAACCAACAAAATGGGCGTATGTAAAGAATATTCGTATCGGGAATGTAACTCTAACCAAGAAATGTATGCGAAAATGATACTAAAACCTAGCCTAAATTTGCTACACTTTACGTGTTATCAAACTCCCCCAGACCTAAACCTTTGTTTGTCCTCAAACAAAACTAAAGAAAAGTATAGGAATAATCTAATAACGATGGATACTAGCACAAAAAGTTCGAAGGATTAGTCATTCCGCAATTCAATGCGTCACATGAACAAAGGCCTAAGCGTACCGAGTATAGCCTTATATCTACCGGAAGTGCTGAGCCATGAAATCCTACCAAAAATCTAAGTCTACTTCACAACCTTAGACAACGTCCAAGCAATCTCCATATCAATTTCCCTAAGCTTTTGATATCATTAAACTCGCTTCTTCTCGTTCTTTTTCAATTTTTTCTTTCGATACTTAGATCCACGCTTTGTTCCTAGGACGTCGAAGTCGAAGAGGGATGGCTTTCTACTTAGACCCAGGCTGCCTATGGCACACTCATAAGGTCGCGTGACCTTAGCGGAGTGAAGAGGTGCGTTATTGAAGATCTTATTATTTTTTTTTTCTAGATTACGCAACACTCTAACCCTTAGGACGTAGAACAACGCCTCTACCCACCACTTAGACCCGAACCATCAATCATCGATGTACTCATGTCAATCCTAATTCGAAATAGTCATAAACTTCTCCTAGATGACAGCGGAGTATAAGCGTGTGGAATCTAATAACTCATGAACGATAAAAATATATCCACTAAGCAAAGGGTAGGCGGTATACACGGAGATATGACTACTTGGTAACGAAACCTAAGGAGTGAATTTAACTATAGATAAAGGTTTCAAACATAACTACTCGACTAATCGGTATCCAAAAGAGCTTCTCAGCAAACCTAGACTATTGTTCACGATTCGACAAGGTCGCAAAAATGACTAAAGCTCAAAATTTTTTTACTAGGTATCCATCTTATTCCTAATCCTAACCCTAAACCTAAGCCTAAACGCAAATATGTCGCTCTAAATAAAAATCCATATCACTCTAAACAAAGAGTACCCTCCAGACCTGAACGGAACACAGTCCCGGTGTTCGAGATCTATGAGGGATACCCGCATGCCAAAAATCTGAGAAAATATAAAAAGGATAACGAGTACACCTGGTGTGTGTGGCTTTCTCGAATTGTGATACATCCGGAGTTGTTATATTCCTTTGCTCTAATGCAGGTGTTAGTGTGAAGGACCTGAGATGAAGATCATGCAATGCAAAAGATAGAGCAAAGATCACTAAATCAATAAGTTCCAAGAGCGTACATAATCGCAAAAGCTAAAAAGAAAGAAAAATAAGAAAAATAGGTCTATCAAACAAGAAAAAGAAAAAGAAAGAAAAAGGAAAAAGATAAGAGTGGTCTAATCCTCAACCTCTCCACCGCGGGTGGCCGGAGGGCCTGCTGGCTCCGCGGGTGCCCGTTCCCCAGATGGGAAGTAGAAAGACTACAGCTCATACGGGATGTGCGGGCGGTATGGAATAGCGCCAGTATGATAGTCTTGCGGGATCGACACATATGACTCATGTTAATGCTACATACTAAGCTGCTGGAACCTACGGACGGACTCCGTGAGGTAATACGTGTGCTGGATCGATTGCTCCTGGAACTGCTACTGCTCCGCATACCTCGCAGCCTCGATGTCGTGTCTCGCCGCCTCCCGGTCGTACCTCTGCTCTGTCATAAAAGACTGATACCTGGTCTCCTCCACGACATACCTGAGAACGTCGGAGACTCCTTCCATGGAAGGGAAGTCAGAGCGATGGTGAGGGTACTCTGGGCGGGAACGTGAGTGTGTGGTGCGTCGGCTGTGCTGCCTGGACATAGACGGTCCTGGTGCAACGACTGAAGGTGGATCTACCTCACCTAGTCTCGGGCCGATGTGTCCGATGGGTGGATCAATCCTGAATCGGGAGCCCTCTTCGTCTAGACCCGGCATCTGAATCTCGCTTAGGTCGACTTCCAAGTTGCGACCGTGCTCGTCCTTGTAGCTCTAGATGACATTGTACCTCTCTATCGTAATCGCTCTTCGGTTGCGCAAGTTCTGGAGGTTCAGCTCGGGCTCCTCATCGATCTTGTCCTCAGTCAGGATGCCAAGGTTGATCCCGACTCTTCTTGCGATCATCGTGACGATGCCACCACACATGATCTTCGTATCTATGCTACACTTCTCGGTGGCGATGTCATGGAAGTGCCGCATGACTAGCGACGCCAAGTCGACGTCTAAAATGTCCCACTCATCTGCCACAAAGCCTGACTGCACCACCCGCCTAAGGTATGCCAACTCCGTGTGGTTGACTCCGCCTTGTGCTCCCTTTCCTAGTATTGAAGAGACTAGGAAGTAGTGAAAGTACCTTAGGGCGGGGTGGCGTATATGGCTGGCCTTCGACCTCGTCGAGTAATCACCGTACGCAATCTGAGCCCAGAATTACGCTTGACGACTCCGGTTGTGCTCAGGCATCTTCGTGAAGTTACAATGTGGAGCGTCAAGAATAATCGCGAACTGTCTCGCGCTGAGCCGGTAGTTCTGTCCTAGTAGACGGAACTCCATGAAGGGTCTCTCTCGATCTCCTGACTCAGGAAAGAATGCTGCGTACGATGCGAAGAATTCCGCCGTGAGCTTGCGATAGGTGTATTCTTGCGTGTCCCTCAGTCCCGTCCATCTCAACGTGTTGAAGATGGTGTCTATGCGCTCCTCGATGTGGAGAGCACTCATCGCTTCAGAGGATAAGAAGCGGGACGGGAAAATCCGCAGCTGAAGCTCAGTGAACCTCGACTTCTGATCGGACAAGAAGGTTGTCGTCCGGTAGTTGTATTGCTGGTGGGATGTTGTTATCGGCATGTACGACATCAATTTCGTGACGACATCCGACTTCGCTGGCCATCCGTGTTCTGGGTCATATGCGTCAGATCAACGTTTCTTCGAGCTCTGAAAGATCTTCCGGGCCATCTGCAAAACAATCGAAGAAGAAATATAAGCAATAGTCACGGTTTTGCATGATTCCCGATCGGGTAGGAGGTGTTGCCCGATCGAGCTCAAATTTGTCAAAACACCCCCCTTAGGCACTGCCCGACTGGGGTGGAAACATTGCCCGATCGGGTAAAAATCAAGGATGCCCGACCGGGTACTAAACCTAGCCCGGTCGGGTTGAATCACGAAAATCGCGACCTGCAGTTCGCGTTTCATGATTCAATAAGTAAATTTGCCCTAAATCTTTCCAAATCAGACCTAGATCTAACCCATAGTAGTCCAAATCATAAAATAGTTCATGAATATACCTGGAATTCGAGAGGAATTTGAGAAATTTTTCAGGTTTTTCAAGATAGGGGAGGAAGAAAGGTATTTTCGAGTAACCGGTGACGGTGGTGAACGGCGGCGGCGCACGAGCGACTCCGGCAGGTGAGATTGCGGAGTGAGGATTCGAAATTTCTGGGAGCACGCTCGGGTTGAATTTGTGAAGTGAGGGTGGCCGCTCGGGTTACTCGAAATATAACTTACCTTGTAGATTTTACGGTACCCGATCGGGTACCCTGTGACGCCCGATCGGGCGTCTCTCGTGTTGACCTACCCGCTCGGGTCCTCTGGTGTCTGCCCGATCAGGTTCCATTGGATTAGACGTTCCCGTTCGGGTGGAGGTGTATGCCCGACCGGGTTGTGCTGCAAAACAGAAGATTTTCGAGGAAAACCATGCAGCAAAAATTCGATAGACCACTAAATTCCTAAATCCTTAAAAAAAATTGTCCAAACCTAAAAAAAAGTTAAAAAGACGGAAATAAAATCAAAACGATAAAAAGGATACGGGGCTCGGGTTGCCTCCCGAGAAACGCTTGTTTTCGGTCTTTAGCTCGACCCTAGCGTCTTCATGCGCGTGAGATATCGGAGAGAGGAGGTATGCCTCTCCCATCTTCTATCTGATCAGCGTGACGTGACTCGAATCCTGGAGGGCTTTTGAGTTGTGATCCTCGGTTCTTCTCGTTCGATCCCGCGACTCTTTCGTATCTCCTTCGAACTCGGTTTTGGTTGAATGTTTCCTCTGTATTCCATGCAGGATAGGAGTGTTTGTGGATCACTGAGGGTGTAGGAGATGATGCGTGTGGCCTTAGAACCAGTGCTTGCGTGGAAGTCTCGATCAAACCGCGCAGATCTTGGCTCTTCTCTGGTGCCCGATCGGGCTCCTTCGATGCCCCGGCCGGGTCCCTAAATAGGACATTTACCCCCGTGGGGTGTGCACACGTCGGGCTGTCTGGTCGTCCGGGCGGGTTTTCATCTAATCCCTCAGCCCGATTAGGCTCACGCACCCACCCGGTCGGGTGACCATTTGAAGCATTTACCCCCGTGAATACTGCCCGAGTCGGGCTATGTGGCTGCTCGACCGGGTCTCCTAAATTCGGCTCTGCCCGCACGGGTGGAGTGTGTTGCCCCCGCTCGAGTCACTTCCCTGCTGAGGGAATTTCGGCTTCTCCTCGAGCTGCGTGAGGACGCCCGATCTTGCTAGCGACTGAAATTGGCTCCCGGTGCACTCGAATAATGGTATTTCCTCTGGTTGAATGTCACGATGTACATGTTCAATCTCCTCCATTGGTGCATCCGTAGTGGTAACGTGCATTACGGGTTCGGTCATATATAGCTTCTTCAATGCCTCGTCGAGTTTGAACTTGATAGACTCGTCCCCGAATTTCATCACTAGCTTGCCTTCCGCGCAATAGATGACCATCTTTGTCATGTTGAGGAATGGTCGTCCCAAAATGACGGGGATCTTCGGATTGATCTCCATGTCCACAACGACAAAATCCGCGGGTAACCAGAATTCTCCCACTTGCACGACAACATTCGTCAATATACCCAGGGGACTCCGTACGGATTGATCAGCCAATGTGATTTGCATTCGTGTGGGTTGAAGATCTCCTACTCTACAAGGGATAGTGGTAGCAAGCTCACACTTGCTCCAATATCTATTAGTGCATGATCAATTAATCATAAATCTTACAAGGAATGAAGAAGTTACCTGGATCGAGCATCTTCTCTACCATGGTAGGAGGCTGTATAAGCGAGTTCGTGAGCATTACCATCTCGTTTTCCACGGTTCTCTTCCTCATTATGATGCCTTTGAGGAATTTCGCATATGATGGGATCTTTGTGAACGCGTCCAAGAAGGGGATAGTGACTTGTAGCTTCCTCAAGAGTTCCACAAATTGAGAGAATTGGGCCTCGTCACTTTGCTTCCTTTGACGCTGCGGAAAGGGTAACGGTGGTACCCTCGGGGGAGATGCTACACAGGGTAACTCCCTCTCATCTTCCTCGGTCTCCTTCTCTTCCACATCTAGAGTGATCGGTTGTTCGATCTTATCACTCAAAGGCTCTTCTCTTGCAGCCGTGGAAGGCATTGGTTGCCCTACCGTGTTCCCACTCCTTAGGAAAATGGCATTTACTTGCTCGTGGGGGTTCGCTTCGGGTTTCCCGAGAAGCTGTCCGGGTTGTCGGTTCGAACCTTTGGCTAGCTGAGCCACTTGCGTTTCGAGGAGTCTCAAGTGCGTTTGAAATCCATCCATTCTCTTCTTCATATCCTCTTGCTCAGCCCTAATCCCTCCAAGCGCACTTTTCTGCTCTTGGTGCATCAATTGGAGCATAGAAAGAATCTTAGAATCACCTGAAGATTGTGCGCGAGGTTGATATCCGTAGTCTTGGCCTCTTCCTCTCGGCTGGAAACCTTGATTCTGGTTTCTCTCCATTATCCGCGGTTGGAAGTCTTGCGGATTCGCTACATTGCTCGTGTTGCCATATGATAGGTTGGGATGGCTCTTGATATAATTTTGCTGGTAGCCCCGATTGCTAACGTAGTTCACTTCCTCCATCCCTTGGCCTACGGATGCGTCGTGTCGGTCCACATGAAGTCCAGCTATCATCCGATGTATCTCGCCAACTTGCTGCTTCAAGTCCGT
>CM071875.1:6705827-6726042 GCA_036759665.1 Gynandropsis gynandra
GTCTCGCCTCTTTCTTGTAGGAAAGAATTAATGCGACTCTTGGCGAGAAGCGTTCTATGATCCGGGAAGAATTGTTGCATTAACCGTTGCTCCAAATCATCCCACGACGTGATTGATGTAGCCGGCAAGTTGAACAGCCAACTTTGCACCGCATCCTTAAGTGAGAAAGGGAACGCCATCAAATAGAGATCCTCCCGAGTAACTCCCGTTCCAACCTTGGTAGTGCTGCAAAGCATCTTGAAGTCCGTAAGGTGGGAGTTCGGATCTTCGTTCTCCATTCCTCTAAAGGCCGAGTTGTTGAGCATTTGTATGAAGGCCGGTTGTAGCTCAACCTGATTATCGATCGTGCGGGCCATGCACGAAAGTAACTGCGTGTGCTTCAGAGCGGTGTAGGCTCCGTAAGTCTCATCGGCAGCAGCCATGTCGGGGTTACTTGCGTTGTCCTCTCCGCTGCTTGCGCTATGGGTTTCTTCCTCGTCAGAGGCGTATGTCTCGTGATTGCTCGCTCTTTCTACTTCGGACTCTGAATCTGCTATTCCAATCCTTCTCTTCTTGCGCAGGCTTCTTAAAGTTTACTCGACCTCGGGAACGTAAATGAGGAGCTTTTGAGTGGAGCTTCTCATACAAGGCTCCTGCACAACAAAAAACGAAACACCAAAGTGTAAATCCGCGGTAGATAGAATAGACTCGACAAAAACAAAACGAAAAGAAAATGCGAAAAACAAAAGAAGACTCCAGAAAGGACTAGATCTTAATCTAGCTAATTCCTAGTCTAGGCCGTTATTAGTCCCCGGCGACGGCGCCAAAAACTTGATGTGTGGAAATCTCAAGCAATATATATTTCCTAGACCACTTCACCGCAAGTGTACGGTTTGTGTAGTACCAGGGTTGAACTCTAGGGACTAATGGAGCCTTATCCTAAGAATATCACTAAACTAAGACGAAGGGAAGTAGATGATGGCATGGTGTAACTATCTAGAAGACTAAACTAAATGGTAGCAACGATTAAAGGTTGGGGAAGACTTGACTATGACGAACACTACGGGTATCGGGATACCAGGAATCGTATGGATGTAACAACTAAAGATCATAAACCTATCGAATTATCTTGATAATGGGAAATTCATGCTCTAAGGTGAGGAATGATTCTGCCGAGCCTAGACCTCCTAACAATGAGTACGTGCAACCCTACCTTCCAGCAGTGATTAACCCGTACTATGGCAGCTTTACGAGCGCAATCCTAAATCCTAAGTTGATTAACCGACCGGTCAGATTCTCATTAATCGAACTTAACCTACAGCTCAACAGTTCCGGATTCACACTTTAACCTTCCAGCAAAATATGAATTCCTATTTTACTCAGCGGGCAGCACTAGTATAGACGTTTACGGTGTTGATTGTAGAACCGAATATCAAGATAAATGCAATAGATCTTAGCATTAACGCATAAGTTTGTACATCCGTTACAATCCGATATCCCTAACCCATAGTTGGGAATCTACTCACTCATGGAGATTACAGACGAAGGAAATAACACAACCCTAGACATGATAAACCCTAGAAAACTCGATGCCTCGATCTTCTCTATTGTGTAACCGATGTGTGGATTGATGCTTCTCTCCTTCTCCAGCGTCTCCCGAGCCTTTCCTGATGATTTCCAAGCCTTTCCTTGCCCTAGGCGTCGTCCCTTGCCTCCAGATCCGTTATGGTCTATTAATTAGGTTGTTTGAATGCAAGATCTAGTTTGTTGCGAGAAAGGCGGCCCGCTCGGGTACACCGTTTACCCGGTCGTGCAGAGGCGCGCCCGGTCGTGTACTCCATCTTGCCCGATCGGGCATCAGCACCCGATCGTGTGATTGAACAGCCCGAGTCGTGTAAACTCTCGGGGACTTTTAGGACGAATTAACGCCCGAGCGGGTACCTAATTTGCGCCCGATCGGGTATCACTACCCGATCATGTAGTCTTATGCCCGGGTCGTGCAAGGTGTTGCAAATAAACCCCGTAGGTTTCACCGGAGCGGGTCAGCCTCAGTGCCCGAGCAGGCACTCTTCTATCTTTTTCTTTGTTCTTTTCCGCTCGTTGTTCGGGTGTTCCGTTGAGTTCCGAGGCTTGATTTTAGCTCCGAGTGAATTTATCTTCAATTTGTGTGGTTTTACTCAAGAATTCGTCTTTTTACGCTCGTTTAGACCTTGTCGCCTTAAAACCTGAAAACCAACAAAACGGGCGTATGTACAGAATAATCGTATCGGGAATGTAACTCTAACCAAGAAATGTATGCGAAAATGATACTAAAACCTAGCCTAAATTTGCTACACTTTACGTGTTATCAACGCTCTATCATCAAGTGGAAGGTAAAAATATCTATGTTATTGATGAATGATTGGGTGGGAATATCATAATTTATAAAGATGTAGACATGCAGCGGGGGCTCCTCGGTTCCATCGTGCATTCCTTTTATGAATCAGAAGAGCGATATGGAAAAATGAACTATGTTAGAAAATCATGTTTAAAGACATGTAACGAAAGCCATACCATCTTTTGCCAAAGGACCATGGGCATGAAGTTGTTGTTCTCTTGCCACGTTTTTCTAAATGAGAAGTATCGATAGTCTAATTGTCAAAGGACCGATAGTAATGGTCCGAGGGATCCAGAGGGGAAGGATGCGGATAGTTGTGATGGTACAAAAGTAGAAAGAGAGTCATTAGAATGGGTGAAGGGGAAGGATCTTGATTTTTGTTTGGAATCTTTTGCAACTTGGCGTGCCTTGTATCTATCACTAAATAACACATGAATTCAATGATAGATAATCTGTTGTAATCTGTTGCAAATTTCAATGGAATATCAACGAAATTGTTCCATTGAGACATCAGTTGATACCCATTGAATAGTCATGTTACAAATGTCAACGGTTCATAAACAGATGAAATACAATGGTATGTATGAACCAGTTTTCAACTGATTGTAAAAGTTGAAAATGGTAAATGAAATCCATTCAAACATCCATTGGTATGCCAATGAAAATATGTAATTCATTTCATTGGATATCGGTTGAACAATTGAACGGGTATCTGTTAAAAATACCAACGGATGTTTGTTGAGTAATTTAAATTTTTTATGCAACCGTTGGAAATTTTTTACCATTTTTGTTCAACGGTTGTCATCCTTTTGAAATAGAAATATGTATAGGTTATGAGTTTTGTATCAATGCAACCTTTGTGAAAAACAATGCGGGATAATGTTGTAAACTAAATTATTTGCAAACACCTTTACAAGATCGCTTTAATTGAGAATTATAAATTTGTGCAAAGTTATACCACCCATTAATAGTAATGGAACTATGTGCAAAGTTTCCTTCCGTTATATGAGTTACCACCCCTTGATCACTTATACTACCCCAAACATCTGACTGCATTTTCCAACGGAAATGGAATATTACTACCAAAATAGCATTGTACATTCAGAATAGTCCTAAGAAGACATGATCTGAAGCGAATACTTGACATGTTCCCTCTCTTCCAGACCCATCACAGGGAAACAAAAACCAAGATTTGCTTTATCCGGTATCAAACGCAAGCTACGAGCAAATAGAACACCTTTCAATAGTATCAATAACGTCACATGAATTGTAAATGCATGAATATGATGTACCAAAAAATCTTCCGTTCCTAATGGAATATGTAATAAAGCTACTTTACCACCAACTGCTACTTACTCACCGCCCCTAAGTCAAACTGGTTCTCGTTGTTTCACCAGGGCCTATTACACCAGGTGCTAAAGCATGGGTGTTTTGTATCCATTGAGCAAAGACTGGTGTAATTGTAAATATCGAAAAACATATCTTATGGACGCCCTAAAGCACTCATGGTATTATTATGAATATACAAACCAAAACTGTGGAAGCCTAGAAATATACATACCCAGTTGAGATGTGATATGATTGCATCGTGATGCCTCAGGACACGATCTAATAAATTATTATATCGATTAGTTGGATCATAATCTCTTACCATAAAAATGGCTGCATGTGCATCAACACCAACTATGAGAAATCCACCAAAAAACATGTGATGTGTGAACAATGACAGTTGGATAGCATAGTCAGTAGCTAGATATGGATAAGGGGGCATAGAATACATATGGTGAGCGACAAAAATGGTTAAAGAGCCTAACATAGCTTGGTTAAGAGATAATTGAGCATGTCATGATGTTGTTAGAATTTCATATAGTCCTTCATGGCCTTGGCCTGTAAATGGACCTTTATGAGCCTCTAAAATATCTTTTAGACCATGACCTATACCCTAGTTGGTCCTGTACATGTGACCCCCTATCAGGAAAAGAACTGCAATAGCTAAATGATGATGTGGTATATCGGTTAACGATAAACTCGGGTGACTAAATCTAATCCCCCATGAAAAATTATACATTCTGAGTATTTTGACCAATTCAAGGTAAAAAAATGGGGTTGCTCCTTTAGCAAAACATGGATAAAGTTGAGCCAAAAGATCCCGATTTAAGAGGAAGTGGTATTTCTTTAGGATCTACTCTAGCATTTAGAAATTGGTTAATCGGTAAAGATATATGTACTTGGTGTCCTGCCTAAAAAAGAGACCCAAATCCTAGTAGCCTTGCTAAATGGTGATTCAACATAGATTCTACATCTTGGAACCAAGCCAATTTTGGAGTAACTTTGTGATAATGAAACAAACCATAAAAAATATTAAGGCTGCGAAGACCAATGGGCCAATTGCGGTACAATAAAGTTGTAATTCACTAGTTATTCCAGATGCTCGCCAAATCCGAAAAAAAGCCAGAGGTTATTTGTATTCCTCAGAATCCCCCGCCCACATCTCTATTCAGGATTTCTTGGCCCACTATTGACCAACCCACCCGAGCACTAGGTCCAATGTAAGTAGGGTCGCTCATCCATCCTTCATAATTGGAAAAATGAGCACCATGGAAATACATGCCACTCAACCAAAGAAAGATGATAGAGAGTTGGTCGAAATGGGCGCTAAATACTTTTCTAGAAATTTCCTCCAAATCACTAGTATGAATATCGAAATCATGAGCATCAACATGTAGGTTCCAGGTCCAAGTGGTAGTATCAGGTCCCTTAGCTATTGTTCTTAAGAAATGACCGGGTTTAGCCCATTCCTCAAAAGAAGTTTTTATGGGATCCCTATCTTGCATGGTGAAGAGTAGCATAAGAGTTGTATCCTTGGATGAATCACAATCAATAAAAAAAATGATGAGAATTTCATCGCAACAACGACGACCAATCCATATGTCAAATAGAGTCAAATGCTTTTTGATGTGGTTAATCTCAAGTAAAAATTAGCTAGACTAACGCTTCCACAAAAATACGAATCGCATAGTACCAGGGTCGAACACAAGGAATTGATGCAACTCTAAAGCTAGTAAGCTAATGTATAGAACGGTAAAAATCAATAAGTGTGTGGAATGTGAATAAAGCTAAACTAATTAATCAAGAATTATATTCGATTAACTATATACCACAGGCTTCGATAGATGCACAATGATACAATGAAGTTCTAACATGATTATTGGTCTTAGATATTATCACGAGTTCAGGGAATTCAAGCTCTAATATAGGAACTGACTGGCGTAGACTTATCCACTACCTAGCCTGTATACCACCAATCTCCCGATTGCGTAATCTCACCCACTAGATACATTAAGAACACTATCTTAATCCCTAGATTCAATCAACTGACCTAACGTAGATTCAAAATTGATTAAATCCTAAATCATGGCTAAGTTCTAAAGTCTAATCCCTTGGCGTAGATTCATTAGACTTCTACAATCATTCATTCAAGTAGCGTGCAAGAACCAAAGCATTAACAACAGCCAATCATTCTGAAAGCGATCAAATACCATAATCATTCATTCAAGTGGCATACAAGAATAAAAGTATTAAGAACCACCAAGCATTAATGATGCGTATCAGAGTTAAATATAACCTAATCTACCCGCAAGTGCACGACACGTGTGTAGGAACAAGACTTCATTACATATCGGCAAAACTCTCTAACCCGTAGCTACTAAACTACTCGGACATGGACTTAGAAAACAAAACACAGAAGAAATCTATATTCAACATAGATAAATAATGAGATCCCTCCCAATTCTATTACCGATATCTTCAACAACTCCTCCATGTTTCGAGTTCATCGCCCCGTCTCCAGCCTTCCGGCGTGCTGCTCTCTCTCTCAATCTCGCGTGCATATTGTCTGTGGGATGGTGTGTTCTGCTCGAATTCCTTCTGCCCTCTTGACCCCTACGTCCTCTTTCCTCTTTCCTTTCTTTCCTTTTCTCATTCTTTTCCTCTTTGGCTGAATCTTATCTCTCTAGCCCATTACTTTTGTCTTCCTTTCCTTTTTGGCTAGTTTCCATTTTCTCGGTTTCCATTTATTGTTCCAGCAGCTTGTGTTTCCTTTTCCTCTTGTACAGAAACGATTTCCTTTTCTGTTCTATCCTTTTCTCTTTGGTTTCCTTTCTTCTTTCTCTTGTCCATGTGTTTCCATTTATTGTTCCAACAGCCATTTCCATTTTCTATCTCCAACGATTGCAGCTTCGATTCTTGTGTAGGCGGCCATCTTTCCATTTTTGTGTAGGTTGTTGGAAGTTTACATTTTGTTCAGAAACTTTCTTCTATTTTATATAAACCATGTTTCCTTTTCATGTTCCAACCGTGCTCTTTTTATTTTTGTTCCAACAACCAAAAGTTTCCATTCTTGTGAGGCTTGTCCTAAGTTTGCATTTTTGTGAGCGACCATTGTTTCCATTTTTGTAAGCAGCCATTGTTTCCATTTTGCTCCAGCCGTGTAGCTTCCATTTCTCTTCTTCGGTTTATGATTCTTTGGATGTTGACCATGCCTGGTTGATAGGAGAGTGATTTTTGCTTCATTTCATAATGTTTGTACCTCAATATTTCATTTCCTGCAATAACACGAGAAAACGCTAGAAGAGGACTAAATGATGCTTAATGCTCGGTAAAGTCTCAATGAATGGTTAAACTAACTATGAAAATGGACTAAAATACTATAACAAAATAGACGTTATAGCTTTTCTTTGATTTGTTGAGCAAACACAAGAAAAGAAACCAAACAATGATGCATGGCAATTTTTCAAACTATTAGATGTGACTGAATTTCTTATATATGAAGGATGTCGTGAAGGTCAGTTTCGTTTATCCTTATCATCAAGATTGATGAGTATAAAAAAATATTACAATCTTATAGAAAATTGCATGGTTTCATTTGTCCTACAATGCGTGAATATTTATTGCAAAATATTAAAGCTATTAGAACATATTATGAAAGAAAATATGTTTTAAAGGATCAAGCCATTCCACATTAGAAGATTTATGTTTATAGAAATAGTTAGATGTTGTTTTAGGGAGAAGACAAAAACCTTTTGAAAAGTAAATTTTGCGATGCAAGCATATTTCATCTGAAAAAACTATCTTCTCGGAAATACGCACCACACAAAAAATATTCTACATACCTGCAATAAACATGTTGAGAAGATTGTACGAGTTGAAGAATATCGATGCATCAATGAAATGTGACGCGGAACACTTGACAATTAAAGGAGTAATGCAATATCCATCAGATGGTAAGGTGTGGAAGAATTTCAACGAAATATTTTATAAGTTTGCATCTAATACAAGGAACGTTTACCTTTGTTGTATTTATTTATCCTCTGTACACCCAGTTAAAACAATGGATTCGTATCCTTGTTGCAATTCAACAAAAACCCAAGTTTCTTTTCTTTTGATGGCTTTTCTCTCTTCAGCCATGGTGCCTTTCAACTTATTGTCTCTAATGGCTCATTTAAAGGTAATTTCTTTTGAGTCCTCTAATAAGCAAACCGATTTGCACTATGTTGGTTAAATCGTATAGATTTTGTATATCTTCATCATCGTGTTCAAGATAACTCATCGGAGAGAATGTTGGTTAAACATATATGACTCTCCATTTATTGCTTCCTTTTGATTCTTTGAACCCCACATGCTTTCTTCATTCACTTGAGTGTCTTGGCTTAGAACTAAATTTTCTATTCAATTGCATGCAACAACTTAAATGTCCTGATCTTGTCATCATACTTGATAATCATATACTTTTTTTTATCATTGAACTTTTTTCTTCTTTTGTTAGGAACATGAACATAGGCCAAACTACCAATAACTTTAAAGTTTGCTACAATTGGTTTATGATCGCTCCAAACTTCTATAGGTCTTTGATTTTCCAAATTTGTATGCGTACATAAGTGTTGGACATACTTAACGCATTGCACTTCTTCTCTCCTAAGTTCCTTTGGTATATTTTGGATCTTCAACGTCAATTGTTCCCTAAGAATGATCATTTGCTTCTTCCTTTTGATTATTCTATTGTGTTGAGTTGAATTAGGAGCTATAAAAGATCTTTTGATTCCTTTCTCCTCACAATAATTTGTGAAGGCGTTCAATATGTACTCCTGGCTTTTGTTTGATTGTGAGGCCATAATGTAAAGAATTATTTTCTTCAAAAGATCTTTTGATTTCGTGACAAGATTCACATTTTCTTCCACTTTCTTCTCATACTAGCAACAAATTGTGAAGTCTTGATATTATTCACAATTGTAACATTAAATATATTTTTGGCTTCTCCCGTATCTCTCTTTATTGTTTATGTCTAATACCATGACCTCCACTATGACCAAACTCATGACCACCATGGCCACGTCCTCAACATCAGTAATGTTGCACATATACCCCCTTGTCCTATTTGATGGTTATCGTTTTTTATAAGTCTTCCTCCACTTGTTTCTATTTCTTCTCACATTGTTCATGTGCTTCAAAGAATCCAGAAAGATCATTAATGGTCATGTCTTCCAAACGCTTCAGTTGAGTTCACATGCAATATTTGCAAAGTCAACAATAAATAATTGAAAAATCTTCTCTATAAATCTTGCATTTGCAGTAGTTTTTTCATTTCATTTATATTTATTCATCACATTAGCACATGAGTAAAATAGCTAAATACAACATCCAAATCCTTCACTTCTTGGAAAATAATGAGAACGAGACTTCGAAATAAACATCAAGCACACATGGATCAGTCACGAGAGCTAAGACTAAGAAGATTCAGAACGTGTTTGTTTGCATGGTCACATAAAAGATTGCATCGACATCACGAGGGCATCAAGAGACATTAATTCAAGTACATGTGACTTGCCTACAAGTAAAGGAGGCCAAGAGAAGCATGGAGGTGAATAAGCCGAAGGCAATCGACCTAAGCATGAAACAGCTCAGTAAAGCGATTCTTGTAGACTAATGTATCCCTAATACACATTGGCCGCTCGAACTGAGTAAAATTGCGCTCGACCTATGGAATTCTTCTGTACTAATGAGTATTAAAGACATGTACAACTCGAGTATCACACATTTTCCTCCTTTTTATTTTCTTTCTCTAAATTTACCTAGGTTAATCTATGTTTTAAGCCTAATAAATAAGACACATTTTATAGCACAACTTAACAAGTTTATTATTGAGAATTTAGTCTTTTCGATTCAATTTCTTTGAAATCAAGATAAATTATTCTTGCAGTTGATCCAAGTGGTCATTAATGTATCACTACTACATCACAAGTGTTTGAGGTCGCTAACAAAATTATAGTAAGGTGTAAAGCGTTCATCAACTAACCAATAAGTTCTTGGTTCTATAATCTAGTTATTATTAGGTTTCAATCCTTTTTCATTGTCTACTAACAATAAAACGTCTATCTAGGTTCATATTTGTTAACCATGTTGTTGCATCAGAACTATTTTTATTTCTAAGTAGTTTATCATTGTGTTCATTCTTGATCATTTCATTGTAAGACCACCCAAAACAGAAAAAATAAAGAAACAAACTCGAACAAAAAAATCTCGAACGAAAACAAGAGAAGAAGGTAAAGAAGAAAAAAAAATAGAGTTGTAAGATGGGGCTTAGAAACCTAACTGTCAAGTCATACGCTTCTAGAATGAAGCTTTATTTTGATTCGTAGGAAGCTTACTCATGAATTTGATTCTTTGAGTTCTTAACCACAGGAAATAAGAGAAGTCAAAGAAAGGATAAGAGAGTGAATGGAATTGAACGATAAACACTTTCTAGAGTGATTATGAGATTTGTTCATCTTCTTTATCTTTCATCTTTTCTATTTATGGCTAAGAAGTTTTCTGTTTTTAGCAACTTCTATATCAATTTAGAACACCATAATGATGAGACACCACAATGTGAATAAGCGGCCTCATTGCAAATATAGATGCAACTAATGATGGTTGGATTTTGCAAGATGTTGCGAGATGAGTTGACGATTGTAAATCAATGACTAAAATTGGTTAAATTCTAGATTGAGGAGTTTGATAGGAACAACCGAGGAGGGAACCACACGTGGCTCACAATCCACAACTCATAGGCGTGGATGAAAATGATTATGTTAACATCATGGAAGAGGAGTATGATCGTTTGATGAGACCCAATAAATGAGTAAGGAAAAAAAAATCGATTATGGCACAACATCAAGATTGAAATTCCTACTCTCATTCTTCGTAATGATGAGGAGGCATAGTAAGTGAAGTTGGCATCAACAAAGTTCAGTGTCTACACACTTTTGTTGTGGGATCAATTTATACTTTCTCGAAGGCAAAATGGAGAGCGCCTTATCACTAGTATGGATGAGATGCGTATTGTGACAATTGGTACAAGATAGTAGAAGTACTGAGGACTACTACAAGGAGATAGATTTGTTGATGATTTAAGTGAACATCGATGAAGATCGAACATCATTGATGAAACAGTTTCTAGGTGGTGTCAATTCCAACATACAAGACCACGTAGAGAGTCATTATTATGTTGATTTGTATGACTAGTTGTACTTGGTGATTAACATTTAGAATTAATTAAAGAGGAAAGGCAAAATAATTCAAAATACGAAAACGCTTCCAACCATTGGCCAAAAGGGAATCAATTGCATACCAACTAGTGATTGTACTACTGTATAAGGATGCATTTTACACTAAAGACTTCAATAATTGTTTGATTATTCTTGTTTCTCATATCTTGCAAGATTTCAAGAATGTGTTTCAAGAGAATTGATCATTAAATCTATTTTTTTAAATAGAGGACCCATTGTACGAGATTATTTTATTTTATTTATTTATTTATCATTATTATTTAGTTATTTTTTATTTTATTTAGTTATTTTTTATTTTATTTAGTTATTTTTTATTTATAAATAAAGTTGTCTTATTTTATTTACTTATTATTATTATTTGGTCTTTATAAATAGAGGACCCATTGTACGAGATTATTACCTGAGTTTTGATTAATAAAGATTGTCTTTTTCTTGCTAATCCTAGAGATTTAGCAATCCAACTATTTGAGATATTTCAGGTTGTTTATCAACTTATCAAAACTAGATCACAAGATTTATGGTGTCGTTTGCTGAGTATAAGATTCTATAGTCGCGTTGTAGTCAGGGCTTGAATTATCTTATCTTTATCTTTTTATTCTTATTCTCGTTAAATTTTCTTTAGTTTTACTATGTTTAATTTGTTATAATTTTATTTTTCTTGTCTTAAAAAGGAAAAAAATAAAGAGGAAGAAAAAAAAAGAGGAAGAAAAGGAAAAATGAAAAGGAAGAAATAAAAATAAAAAGAGTCTTTAGTTAGAAATTGTAGTATTTTAGATTAGGAAACTTCACTTAAGTGTTGATGTTATACGCTTATAGCGTCAAGATTTAGTTTGAGCGTTAGGAATTCACTTCGAGTCGTTCTTTAATTTTGAACTAAATCGAAGATGAGAAGTCGTGAGAAAGTCATGTGTGTGAGAAAGAGAAACTGAGTGAAATATGTTTATGATAGATTGAGATGTTCTTTCATTTTTTTTCCTATTTTAATTTTCAGATATCTTCTTTTGGGAATCAACACGATAAACCACCGTATAGTGAGGGAACCAGAGAGATGCATTCACCAAGACATTTGATGATAGAAGAATTGATATGCATGATGCAACAATTCGCCATTGTCAACCAACGACATGATCGGGTGGAAGCAAAGACACATGGACAATAACAACACATGCAATCAAACATGATTTGTAATCTGAAGATGAATATGTTGAGATATTTCACGAGGACTATGACCATTCAATGAGGAATCACCAACACATAGAAGGTCAGCTCGGTGATGAAGTGAGCAATATCAAGATAGAGATTACTACATTCATCGGGAGAAGTGAACCCAAAGTATATTTGGTATGCGAACGGAATATGGGTATGTGTTTTAAATGCAATCATTACTCCAAACTGAACAAGGTGAAACTGGTAGAAGCCAAGTTTAACGACTACGCACCAGCGTGGTGGATCAACTCTTATTTTTACGAAGGCATCTTGGAGAGCATGCAATGAGATGCATACCATCATGCGACATCGTTTTGTACTTTCTCATTATCATCAAGAGGACAATCAACATTTGAGATGATTGGTACAAGGTAGTAGGATCGTAACACACTACTACAAGGAGGTGAATTTCCTCATCATACGTGCTGATATAGATGAGGATCGCGAGGCCACCATGGACCGTTTTATTAGCGAACTTAATCCCGATATACAAAACTGTATGGAAACTTATCATTACGTGATATAGAGGATTTTCTTCACTTGGACACTAAGTAAAAAAAATTAAAACGTAGAGGATGGTAACTCATGAGCACGATAAGGTCATACACTAGCAGGAAGATCAATGAAAATGCAAGGTACCCGTGAAACCCCTACACGTTAACGTGATATCACATTTTTTGGATGCCAAGGTCGTGGGCATTAGGCCAAGGATTGTCTGAACAAGAGAAATATAATCGTACACACAAAGAAGGTTTATGAGATCGCATCAGATGAAGACGTGGAACCTAAGTCTGAGGAGTCTGATGCAAGTGATGAGGAGTATATCGTCGTAAACGATGAATTGTTGGTCGTCCGATGATTTCTTAACCTACATGTTGTAGAGGATGCGACATAGCAGCGATAAAACATCTTCTACACACATGGGAAAGAAAAGGTTTGTAGCATCACATAGATGGTGGGAGCTACACAAAAGTGGCAAGCATTGTGCTTGTTGAGAGAGAACAATTAGACAGCGGAACAAGGGCAAGGAAGAAGAAAGAGTAGACCCGACCGATCCGCGAGCGATGGACAACCGAAATGATATATTGGACGGTAATGGACAGCCCCAGTTACCCGTGTGTAATGTGGCACAATTAGAGCAACCACAAGCTCCTCCACCACGTCGGCTTTGTGTGATGTGGTTAATCTCAAGTAATAATTACCTAGACTAACACTTCCACAAGAATACGGATCGTATAGTACCAAGGTCGAACACGAGGAATCGATGCAACTCTAAAGCTAGTAAACTAATGAATAAGACGTGTGAAATCAATAAGTGATGGGAATGCGCATGAAACTAAACTAAACTAATTAACTAACGGGATTAAACTCAATGACTAAACACCACAGGTGTCGAGAGATGCAGGATGATGCAACGAAGTTCTAACAAGATCATGGTTATAGATATCGTTACGTATTCGGGGAATTCAAGCTCTTTCCTAGGGAATGACTCTCCCGATGCCTAAACCCACTATCTAGCATGCGTATACCAATCTCCCAATTGTGTATCTCACCTACTAAACGCATTAAGATCGCTATCCTAATTCCTAAGTTCAATCAACCGACCGGCCAAGGTTCTAAATAATTTGAGACTTCATATCGTGGCTGTAATTAGGAATGATTCTCCTTGATTTGATTATTGTGAATGTTACATATTTAAAGTACATTAGATGAGATAAATAAGGAAACTAACAATAATACATAAAAATATCTAGAATCGTGTATACTAACACTCCCCCGCAGTCAAAGCGGAGGCTGGGGTGACGCAAAGACTGGATCTGAACTCGTGGAATAGAACAGCAGGGAGTCCTTTGGTGAAGATATCCGCGAATTGTCATGAGGACGGGACATGGAACACTCGGAGAGATCCTAGTGCAACCTTCTCGCGGACGAAATGGATGTCGATCTCGATGTGCTTCGTGCGTTGATGTTGCACGGGATTATTGGAGAGGTAGACAGCCGAAATATTATCACAATAAACGACTGTGGCCGTAGAAACTGGACAGTGGAGCTCCATGAGAAGGTTGCGTAGCCAGCACGTCTCGGCCACGACATTAGCCATAGCCCTGTATTCGGCTTCTGCACTTGATCGGGAGACCGTCGGCTGTCGTTTTGACGACCAGGAGATCAGATTATCTCCGAGAAACACGCAATACCCGGACGTTGAGCGCCGTCCGTCAGAGCAGCCCGCCCAATCTGCATCGGAATAAGCCGTAAGACCATAAGTGTGAGACGGACGAACTTGTAAACCATGTGTTGTAGTTCCTTTGGAGTTTAGGTTTAGTGTCACATGGTGTGGCGGTAGGGTTGCAGGAAGCCATGCCCGCTCGTTCCAAAATGCTTTCGGCATATGTCTTTTGAGGGAGCCGATGATGTGATGAAGGAGATCTTTAGTAGATGCCGTGAGGATGATATCATCCACATATAACAGGAGCATGGCTTGTGCTTTGTCCCGTCGGAGAATATACTAGGAAGAATCACACTGGCTCTGAGTAAAACCAAGGCTTGAAGCATAATCCGTGAACCGCTTGTTCCACGCGCGAGGTGCTTGTTTGAGCCCGTAAAGAGACCTTTTTAACCTGCACACATGATTCGGATGGGATGAGTGTTGAAATCCGGGAGGCTGGAACATATATACCGTCTCCTTGAGGTTTCAATGGAGAAACGCATTCTTGACGTCAAGCTGATGGATCGGCCAATTCCGAGAGACGTAAATGCTTAGAACCGTGCGAATGGTGGCCGGTTTTACAACCGGGCTGAATGTCTCTTCGCAGTCAATTCCGAGTTGTTGCGATTTCCCATTTGCCACAAGTCTTGCTTTGTATCGTGCTAAGGTCCCATCTGCATTAAACTTATGTCAAAACAACCACATTGAGCGAACAATGTTAACACCGTGGGGACGTGGAACCAAGTCCCAAGTACCACTTTTAATAAGAGCATCAAATTCATCTTGCATTGCATTACGCCAAAATGGATCCTCTAGGGCTTTAACATGAAAGGTAGGTAAGGGTGAAACCGTGGTAGTGTTAAGGCTTATGAATTGGTTAGGGGTGGAAACCCTATGTTGGCTACGTGGGTTGGTTAAGTAGGGAATGTAGCATAGGAGAATGGTCATTTGTGTGGTCAAGGAACTTGTAGTTTTTGGAGGGTGGGGTGGATTTTGTAGCAAAAGGGAAGGTGTTCTCGTCGAAGACCACATATCGAGATATTATGATTCGTCGAGTTTGAAGATCCAAGACACCGATAACCTTTGTGGTTGCTTGGGTACCCAAGAAAAACGCAAGGTGTGGATCGTGGGGATAATTTGTGAGGTGTGGTGGCTATGGTGTTTGGATAACAAAGACAACCAAAGACTTTTAAGTGTGAGTATGAGGCGGCTTTTTGGTGAAGTTTGGAATACGGGATTTCGTGGTTTATGGCTACCGAGGGAATGAGATTAATAAGATGAGCAGCTACATTGAGTGCTTCTACCCAAAATTCCGAAGGCATGGAGGCATGAAAGAGTAGGGTTCGGATGATATTGTTTATAGTTCGGATCATGCGCTCGGCCTTTCCATTTTGTTGTGATGTTTGAGGGCAAGAAAAACGAAGAATAATGCCGTTAGAGTCAAAGAAAAATCGTAGGGCATTATTGTCGAATTCTCCCCCGTGATCACATTGGAAGTGTTTGATTTGTCTCCCGAATAGGTTTTGGACGTAAGTGGAGAAATGGATAAGTTTGGAGAAGACATCACTTTTGCGACGAAGGGGGTATATCCAAACAAAGTGAGAGAATTGATCAAGAAAGAGGACGTAATATTTAATCCCAATAATGCTAGGAACGGGAGATGTCCAAACATCGGAGTGAATGATTTCAAAAGGAAACGTGGCCTTAGTGGAAGATTTAATAAATGGTAATCGAATGTGTTTTCCAAGTTGACATGCACGACAAAGAGTTTGTGCGTTGTCTTTATTACAAACAATGAAATTCGAAGAAAGCAAAGAACGAAAGCTAGAATCCCCGGGGTGTCCTAGGCGGTGATGCCAAGTTGTCCCCGAGGTGATGAGAGCATGATCATGTGGTGGGGGCTGTGCGCGGGACAAGGGTGGTAGAAGAGGATATAGTGGTCCTGAACTCTCACATCGGAGAAGAATTGTTTGCGTCGGAATGTCCTTCACAGAAAAACCAAAAGGATCAAATTCGACCGAACAATTGTTATCACCACGAGTAAACCTAACCGATATTAGGTTTTTGACAATAGATGGGACGACGAGAACATGGGGTAGGTTGAATTTTCGGCTAGGTGTAGGTATGGTTGTCTGACCGGTTTCCGTAACGGGAATAGGGGATCCATTACCGACGTAAACAATAGATTTGATGTTCGAATTAAAAGTGGACTCGAGTGTAACTGATTGCGACGTTAAATGAGCGGTAGCTCCGGTGTCCATACACCACGAATCGTCGTTGGATTGTTGCAGATTGACCGCGTTGAACGCTTGAACCAGACCTGGATGAAGGTTTACGGATGTAGGGCTAGCGGCCGAAGAGTTCGGCGCACTCGGTGCTTGCATGAGGAGAGCCGCGTTCGTTTGGGAGCCCGGCTGGTGATGAGAGGAATTGACCGGTGCTTGTGGCCAAGGTGTTCCGTAGGCTGTTAGAGGAGAAGGAGTCTGTGGACCATATCCGATCGGTGCAGTCGGTGGTACGGGCCATGGAGAGGGTGCTTGCGGGCCATATCCGGCCGAGTGAATGCCCTAAGGTGTCCATTGCGGCGGGGCGTATGGTCCATGATATGGTATGTTCCATGGACCAGGGAACATATATGACGATGTTGGATACGTGGCTGGCCCTTGTTGCCACGAATTATTGCCGTGATAGCGATGTGCTCCCCCGCGGTTTCCCCGATGACCACATCCACGCGATCTGTTCCGTGGTTGATGATAGGGTTGGGGCGCAGGTGGAGGACTGGGGTCGTCCGTTAGAAGGACCGTGGGAGCAGATCCGTTCTCCGTATGTATCGGATTTAGGCGTCGATGACGGGTGACGCGTTGTTCCTCCAGCGAGAGCATAGAGCGTGCATCATCAAACGAGAGAAACGACTTCTGATGTTGGATAACATTGACAATGTTATCAAACTTTTCATTGAGGCCGTTGAGTGTGTGCATGACAAGCGCTTTTTCGGACACCGGGGCATCGAGATTGGCAAGAAGATCCGCAATTTTTTGTATCCGCTGGCAGTATTCATGGACAGATTTGTCGCCGATTGTGATGGTGCGGAGCTCATTGTCGAGTTGGATAGTCCGAGCCTCTTTGTTGTCACGAAGGAGGCGTTCGAGGCGCAGCTATATGGCTCGGGCCGTCGATCGTGTTTTGAGCACTTCTTGCAGCAGCGGTTTTGAAATAGTTCCGTAGATCGAGAGCTTGATGATGCCGTCAAGACGCGTCTAGGTCTCGGATGTTGCAGCGGTGGCTGGGGCGGAGTCGTCAACGTGGCTCAAGACGCCGAAGCTGAGACAGTGTGTCTCAAAGATGTCGCGCCATGAATCGTAGTTCATTCCTCCATGTCGAGAATGATCGGGATGTGGGATTTGATGTTGGTAACCCCGAACGGTTTGTCGGATGGTGCAGCAGCGGTGGAGGCCATGTGAACGACTAGGCTGCCGTCGGTGAGAATTGGTGGTGGGGGGCGCCAAGCAATGGAGGCTACCGAACATTTTTGACCCGTGGTTAGGCGCCAAGCAAAGGAGGCGGCCGTATGGGTTGGTGGTGCGGCGCCAAGCAAGCAGGCAGCCGACGGTGGAAGAGAAATAGAAAGAGAGAGGCTAGGTTTGAATTTCAAATTTTGAATCTGATACCATGTAATTAGGAATGATTCTCGTTGATTTGATTATTTTGAATGTTACATATTTAAAGTACATTAGATGAGATAAATAAGGAAACTAACAATAATACATAAAAATATCTAGAATCGTGTATACTAACAGTGGCTACGTTCCAAAATCTAATTCATCTCCCAATGCAATTAGATTTTTATAAACATTCATTCAAGTGGCCCACAAGAACAAAAGCATTACGAACAACCAATCAATCCGAAACGAACAAATATTATAACCAAGTATTAAGAACAAAACTTCATTACATATCGGCAAAGCTCTCTAACCCATGGCTATGACCTACTCGGACATGAACTCAGCAAAAGAAATACAAAAGATAACTATATTAAACATGGATAAAGAATGAGATCCCTCCCTATTCAATACCGACGTCTTCAATAGCTCCTCCACGCTCCCGCTTCCTCGCTCTGTCCTTCGCCCTTGTTTGTGCGTTTTTCTCTCCTCCCCTCTCTCTCTGTGTGCTTTCTTTTCTCTCTAATTTTCTGTACATCTCTTACTGCTGAAGCTCTCCCCTTTTAGCCCTCTTTCTCCTCTTGTCTTTTCTCTAATCTTTCCTCTTTGGCCGTCCTCTTTTCTTACTCTCTAGTGGCTGGAATTTCCTTTTTCTTACAGCCACTGCAGTTTTCCTTTTCCGAGTTTTTCCATTTCTTGTTTTTCCATTCTTGTGTAATTGTCAACGTTTCCTCCTTATCTTCCAGCCATTTAGCTCCTCATTCTCTTCTCTAACCATATTTCCATTTGGTTTCCTTTTCTTGTTTAGCTAAATTTCCTTTTTCGTTAGTTTCCATTTTCTCGGTTTCTATTTTCTTCAGCAGCTTGTATTTCGTTTTCCTCTTGTGCAGCAACGATTTCCTTTTCCTTTTTCCTTGTTTTCCTCTTTGCCTTGCTCCCTTCTTTCTTGTTCTTGAATTTCCATTAATTTTTCTATCAGCCATTTCCATTTTCTATCTTTGACGATTGCAGTTCCCATTCTCGTGTAGGTGGCAATCTTTCCATTTTTGTGTAGACGGTTGGAAGTTTACATTTTTTCCCAGCAACTTGCTTCTATTTTATATAAAATATGTTTCCTTTTCATGTTCCAACCGTGATCTTCTTACTTTTGTTCTACGAACCGAAGTTTTCCATGGTTTTCTCCAACCACCGAAAGTTTCCATTTTTATAAGCGGCCATTGTTTCAATTTTTTTGTAAGCGGCCATTGCTTCCTTTTCTCTTCTCTTGCTTATGATTCTTTGAATGCTGACCGTGCATAGCTGATAGGAGAGTGGTATTGCTTAGTTTTGCTTCATTTACTCGTGTTTGTATCCCGATATTTCATTTCCTGCAATAACACGAGAGAACGCTAAAAGAGGACTAAATAATGCTTTAATGCTTGGTAAAGTTCAAATGAATGATGAAACTAAATATAAAACGAGACTAAAATACTATAACAAAATAGACGTTATCAAACTCTCCCAGACTTGAACCTTTGCTTGTCCTCGAGCAAGACTAGAAAGAAACAGGAGAAGAGTTAGACAACAACCGGAAACTAGCACAATCAACTTGAAAAGTCAGCCACCCTATGCAACAACGCGTCACACGAACATAGATCTAAGTGCACCGAATTTAGACCCCTATCTACCGAAAGCCACTAACCATGCAATCCTACACATATCCTAAGTTCATTTCACTAACCCTTAGACAACATCCAAGCAATCTCCATACCTATTCTAATGCACAAACAGTTCGATACCATTCTTAAGACAATTATTTTTCTTGTTTTTCGGTTCTCTTTTTCTTCTTCTCTTTTTTTTTCGATTTCCACACATTTTCTTTTCTTTTTTGAAGATTCGCATTGGGTTTCTACGACGTCGAAGTTGAAGAGGACAGCCTTCTACTTAGACCCAGGTTGCCAATTGGCACACTCATAAGGTCTTGTAACCTTAGCGGAGTGAAGAGGTTGCGTTTTTGTTGATTTTTTCTCTTCTTTTTTTTCTTTTCTTTTTTTTCTTTTTCTTTAACTTGTGTGAATACGCATCGACTCTAACCCTTAGGACGTAGAAAAACGGCCTCGACCCACCACTTAGACCCGAACCATCAATATTGATGCACTCATGTCAATGTAGGGCTGAAAAAGTTAAAGAACTTAGTCTATTGACA
>CM071875.1:6741375-6757997 GCA_036759665.1 Gynandropsis gynandra
AAGGCTCTGCAAAGGACAAACAAAGAACAATTTACGTAGAAGGAACAATTTACGTTGATGCGTTCTCAAAGTTAAATAAAATAACCTAAACTACCCGCAAGTGCACGACACGTGTGTAGTATTTTAGGTGTCGATCCCACAGAGACTACGCAACACTATCTAAACTCGAACTATGAATCAAACTTGCTAACTAACAAATATGGATGAAGAATGAAATACTGAAAGTATATAAATGAGTTGGTTCTTAACGATAGGACAAACGTCCTAGGAATCCAGTTTCACCACAAGACTACCGAAACCGACAATCGATCTATCTATCATGCAATCCCAGTTTAAGTTTTCTAAGGCAGACGATCCTAATATGATATCTACCCTCTCTCGAGGCATAGACACGTGATCTAGACAAGTTGCCCCCTACTTTCATGGCTGACTTCTTGAACTAAACCCATAAGAACTGTGATTCATCCGTTTTACCCTCAACCGTTGCTACCCTACTTTCGTCGCCTAACCTCGGATGTCTAAACCTGATCTTCTAGGACTAGAATTCTCCTTTCGGTCCTTCTCCTAATCTCTAACACATGCATCTACGTGGCCATCACAAACACAAGTAAATTCAAGCACTCAGATAGAGAATAGATAAACTAAAACGGGAAGATGCATTCAAAGATAAATAGAGAGTAGTTCCGGAATAGCCAAGGGCTAATCCCTTTTCCTAGAACAAACAAACTACTCGCTCATGCGTCTGTAAACAAACATAAACAAAGTAGAAAGTCTAAAGAACATGGAGCAGTTACGGGCCGCGACCCGCTCGGGCAATGAGTATGCCCGCTCGGGCACGGCTAGGGTAACTCGTGCGCGTCATGTGCCTGGAATGATGCCCGATCGGGCATGGCATGTGTGCCCGCTCGGGCACAAGGCAAAATGGTCGGGCATGCTTGCCCGAGTCGTGCTAAATGGTCCACACAATTGGCTGTAGGTTTTGCCCGATCGTGCAAGGGTTGTGCCCGACCGGATGAGGCTTTTCCATGCTCAATCTCATCCCGTTTGTCCCGTGATGATCCCCAAAGTTGCTCCTTAGCTCCGTGCATGTTCCTTTAGCTCCAAAACGGTCCAAATACGGGTAAAAACCTGTAAGAACATGAAAAGCACGAAAGCAAGTAAAACGGACACGGAATCATACGTAAAACATCGCATATGTATGAAATACGTATGAAAACGAGATGATCAGTGACGAATTTCGGAAAGTTGATAATTTATTTCAGCTATTTCGGCACACAAAGAGTTGATGTTGTTCATGTTACCTCGCAAAATAAAGAACACAAAATTCGATTAGGCTCTAAGAGGTAAAAAGATTTTGACTCAAAAAGAAAGAAAACAAAAGCAAAAAGAAAAAATACGAAAACAAATAAAGACTCCGGAAAGGACTATAGCCTAATTCAAAAGTATCCTAACTCTAAAGCTGTAATCAATTCCCCGGCAACGGCGCCAAAAATTTGATAAGGTTAATCTCAAGTAATAATTACCTAGACTAACGCTTCCGCAAGAATACGGATCGTATAGTAACTAGGGTCGAACACAAGGATCGATGCAACTCTAAAGCTAGTAAACTAATGAATAAGACGTGTGAAATCAATAAGTGATGGGAATGCAAATAAAACTAGACTAAACTAATTAACTAAAGGGATTAAACTCAATGACTAAACACCACAGGTGTCGAGAGATGCACGATGATGCAACGAAGTTCTAACAAGATCATGGTTATAGATATCGTTACGTATTCGGGGAACTCAAGCTCTTTCCTAGGGAATGACTCTCCTGATGCCTAAACCCACTATCTAACATGCGTATACCAATCTCCCAATTGTGTATCTCACCTACTATACGCATTAAGATCGCTATCCTAATTCCTAAGTTCAATCAACCGACCGGCCAAGGTTCTAAATCAATTAAGACTTCATATCATGGCTACGTTCCAAAATCTAATTCATCTCCCAATGCAATTAGATTTTTATAAACATTCATTCAAGTGGCCAACAAGAACAAAAGCATTACGAACAACCAATCAATCCGAAACGAATAAATATTATAACCAAGCATTAAGAACAAATATTATAACCAAGCATTAAGAACAAAACTTCATTACATATCGGCAAAGCTCTCTAACCCATGGCTATGGACCTACTCGGACATGAACTCATCAAAAGAAACACAAAAGATAACTATATTAAACATGGATAAAGAATGAGATCCCTCCCTATTCAATACCGACGTCTTCAATAGCTCCTCCACGCTCCCGCTTCCTTGCTCCGTCCTTCGCCCTTGTGTGTGTGTTCTGCTCTCCTCCCCTCTCTCTCTCTGTGTGCTTTCTTTTCTCTCTAAATTTTTGTACGTCTCTTGCTGCTAAAGCTCTCCCCTTTTAGCCCTCTTTCTCCTCTTGCCTTTTCTCTAATCTTTCATCTTTGACCGTCCTCTTTTCTTCCTCTCTAGTGGCTAGAATTTCCTTTTTCTTACAGCCACTGCAGTTTTCCTTTTCTGAGTTTTTCCATTTCTTGTTTTTCCATTCCTGTGTAATTGTCAACGTTTCCTCTTTATCTTCCAGCAATTTAGCTCCTAATTCTCTTCTCTAACCATATTTCCATTTGATTTAAGTATCCAACACGTTCCTTTTCTTGTTTAGCTAAATTTCCTCTTTCGCTAGTTTCCATCTTCTCGGCTTCCATTTTCTTCAGCAGCTTGTATTTCCTTTTCCTCTTGTGCAGCAACGATTTTCTTTTCCTTTTTCCTTGTTTTCTTCTTTTCCTTGCTGCCTTCTTTCTTGTTCTTGAATTTCCATTAATTTTTCTATCAGCCATTTCCATTTTCTACCTTTGACGGTTGCAGTTTCCAATTCTCGTGTAGGTGGCAATCTTTCCATTTTTGTGTAAGCGGTTGGAAGTTTACATTTTGTTCCAGCAACTTGCTTCTATTTTATATAAAAAATGTTTCCTCTTCATTTTCCAACCGTGCTCTTCTTACTTTTGTTCTAGGAACCGAAATTTTCCATCTTTGTTCCAACCATCGAAAGTTTCCATTTTTATAAGCGGTCATTGTTTCCATTTTTTTGTAAGCGGTCATTGCTTCCTTTTCTCTTCTCTTGCTTATGATTCTTTGGATGCTGACCGTGCATAGCTGATAGGAGAGTGGTATTGCTTAGTTTTGCTTCATTTACTCGTGTTTGTATCCCGATATTTCATTTCCTGCAATAACACGAGAGAACGCTAAATGAGGACTAAATAATGTTTTAATGCTTGGTAAAGTTCAAATGAATGATGAAGCTAAATATAAAACGAGACTAAAATACTATAACAAAATAGACGTTATCATTGTGATTACGTGGTGCCAAATATGAGTAATGTCCAAACTGCAATAAGGACGCCCGCTGTTGCAAGAGAGCAATTCGAGATAAAGCCCGCGATGATCAACATGCTATATCAAAATCAATTCATGGACGGAAATCACGAAAACCCTCATCAACACATTAGAGACTTCCTAGAACTTTCAAGCACATTCAAGATACATGGAGTCTCAGAGGATGCCATTTTGATGCGTCTCTTCCCTTTCTCAATTGGGGGACGAGCAAAGACATGGCTGCAATCTCTTCCCGTTGGTTTGATCACTACTTGGGACCAGCTTTGCACATCATTCCTATCATGGTTCTTTCCTCCGAGTAAGACGATGCAAATGAGGGGAGATATCACGATGTTTAGATGCCGAGAGGGGGAGACATTGTTTGAAGCATGGGGAAGATTCAAGGATTTTTTGCATATGTGCCCACATCACGATCTAGAGCAGTGGTACGTGATCCAAACCTTCTAAAATGGGATCTTGGATGAGTATAGGATGACATTAGATAACGCTGCTAGACGACCATTCATGGACCTAAGCGTAGAGGAGGCATATGATCTTATCAACAATCTTGCTATGAACCACACCATGTGGTCCACACCGAGGAGTATGCCGAACAACACACGAGGTGTTTATGAGGTGAATCAAGGTAGATCGATGTTAATGTAGCCAATGCCATGTATTGTGCGAATTGTGGAGATATGAAGCATGTGGCTTACCAATGCACGATGCAAGAAGGCATGGAACAAATGAATTACACCCAACAGCAAGGCAACACGCAATTTGGGAACACCTACAATCCGAATTGGGGGAACCACCCGAATCTTTCGTACCGCACGATCCAACCGATAAAGTATTCAGGATTTCAAAAGCAGCAATCGTACCAGCAATAACAGCCGTTCTAGCAAGTCCAGCAAGCTCCTCAACCTCCTCAAGCTCCTTCGTCAAGCCTTGAGGCGGTGATGCTCGAATTCATCAAAGAATAAAGGCAACAGCAAGATACCATCAAAGAGCAACAATCACTTCAAGCGAAATTCAACACGGAAAAATGGGGACTGCAATCAATGTGCTAAAAATTTAAATGGAATTCTGGAGCAAGCATGCGAAGACCCTTGAAAATTCCATTCCACAACAAGCTGCCTTATCCTCTCGAAACCCTGGAATGCTACCTGGAAAGCCCGATCTAAACCCGAGAGAGTACGTGAATGCTATCACTTTGTGCAGCGAGGATGTGATTGAGAACCTGCCCTCCAAAGGGCAAAAGAACGTTGCTGGAAATTCCGTGGACAAAGGAAAGGGTAGAATCGTGATCATGGAAGGATTTGAGCCAGATTTGGAAAAGCCTTATACTCCTCCACCGGCGTACGTACCTCCTATATCATTTTCTGGATGCTTGGTAAGCAACAAGAATCAAGAGAGTGTGAGCAGATTCTTCCATGGCCTCAAGAAACTCGACATCAACATGTTGTTCCGGGAAGCCCTCCAAAAGATGCCTAATCGCGCAAATTTACTCAAGGAGGTTCTTTCCAAAGAGAAGCATATCAAAGAGAGTAGGACAATAGTACTTACCGAGGATTGCAGCGTTATTCTCCAAAACAAGCTGCCCCCAAAGTTGAAGGACCCCATAAGCTTCTCCATTCCATGCACCATAGGAAAGATCGACATTGAAAAAGCTTTGTGCGACTTGGGAGCAAGAGTGAGCCTAATGCCACATTCGATCTATAACCGATCATCTGATTTTCGTAAACGTTTCTCGCATGATTTTAGAGATGTTTATGAGCATAGTTGCGAGGTTTACGTGCGATTTTTATACTTGTTTTACTTGTTTTCATGTTTTCATTTTCTTATAGGTTTTAATGCATATTCGATTCATTTTGGAGCTAAGCAGTGTACACGGGACATAACTCGACATTGAAGGTCACAACGGACCAAACAGAACGAGAAATAGACAAGTCATAGCCGAGCTTGATCAATTGCATGACCGAGCATGCATCAAAGGACACAGCCCAATCGAGCATGATCAAATAACGACTGAACGCTCATCCTCACCTTGTGCACGACCGAGCATCCAAGCCAGCATGGCCAGGCATCCTCTTTGGTGAAGCATAGCACGGTCGAACTTTGTGGACAGCATTGTCGAGCATCCTCCTTAGTGAAGCAAGAGCATGGTCGGGCATCAAGAAGAGCACGGTCGAGAGTTTGGTGCAATTCCATCCCCGTAGCTTGTGCACGGGTCGGGCATTCCAAGAGCACGGTCGCACACCTACCATTGAAGGCAGCACGGTCGGGCATCAAGGATAGCACGGTCGGGCAATGAGCAAAACAACTCACCTATTTGCACGAGATGAAGCATGCCCGACCGGGCATGACATGGAGCACGGTTGGGCATGACATTGTAAAACGACCTACCGACTAATTTGGTGGAAACAAGTCGGCCAAAGCTTCCAATTCAAATTATAAAGCCTCATGGTCAGAAGCCATTCATCATTAATCCATCTACCATCCAGAACACACCATACACAGCCACCATCCATCCATAGAGTCCCCTTGATGGGAGGCACGCAAGGAGTGGGGGATTGATTCGGGATCATCGCTCGTTTGATATATCTATGCTCGTTACTCTACTGATTTTATTTGTGTTGTTTCGACTCATGAGCGAGTATTAAATTTTTTCTAGGAGAAGGGATTAGCCCATGGCTATCCCAGGACCATCTTTGATTTGTTTGTGAATGCATTTCCCCATTTCGTTTATCTATTCTTTGTCTGAGTGCTTACTGTCTTGTATTTTCGAATGACCACGTATATGCATGTGTTAGGGATTAGGAGAAGGACTGAAAGGCCAATTCTAGTCCTAAAAGATCAGACTTAGGACAACCGAGACTAGGTCACGAAAGTTGGGTAGTAATGGTTGAGGGTTGAATCGGGCGAATCATGAATCGTAATAGGGTTTAGTTGGGGTGTCAGCCACGAAAGTAGGGGATGACCCAATCTAGCCACGTTCCTATGCTTTGAGAGAGGGTAGGTTCTACATTAGGATCGTCCGCCTTAGAAATCTTGATAGGGAATGCACGATTAGATAGATCGGAGATAGGCTTCGGAGGTTATATGGTGAAACCGGATTCTAGGACGTTTCTCTTTGTTTAGAACTCATTTTTTCAAAGCATCATCATTATATTTGCATCTCACCATCCTTATTCTTTCGTAGCAAGCATTGATTCGAATTTGATTCTTAGATTGTGTTACACTAGTCCTCATGGGATCGACACCTTAACTACTACACATGTGTCGTGCACTTGTAGGTAGTCTTAGGTTAACTTGTTTAACTTGACACGCATCAAGTTTTTGGCACCGTTGTCGGGGATTAATTGTCTACATGTTTAGGATTCAGCTCTATAATCATACTTGTTTTTGTTTTTCTTTTCTTTTTCATTTCTTTCTACTAATTCTTTTTACATGTTGTTTCATAGGTGCATGACCCGATCTCAAGGTAATTCGAATTTGCATCGAGTCGAGCCCGAGATTGAGAGAACGATTAATAAGAGAAAGAAGGGCAAGGGAGAAGAAAG
Source organism: Gynandropsis gynandra (assembly GCA_036759665.1). Lineage (NCBI taxonomy): Eukaryota > Viridiplantae > Streptophyta > Magnoliopsida > Brassicales > Cleomaceae > Gynandropsis > Gynandropsis gynandra. Next base: position 6,748,326 of record CM071875.1, read on the forward strand.
TGTAGACACGACCAATCCATGAGCAATGGACAACCGTAATGATGTATTGGATGGTGTTAGACAGCCGCAATTAGCCGTCAGTAATGTGGCACCATTTCAGCAACCACAGGCTCCTCCACCATGTCGTCTTCGTGATTACATGGTGCCGGATATGAGCAATGTCCAAACTGGAATATGGACGCCTGCTATTGTGAGGGAACAATTCGAGATCAAGCCCGCGATGATCAACATGTTATACCGAAAACAGTTCATGGGCGGAAATCACAAAGACCCTAATCACCATCTAAGAGACTTCCTAGAGCTATCAAACACATTCAAAATTTATGGAGTCTCGGAGGATGCTATTTTGCTATGTCTCTTCCCCTTCTCAATTGGGGGACGAGCGAAGACGTGACTACAATCTCTTCCCGCTGGTTTGATCACTACATGGGACCAGCTTTGCACGACATTCCTATCACGGTTCTTGCCTACAAGCAAGATGATCCAAATGCGAGCAGAAATCACAATGTTTAGAAGCCGAGAGAGAGAGAGAGAGAGAGACGTTATTTGAGGCATGGGAAAGATTCAAGGACCTTTTAAAAATATTTCCTCATCACGGTCTAGAGCAGTGGTACGTGATCGTGATCTTCGACAATGGGATCACCTATGAGCATAGATCGACGTTTGACAATGCTGCTCGAGGATCATTCATGCACTTAAGCATTGAACAGGCATACAAGCTTACTGATAATCTTGCCTTGAACCACACCATGTGGTCTACACCAAGACGTATGCCAAACAAGACACGAGGTCTTTACGAAGTGGATCAAGGAAGAGCGATGGGCAATGCGATGAATCTCATCTATTGTTCAAATTGTGGAGAGACGGATCATATGGCTTACCAATGCACAATACAAGAAGGCATGGAACAAGTGAACTACACCCAGTAGCAAGGCAACACACAATTTGAAAACTTATACATTCCGAATTGGAAGAACCATCCGAATCTCTGGTATCGCACGACATAACCGGTGAAATTTTCAGGTTTTCAGCAAAGGCAGCAACCATATCAGCAATCGCAGCCATTCCAGCAAGTCCAGCAAGCTCCTCAACCACCTCAAGCTCCTTCATTAAGTCTTGAGGAGGTGATGCTTGAGTTCATCAAGGAACAAAGGCAGCAACAATCGACTGAAGAAAAATTCAATGTGGAAATGGAAGTAGTGATGAACGAACTCAAAACTCAATTGGGGACTGCGATCAATGAGCTAAATACTCAGATGAAATCCTTGACCAAGCATGTGAAGATCCTTGAAAATTCCATTGTACAGCAAGCTGTCTCATCTTCTCGGAATCTTGGAATGCTACCCAAAAAGCCCGATCTCAATCCAAAAGTGTACGTAAACGCCATCACTTTGTGCAGCGAGGATACGATCAAGAACCCGCTCTCCAAATCGCAAGAGAACGTTGCTAGACATTCGGTAGACAAAGGAAAGGGCAGCGTGTGATCATGGAAGGGTATGAGTCTGATGTAGAGAAGCCATATATTGCTCCACCGGCGTACGAACCTCCTGTACCATTTCCTGGGCGCTTGGTGAGCAGCAAGAATCAAGAGAGTGTGACCAAGCATGCATCAAAGGACACAATCCTGCCGAGCATGATCAAATGCACGACCGGACGCTCATCTTCACCATGTGCACGACTGGGCATCCTAGCCAGCACGGTGGGGCATCCTCTTTGGTGAAGCACAATACGGTCGAGCTCTGTGAACATCATGGTTGGGCATCCTCCATGGTGAAGTAAGAACACGGTCAGGCATCAAGAAGAGCACGGTCGGGCATAAAAAAAAGAGCACGGTCGGGCGTTTGGTGCAATTCCATTCCCATAGCTTGTGCACGGGTCGAGCATTCCAAGAGCATGGTCGGGCACCTACCATTGAAGGCAGCATGGTCGGGCACCTACCACTGAAGGCAGCACGGTCAGGCATCAAGGATAGCACGGTCTGGCAATGAGCAAAACAACTCACCTATTCGCACAGGATGAAGCATGCCCAACCAGGCATGACATGGAGCACGGTCGAGCATGACTTTGTAAAACGGCCTACCGACTAATTTGGTGGAAACACGCCCAAGCCAGCACGGTTGGGCTCCTCTTTGGTGAAGCAGCACAGTCGGGCATCAAGAACAATACAGTCAGTCGTTTGGTGCAATTTCATCCCCATAGCTTGTGCACGGGTCGAGCATTCCAAGAGCATGGTCGGGCACCTACCATTGAAGGCAGCATGGTCGGGCACCTACCACTGAAGGCAGCACGGTCAGGCATCAAGGATAGCACGGTCTGGCAATGAGCAAAACAACTCACCTATTCGCACAGGATGAAGCATGCCCAACCAGGCATGACATGGAGCACGGTCGAGCATGACTTTGTAAAACGGCCTACCGACTAATTTGGTGGAAACACGTCCGCCAAAGCTTCCAATTCAAATTATAATGTCTCAAGGGGCAGAAGGAATTCATCATAATCCATCCACCATCTAGAACACACCATACCCATCCACTATCCATCCATAGAGACCCTTGACGAGAGGCACACAAGGAGTGGGGGATTGATTCGGTATCATCGCTCTTTTGATATCTCTATGCTCTTTACTCTACTGATTTAGTTTGTGTTGTTTAGACTCATGAGCGAGTAGTAGAGTTGTTCTAGGAGAAGGGATTAGCCCATGGCTATCCCGGAACCATTTTTGATTTGTTTATGAATGCATTTTCCTGTTTCGTTGATCTATTCTTTGTCTGAGCACTTACACTTTTGTATTTACGAATGACCACGTATATGCATGTGTTAGGGATTAGGAGACGTACTGAAAGGTGAATTCTAGTCCTAGAACATTAGGATTAGAACAACCTAGACTAGGTCACGAAAGTAGGGTAGTAATGGTTGAGGGTTGACTCGGGCAAATCATGAATCGTAATGGGGTTTAGTTGGGGTGTTAGCCACGAAAGTAGGGGATGACTCAATCTAGCCACATTCCTATGCCTTGAGAGAGGGTAGGATCGTTAGCCTTAGATTTCCGTATAGGGAATGCACGATTAGATAGATTGGAGATAGGTAACTGAGGTTATGCGGTGAAACCAGATTCTAGGACGTTTATCTCTTTGTTTAGAACTCATTTATCCAATGCATCATCATTATATTTGCATCTCACCATCCGTATTCTTTCGCAGCAAGCATTCATTCGAATTTGATTCTTAGATCGTGTTACATTAGTCCTCGTGACATCGACACCTTAACTACTACTCACGTGCCGTGTAGTTGCGGGTAGTCTTAGGTTAACTTGTTTAACTTGACACACATCAATAAGCGAATAAATTTTGGAGATCTCAAACCTACAAAGATGTGTCTATGACTCGCGGATTGTTCGGTAAGGTATCCGGTGGGAACTGTTTAAATGTTCCCACCAAGGTAGGTAATCTTTCTATTTCCGCTGAGTTTTTTGTTCTTGATATAAAAGAAGATGCTAGGGTACCCATCATTCTTGGTAGACCTTTCTTAGCTACTGCAGGTACCAAGATAGACGTACAACAAGGTATACTCTCCTTACGTGTTGGAAATGAGAAGATAGAGTTCAACTTGTCCAGCTCCATGACCGACCCTTCGTTCAAGGAGTTGTGCTTTAGAGTTGACTTGTTGAAAGACTTGGGGAATGACATGCATGATCGAGTAAGTATTTCCTATCCTCTCGATAGATGCTTGAAGAAGGTTTGTAGGAACGCAAGACTCACAGACAAGGAATCCAAGCTCTACAAAAAATTCATGAGTGCCATTGAGGCACTACAAGACACCCCACATTAGCAGACACCGCCCAAAACACTCAGTAATTTTGCAGTAAAGAACGCGTCTAGGCTTCAGCTCGAACATCTTCCTTCTTCTCTTCGGCATGAGACATGAAAGCCACCCATCCATCTTAAGAAGCATAGGAGAGTGAGCCTTTCATTGTGTATGCACGGAATGCTTAAGGAGGACAGCCACGAACCATCCATCAAAGTTCAAAGGCGGCTGCAACCGAGTTCGAAAGAGGTAATGGAAAAAGAACCATAAAACGTTTTGATGTAGATATTCTTTATCCAACCTCGGACAGCGAATGGGTGAACCCCGTACATGGCGAGCCAAAGAAAGAAGCAACGTCAGTAGTGCATAATGAGGACGGTGATCACGCTAAAGGATGGCACGACACAAAGATCCTATCTCATGACTTTCGGCCAGGTGATATTGGTTCTACTTTTTAACTCTCGACTTAAGCTTTTCCGGGGAAAACTACGCTCCCGTCTGTCTGGTCCTTTTCAGGTGCGACATGTGTCCACACATGGAGCAGTAGAACTATGGAGCGAGTCCAGTGGAACATTCAAAGCAAATGGGCAGCGCCTAAAGCTATATGATGAGGGAAATATCAAGCTATATAAATTCTTAATATCCACTTACCGCAAGTATACGGATCGATGTAATAAAAGGGTCGAACTCTGGGGACTAATGCAACCTAAACAAAGAATATGACTAAACTAAGATGGGTTGAGTAGATGGTGGTGTGATATAAATCTCTAAAATACTAAGGTGAATCATGATAGCGATGGAAAGATGTGGAAGACTTGACAATTAAGAACACTACGGGTTTCAGGTTACCGGGATTTGCAAGCATGTGACAAAAAAGGATCATAAACCTGTCGAACTATCTTGACAACGGGGAATTCATGCTCTGAAATAAGGAATGATTCTGCCGTACCTAAACCTCCTAATCATAATTACGTGCAATCCTATCTTCCAGCAATAATTAACTCAAGATTTCGGTAGTGTAAGCGCGCAATCCTAATTCCTAAGTCGATTAACCAACCGGTCAGATTCTCATTAATCAAACTTAATGTACAATCAACAGTTCTAGATTCATAATTTAACCTTCCAGCTAAACACGAATTCCTAAGTTAATGAGCTGGCAGAACTAGTATAAAATGTTTATGATTTTGATTGTAAAACCGAATATCAAGAAAGTTTCGATAAATCTAATCATTAACGCATAATCCAAACATCCATTATAAATCCAATATCCCTAGCCCATCGTTGGAAATCTACTCACTCATGGCTTCTACTGTGAAACAAGAGAAAGCAACCCTAGACATGATAAAAACTAGGAAATACGATTCCTCGATCTACCCTATCTTGTTACCGAAGTCCAGATTGATGTTTCTCTCCTCCTCCAGCTTCTCTTGAGTCTTTCCTGATGAATTTCAGGCCTTTCCTTGCCCTAGCCATCGCCTTCTAGTTCCTGGAACTCATTCCCCCCTCTCTTTTGCCCATTCAAACACTTAAAACAGGTTGTTGCGAGAAAGGCAGCCCGTGCAGGCACATGTTTCACCCGGTCGTGCATCTTTCAGGCCGAGCGTGTAAAGACTCCAGCCCGAGCGGGCAATGTTATCCGACCACGTGCTCTTCATGCCCGAGTCGTGTTTCATCTTCTGGTACATGCGGTCCTTTGTGCAGCCCGAGCGGGCTCCTTACACAATGCAAGCGGGGTAAGCTACCCGATCATGTTCTCTTCGTGCCCGGGTCATGTGAAGTTTTCTGGAAATTCTGCGCAACTTTAGCCCGAGCGGGTCCCCTTACATGCCCAAGCGGGCTTAATTAATTTTGTGCCTTTGCTCCTTTTTGCCCTATGCTCGGGTGTTCCATTTGGTTCCGCGGCCTGGATTTTGCTTCGAGTTATTTGTAGCTTCCAATATGTGCGGCTGAATCCAAGAATTTGCACTTTAAAGCTCGTTTAGGCCTTGTCGCCTTAAAACCTAAAAATCAACAAAAAGGGCGTATATAAAGAACATTCGTGTCGGATTTGTGACTCATGCTATATAATCTATGCAAAAATGATGCAAATGTCTAGCCTAAAACTGATACACACTACGTGTTATCAAACTCCCCCAGACCTGAACATTTGTTTGTCCTCAAACAAAACTAGAGCCAAACATAAGAAGAGTCCAACAACAATGGATACTAGCACGAAAAATTCGAAGGATTAGTGTTTATGCAAAACAACGCGTCACATGAACGTAAGCCTAAGCGTACCGAGTTCAGACTTATATCAACCGAAAGTCATGAGCCATTCAATCCTACCAATAATCTAAGTCTATTTCACACCCCTATACAACGTCTAAGCGATCTCCATACCACTTCCCCTAAGCTTGAGATATCATTAGACTCCTATTCTCGTTCATATTTTCTTTTTCTCTCATTTTTCATAGATCCACGCTTGGTTTCTAGGACGTCGAAATCGAAGAGGGATGACTTTCTACTTATACCCAGGCTGCCTATGGCACACTTATAAGGTCGTGTAACCTTAGCAGAGTGAATAGGTGTGTTATTGAAGAACATTTTTCTCTCTTTTTTTTCAAGAGATTACACATCAACTCTAACCCTTAGGACGTAGAATATCGCCTCAACCCACCACTCAGACCCGAACTATCGATCTCTATGTACTCATGTGATCATCTCGTTTTCATACGTATTTCTTGCACGATTTAGGAGACGTTTTTTTATACATATATGATGTTTTACGTATGATTCCGTATCCGTTTTACTTGCTTTCGTGCTTCTCATGTTCTTACAGGTTTTTACGCATATTTGGACTATTTTGGAGCGAAAGGAACATGCACGGAGCTAAGGAGCAACTTTGGGGATCATCACGGGACAAACGGAACGAGATTGAGCATGGAAAAGCCTCACCCGGTTGGGCACAACCCTTGCACGATCGGGCAAAACCTACGGCCAATTGTGTGGACCATTTAGCACAACTCGGGCAAGCATTCCCGACCATTTTGCCTTGTGCCCGAGCGGGCACACATGCCATGCCCGATCTGGCATCATTCTAGCACCACAAGACGCGCACGAACTGCCCTAGCCGCACCCGAGCGGGCACACTCACTACCCGAGCGGGTCGCGGCCCGTAACTGCTCAAAACTTAAGTAAACTTAACTTAAAACATAAGGGAACTCGTGGGGCAATTTAGGCAACAATTGGACCGACTTAGGAGGCTTAAAAGGAGGCAAAAAGACGTCATTAGAGCAAGCTTACAGAGGAGAAGAATTCAGGAAAGATAGAGCAGATTCTTGCGAAGAGATAAGCGAGGAGCATTGGAGATCAAGCAGCACCACTTCGGTTTTGTTTGGTTTTTATGTTCCTTAGACTTTCTACTATGTTTATGTTTCTTTACAGACGCATGAGCGATTAGTTTGTTTGTTCTAGGAGAAGGGATTAGCCCTTGGCTATCCCGAGACCGCTTTTGGTCTATTTTGAATGCATCTTCCCGTTTTAGTTTATCTATTCTTTATCTCAGTGCTGAAATTTACTTGTGTTTGCGCTGATCACGTAGATGCATGTGTTAGGGATGAGGAGAAGGACCGAAAGGAGAATTCTAGTCCTAGAAAGTCAGGTTTAGAACAACCGAGGTTAGGCCACGAAAGTAGGGTAGCAACGGTTGAGGGTGAACGGGCGAATCACAGAGTTTATGGGTTTAGTTCATGGTGTCAGCCATGAAAGTAGGGGGCAGCTTGTCTAGATCACGTGTCTATGCCTTGAGAGAGGGTAGATATCATGTTAGGATCGTCCGCCTTAGATAGCTTTAACAGGGATTGCATGATAGATAGGTTGATCGCCGGTTTCGGTAGTCTTGTGGTGAAACCGGATTCCTAGGACGTCTATCTCATCGTTAGAACTCAAGTAGTTTATTTACTTTCAGTATTTCATTCTTCATCACCATTCTTTCGTTAGCAAGTTTGATTCATAGTTCGGGTTTAGGTAGCGTTGCATAGTCTCTGTGGGATCGACACCTAAAATACTACACACGTGCCGTGCACTTGCGGGTAGATTAGGTTATATTTAACTCTGATACGCATCAAGTTTTTGGCGCCGTTGCCGGGGACTATTGTCAACGCGTCTTAGATTCGAACCTAGAGTCCTTCTTGCTTTATTTTTGTTTTTATTTTATTTTTGCTTCTGTTTACTTTCGATTCTTTCTACCTAAGTTCCTTTCGTTCGTTCTTTTTGGTGTATGACCAGGTCGCAGGGCACTTCTAGTCTACTCAGAATCGACCCAGAGATCGAGCGAACTTGCAGACTACTGAGAAAGGGTAAGGAAGAAGACAACACAAAGCCGTCAGAACAACAGAATATGGATAATCAGAACGGCCATGAACATGCTCAGTTACCTCTCGGTAATTTGGGGCAAATGCAGCAACAACCACTCGTGCCTCAACCACGAGAACCACAGGCTCCTCCACCACGTCGTCTAAGGGATTACGTGGTGCCGAACAGGAACAACGTGCAAACAGCCATAAGGATGCCTGCTGTTGCAAGAGAACAATTCGAGATTAACCCAGCAATGATCAACATGCTTTATCAAAAGCAATTCATGGGTGGAAACCATGAAGATCCTCATCAGCACCTCAGAGACTTCCTCGAACTTTCAGGTACGTTCAAAATCCATGGAGTCTCTGAGGATGCAATCTTGCTGCGTCTTTTCCCTTTTTCAATTGGGGGAAAAGCGAAAGCTTGGCTGCAATCACTCCCCGCCGGATCTATCACCACTTGGGATCAGCTCTGCACACTGTTCCTATCACGCTTCTTTCCTCCGAGCAAGACAATTCAGATGAGGGGGGAAATCACAACATTCAGATGCAGAGATGGAGAGACTATGTTTGAGGCGTGGGGTAGATTCAAAGATCTTCTACAGTTATGTCCACACCATGGACTTGAGCAATGGTACGTTATCCAAACTTTTTATAACGGAATTTCAGATGAGCACCGCATGAGGTTGGATAACGCTGCCAGAGGATCATTCATGGATCTGAGCGTCGAGGAGGCATTCGAGCTGATTGATAACCTCGCCATGAACCACACCATGTGGTCAACCCCAAGAGGTATGCCTAATAGCACTCGTCGATTATATGAGCCTAACCAGAATAGAGCCATGGGTAATGCAGCGAATGCTATGTACTGTGCGAATTGCGGAGATACGGACCATGTAGCGTATCAATGCACAGTACATGAGGATTACGAACAGATGAATTATGCCCAGCAGCAAGGCAACACGCAATTCGGGAATACTTACAACCCGAATTGGAGGAATCATCCAAACTTGTCATACCGAACGACTCAACCGGTAAGATATTCGGAGTTTCCACCAAGGCAAAATAATTTCCAGCAAAACAACCAACAACTCCAGCAAGCACAGCAAGCTCCGCAAGCCCCTCAACCATCTCAAGCCGTCTCATCAAACCTAGAAGGGGTATTGCTCGATTTTATGACGAAGCAAGAGCAGCAACAGTCGATTAGAGCCAAATTCAACGCAGAAGTGGGGACAGCGATTAGTGAGCTTAAAACTCAAATGGAGTCTCTCAGTACACATGTGAAGATGTTGGAAAACTCCATAGCACAACAGGCTGCCTCATCCTCTCGGAATCACGGACAGCTTCTCGGTAAGCCCGATCTTAACCCGAGAGAGCATGTGAATGCTATTTCTGTGCGCAGCGGTAATGTGCTCACGAATCCACCCCAAAAGAGCATGAGAGAGTTGCTGGAAAGTCAGTAGATAAGGGAAAAGGTATTGCAAATGAGGAAAGAGCTGAGTCAGAATCAGAAAAACCGTATGTAGCCCCACCG
>CM071875.1:6770686-6807229 GCA_036759665.1 Gynandropsis gynandra
GGTAACGTGGCGTTTAGAGGGAGACCCGCCGAGGACCCAAACCAGCATCTCACTGATTTCAAGATGCTATGCCGAACCATAAGAGCTGGAGATGGGGTATCGGATGAGGATATCATGTTAGCTGCCTTCCCATTTTCGGTGAAAGATAAGGCGCAAGATTGGTTATATTTGCAACCTGCGAATTCTATTGCATCGTGGGGACAGCTAGAGGAGAAGTTTATGACACAGTTCTTTCCTCAAAGCAAAGCTCAGCTAGCCAAGAATAACATCAACACATTCGTGCAAGGGGCAGCCGAGAGCTTATACGAAGCGTGGGAGCGATTCAAGGGCTATCAACACCTTTGCCCACATCACGGCATGGATCAAAGTTACCTCATACACAACTTTATGCAAGGTCTCATGGACAATACGAGGATCTTGATCGTAGCCGCTGCTGGAGGTTCATTGAGCAACCTCACCTTTCCACAAGTAGAAGATCTTATAGATCGTATGGCTTACGAAGGAAACCACACCACCGAAGAGTACAATCGCAACACTCCAGCAAGGGTAGCCAATGTGGATAATACGCATACCATATATGCCGAGCTATCCGAAATGAGAGCTGAGATAAATAGTAAAATCAATGGGCTCTACGAATTGATGTCCGGAGCGAATCAACAACAATATTATGAGCAGCCGGACGAGCAAGGAATTCAAAGGTACGAAGGGCTGAGATACGTGCGCAACACTAAACCTTTGGGTAATACCTACACCCCCGAGTGGAGAAATCACCCTAATCTCTCGTACAAGAATTCCGACGGTGCATTCAATGCACAAAGCTCATGGGGGAACTTCCAACCGCGTTTGATGCAACGCAACCCGAGTGGAGGAATCACCCCAATCTCTCGTACAAGAATTCCGACGGTGCATTCAATGCACAACGCTCATGGGGGAACTTTCAGCCGCGTTTGATGCACCGTAATCAGGATTTTCAACCAAAGACGCAACCCCAAGATCAGTATTATCAACCACGTACACCAGCCCCTCCACAACAAGAAGCTAGCCCCGATATTGTGTCAATGCTAGCTCAAATCATTCAAGGGCAGAAGGAGCATTCCGATAACTTCGATTTGCTGAAGAGAGAATTTAATGAGTTGAGGACGCACGTGAAGATCTTGGACACTCAAGTCGCTCAACTTGCACAGGGGATAGCGCGACCGCAAGGAGTTCTACCGGCGCGGCCGGAAGCAAATCCTCGTGAACATGTCAATGCCATATACCTTCGGAGTGGCAAAGTGGTGGATCAGCCCACTCATTTGATGTTTGAGAAGGATGAAGCAACCGGCACAGCAGTGGAGAATGGTAGCTACGTTGAAAAACGAAGCATGAAAACCGAGATGGAGGAAGAGCCAAAGTACGTGAAACCGGAACCAAGACCGCCTCCTCTCCCACTCCCACAACGTCAACGTAAGAGACTGATGGATCAAACCCTTCCCTCGACATTTGACAAAGGTGAACAGTCCAATAAGGCAATGAAAAAGGGCAGTAGCGACAGAGAGCACAACAATAAATCCGAGGAGGAAGGAGAGCCGAAATACGTGAAACCGGAACCGAGACCACCTCCTTTGCCATTTCCTCAACGTCAACGCAAAAAGGATGATGATGCTCAGTTTGCAAAGTTTGCTGAGATGTTGAAAAAGATGGACATCACGATACCATTCCATGAGGCGTTGAAGAAGATGCCTTCATACGCCAAGTTCCTCAAAGAGATACTTGCGAACAAGCGAGATGTAGAGATGGAATCCGTTATGGTAACGAATTCAATGCTGCAGCCTAATCTACCCAAAAAGATGCCAGATCCAGGTATATTCGTAATCCCTTGTAAAATTGGAGATTATAAAATAAACCATGCACTAATCGACGTCGGAGCAAGCGTAAGCGTGCTACCATTATCATTGTATAAGAAACTGGATCTTAGGGGTAAGATGGATCTTCGACCGACGAGAATGGCATTAACCATGGCTGATAGGAGTGTTAGGATACCCGAGGGAAGGCTGGAAGACGTGCCTTTGCAGGTAGGAAAATTTTTCGTCCCGGTTGATTTCGTTGTATTGGATATGGAGGAGGACGAGAAAATTCCAATCATCCTTGGTAGGCCGTTTCTCAATACGGCAAAGACGATCATACATTGCGCTGAGGGTAGACTCACACTTAAATTCGGGGATGAAGAAGTGGAGTTCAATCTGAACGACACACTCAAGCAGCCATGTATGGTGGATTCGGTATTCCACATCAACGTCTTAGAGGAGTTAGCCAACGAGGTCTTTGAGAAGTTTGGGAAGTTAGATTCTTTTGAGATGACTCTTCCAGCAGCTAGAGAGGGGTTTTGTAAGAACCCTAATGGAGTGAAGCTTTATACAAAGCTGCTGGATGAAAAGGGTACAGAAGAAATCCCAAACCCCGAGTTAGACGAACCCCGAGCAGAATTCTGCGCGACCCGAGCAAAGCGGATCGCAACCTCAGATAAGGATGGATTCTCGGGTAATCCTCATCAAGGCAATTTCTCAACTCATAACCACATGAGTACAGATCAGTTGGGGAAGGTTTCAAGCCAAGAAAACGTTGCAAATCAGTGCACAACCCTCCGACGATCCCAGGCAGATTCCAGCACAGCACAAATGGCTTACATCGACAGTTCGTCTATTCTAGAGGTCCCTCCCAGCCACTACAAACGTCCAGCATCAGATTGGAACATTGATAAGGCATCCAAGATGAAGGTTGAAATGAAGATTAGGGACGACATGACTGATCGGGGAAGGAATTCAATTGAACCGCGTACTACACTCTATCGACCACCTCATGTACGCAGGATGCTACGCACACAACGACGTCGAGGACGTCCATCTAGTTGGTAGCACATTTTGGTCAGGCTCAAGACCTTAAACAAGCGCTTATCGGGAGGCAACCCGACCTTTTGCATTTCTCATTTTTGTTTCTATTTTCGGACTATTTCTTTTTCTTTTCACATTGACTTACTCGGTAGATAGTATTCCTTCTTTTGGGATTGTGTGAATCTTTTTCACAGGTTTTTCAACGTTGATATCATCCTTGAGGAGGAAACGCATACAATGTCCGGACACAAGCACGGGATTGCAAGATACACAAGGTGCACACGTTCTAACCCTTATTCTTCCCGTTGTTTGGTATGCGAATTTCTCTTAGGTTTTGAACACCGGGACGGTGTTTCATTCAAGTCTGGGGGGGAGTACTCATCGAGTATTGTCATGTGATTAGACTTAGATGATTAGGATTAGATGTAGATTTTTGTTTTTAGGAATAAACGGATGGATACTTAGCATAAATTTTCGAGTTTTAGTCATTAGTGCAACTTTGTCGAATCGTGAACAATGGTCTAGGTTTGCTTAGAAGTCTTCTTGATTCCGATTAGTTAAGTAATTGTGCTTGAAGCCTTGACCTATAGTTACATTCACCTCCTAGTTTCGGTACCAAGTATCATATCTCCGTGAATACCAATTAATCGATGCTTGTTTGATAGATTTTTAGCGTTCATTAAACTCCACACGCTTATACTCCGCTGTCAATTTTTTCTCCTTGGATAAGTTAACTATTTAAGGTTTTCATTGACATGAGTACATCGACGTAGATCGATGGTTCGGGTCTAAGTGGTGGGTTGAGGCGCTATTCTACGTCCTAAGGGTTAGAGTGATGCGTATTTTTCATAAGAAAAGAAAAAAAAAGAAAAGAAAGAAAACCATGGTTTAAAATGAGCTTCAATGACGCATCTCTTCACTCCTCTAAGGCCTTGCAACCTTATGAGTGTGCCATAGGCAGCCTGGGTCTAAGTAGAAAGCCAACCTCTTCGACTTCGACGTCCTAGGAACCGAGCGTGGAATCATAAAAAAAAAGAAAAATAAAAAAAAAAGAACGAGAGTATGAGCTTAATGATATCTCAAGCTTAGAAGAATTTGGTATGGAGATCGCTTGGACGTTGTTTAGGAGTACGGATTTTTTCACTTAGGTCATTGGTGGGATTGCATGGTTCAAGACTTTCGGTGGATAGAGGTCTGAACTAGGTACGCTTAGGCTAGCGTTCATGTGACGCGTTGATTTGTACGATGGCTAATCCTTCGAAATATTCGTGTTAGTATCCATGGTTGTTTAGCTCTTCTAGTACTCGACTCTAGGTTTGCTCGAGGACGAGCAAAAGGTTAAGTCTGGGGGAGTTTGATAACACGTAATTTGTTATAGTTTTTATATCATTCTTAGGTCTAGTTTAGAGTAGATTATTTACATTTCATTCATTTATCGATTATATTCGAAGACTTTATCCACATTTCGTGTTTTGTGTAGGAAACGAAGACTTGAAGAGAGTGGAAACAACACCTCAAGTCATGCACGTTCGGGTGGATTGGGAGTGCCCGGTCGGGCTAATTGCTACCAAATATCCCCGTAGCTTTGCACGACTCGGGCACTCAAGGAACACGACCAGGGAGGTGTGCCCGCTCGGGTGGATTTGCAGTGCCCGCTCGGGCTCATTCATGTCAAGAAAACCCCGTAGGTTTGCACGACTCGGGCTGATGATCTACACGATCGGGCATGGTGCTTGCTCGGGCTCAATTGTGTGTGCACGGTCGGGCAAGTGACCTGCACGAACGGGTAGAGGACATGCCTTTCGGGTCCTTGTTTATCTCAACTAACTCCTAACTTTTGGAACGACCAAATTAAGGGGAAATTGGATCTGAAACAAGGGGATTCGAACCAGATTGGATCAGAGGAGATTCAGAGACATTAGGGAGAAAGGAAGAAGGAAGAAAAGACGGATCTACGGATCGGGAGCAAGGAGAATCTACCGAAGACATCGGTTTATGAATAGGGAGTCATCTCTTTCTCTATCTATGTCGAACTTAGACTTCTCTTGTGTTTCCTTTTCTGTATTCATGTCTGAGTAGATCCTTTGCCATGGGTTAGAGAGATTTGCTATGTTGTAACGAAGTCTTACGCTTAATGAATGGTGGAACTTAATGCTTTCATTACTTGTACGCCACTCGAATGAATGAAATTGGTATTTTATCATGTTTTCAGATTTCATGGTTGTTCTTAATGCTTTCTTTACTTGTACGCCACTAGATTGAATTATGTTAGAAGCCTAATAAACCAACGCCAGGGCATTAGACTTCGGAACTTAACCATGATTTAGGGTTTAGCCGGTTTAGAATCTACACCAGGTCAATCGGTTGTTCAATAACAATCCCATTCTTAGTCACCTTACACGTCTATTCCATTAGTTTAATAGCTTATAAGTCGCATCAATTCCTTGTGTTCGACCCTAGTTACTACACAATCCGTATTCTTGCGGAAGCGTTAGTCTAGGTTTTATCACTTGATATAACGCACATCATTGAGACAGAAACGAATTAGAGCTTAAGCAAGCTGACTCGCGAGCTGACAAGATGAGACACAAAGGAATTAGAGCTTAAGCGAGCTTACAAGCTGGGTTATGAGGTGAGTACAAAATCACATTAAAATCACATGTTTTGCTAAATCAACATATTATACATATTATTTGTATTATTAAATACTATTAAAGAAAAAATGATATGTTATTTACATATTATATTATTATTATTTTTCTATTTCTACCAAATTGATATATTCTTATTATAAAATAAAGAAAAATATTATAAAAAATAAGTTATTGTATTCCATATTTTATTTGATATTCGATAAATTTATTTTCAATTAGTATTTTGTTTTTTAATAACTTTGTATTTGAATTAATATTTTCATACTTTAGATATTTTATTTGTTTTAAGAATGATTAACATATAATATTAATATATTACAACTCTTTTAACTTAAATGGTATAGCTCGTGAACAAGCTCTTTCTTTTTCAAGTTAAAGGCGACCTGAATTGAGCTGAGATTTTCCAGCTTGTTTCGAAAAGGAGTCGAGTTGAGCTAGCTCGGTTTTTTGGTGAGTTGATGAGGAGTTGAGTCGAACTGAGCCGAGTCATCTCATTTTACACCCTTGGTGGCTAACTTATGTGGAGATCATGATTACATGTTTGATTTAGGTGGTAGATTGGGCCAAAACCTCTAAGGACATATTGGTTGATTATGAAATCTTATGGCTTAACACTCCTAATGGGATGATTAGGTCATTAGTCCCTATTTTCATCGAATGCCTTGATCTGTCACCTAGTGTAATTGAATTATAGCTTAAGTTTAATATAAATTTAATCTAGATTCACTAATTCAAGGATACAAATCATGTAATATCAAGGTCGTACTTGTTTGTACTATAAGGAACTCAAATATAAATTCCATGAAAAATATGGCCATGAATAAGTTATAGTGTCATCAATCATCTAAATATACATGATAAAGTAAACTATGGTTAAATTTAATTACATTGCAGATAATGCATAGCGTTTTTCGTGAGATCTACTTCTAAGGATGTTGTAAGAATTTTAATTTTTTTCTAATGCAGGATTTCATTCTTTTATATTAATTTAACCCATCTCGGGATCTTCATATCTCTTCAAGTATTTGATAATCAATATATCTTTCAAATGAACTAAAGTTGAATGCAATAATGAACAATATCATAAATTCTTAAACCGTCTTAATCTACCTCTCAATATGATAATTCAAGTTTGCTTAATTCATGGGATATAGATTCATTCGATATCTCTATCATATTTCATGAATGACACATACGATTCAAGCGACCCCATAAAAATAAAAAACATTAAAACTATGCATTAAATCGAAAACAAATGAAAATATGAATCGATATAAGATATATATATATATATATATTTATATATTTAAATCATGATGTTTATTAGAATTTACATATTGGAAACATGAAACGATAAAAGTAAAATAAATTTTCAATTTTAAATAAGCTGAGTTTTATTTCGTACTTTAAATGTTCTAGTGTTAATATAAATTCACGACTTAGAATCTTTCTATAGCTACCTAATGTGGTTAATCTCAAGTAATAAAAATCTAGACTAATGTTTCCGTAAGAGTACGAATTATGTAGTGCCAGGATCGAACAATAGAGAATTGATGCGACAGTAAAGCTCGTTAACTAATGAGTACGTCGTGTATAATCAATCAGTGATTAGAATGCAAGTAAAAGATAAACTAACTAACTAATGGGATAAACTAAATAAATTAAACACCACAGGTTTCGAGATATACACAATAATGTAATGAAGTGCTAACAAGATCATTGGTATTAGATATTATCACGAATTCAGGGAATTCAAACTCTAATGTAGGAACTGACTGGCGTAGACTTTTCCACTATCTAGAGTGCATACTACCAATCTTCCGTCTGTGTAATCTCATCCACTAGATGCATTAAACCCACTATCCAAATCCCTAGATCCAATTGACCAACCTTGCTTAGATTCTAAATCAATTGAGACCCTAAATCATGGCTAAGTTCCAAAGTCTAGTCCTCTGGCGTAGATTCATTAGACTTCTACAAACATTCATTCAGGTTGTGTACAAGAACAAAAGCATTAAGAACAACCAATCATTCTGAAAACTATCAAATACCATAATCATTCATTCAAGTTATGTACAGGAATAAAAGCATTAAGAACCACCAAACATTAAGCACAAGACTTCATTATATATTGGCAAAACTCTCTAACCTGTGGCTATGGATCTACTCGGACATGGAATTAGAAAACAAAATGTAAAAGAAGTTTGTCTTAAAAATTGATACAAAATGAAATCCCTCCCTATTCTAATACCGTAGTCTTAAAAAACTCCTCCGTGTTCCGAGTTCGTCGCCTCGTCTCTATACTCCATATGTGTTATGCTCTCTAATTCTCTCTATGCGTGTTGTTGTGTGTGTTTTGTCCGAAACTGAACTTCTTCTCCTTTGCTCTTCGTCTTTCTTTCATCTTCTCTTTCTTTTCCTGTTCTTGTTTCTTCCTTTTCAGTTGTCTCCTTCTATTCCTTTTCATCCCAGCGGTCTTGTTTTCATTTTGTTGGAGGCGGCTGTTGTTTCTTTTTTGTTCCAACTTTTCTTGTAGGCTGCAGCCATTGTTTCCTTTTTGTGTGGGCAGCGGCCATTTTCATTCTTCTTCCAGCCATGTTTCGATTTTGTGTAGTGTTTCCATTTTGCTCCAGCAGCCATTGTTTCTATTTTGTGTAAATGTTAGCCGATTTCTATTTTGTGTTCCAGCCATGTAGCTTCCATTTCTCTTCTCCGGTTTAAGATTACTGAGCGTGCATAGCTGAACCGAATATGGTTTTTCTTGGTTTTGTGGTATTTGCTCATGTTTGTATCTGATATCTTCATTTCCTCCAAATACACGAGAAAACGCTAGAAGAGGATTAAAAGATGCTTAATGCTCGGTAAAGTCTAAATGAATGATGAAACTAACTATAAAAGTGGACGAAAATACTATAACAAAATAGACATTATCAAACTCCCCCAGACTTGAACCTTTGCTCATCCTCAACCAAAACTAAAGTTAAGCGCAATGAGAGTTAGACAACAACTAGATATAAGTACAAGCATTTCGAAAAAATCAGCCATCATGCACCTAAGTGTGCCTTGTTCAGACCTCTATCCACCGAAATTGATGAGCTGTGCAATCCTACACATATCCTAAGTTCATTTCACTAACCCCTAGATAACATCTAAACAATCTTTATAACTATTCTCTTATGCTCACGTGAGATACCTTTCATAAGGAAATCAGTTTTTTTAGTTTCTCTTTTTCTTCTTTTTCAGTTTCCACACAATTTTTCTTTGAAAATTCGCGCTCAGTTTCTAGGACGTTGAAGTTGAAGAGGATAGCCTTTTACTTAGACCCATGTTGTCAATTGGCACACTCATAAGGTCTTGTAACCTAGTGGAGTGAAGAGGGTGCGTCATTACAAATTTTTTTTTCTTTTGATTAAACTATTGTAATTACGCATCGACTCTAATCCTTAGGACGTAGAAAAAAGTCTCGACCCACCACTTAGACTTGAATCATCAAGATTGATGTACTCATGTCAATGTAGGGATGAAATAGATAAAAAACGTATAGTATTGACAATGGAGTGTAAGCGCGTGGTTATAATGATAAGGAAGCAAATCAAAGAATGAATGGTATACGCGGAGATTAAAACCTAGGGGGCAAAATACAACTACTAGACTAATCGATATCTAAAGGTATTTTTCAAAAAGCCTAGACTTTTGTTCCTGATTCGAAAAGGTTGCACAAAGATGGCTAAGTTCAAAAGTTCGTACTAGATATCTGTCTGTGTAATACTAATGAAAATAACGTAAATAATAAAGTAGAACGAGGAACTCAACATCTAATCCTAATCACAGTCATGACACTCGAAGAGTACCCCCTCCCCCTAACTTGCATGGAACACCATCCCAGTGTTCAAAACCTAAGAGAGGAACTCACATGCCAAAACTCAGGAGAAAATAAAGAGGGTAGGAACGTGTGCACCTGGTGTGTTCTTGCTGTCTCGAGTTGATGCAGCTGGATATATGTATCTCTACTTTATTGTGGATGATGTCGAAGTGGAGGACCTGTAATAAAAAGTCACACAATCTAAGAAAAATAGAGTACGATACATCGAGGCTGCTAGCAGAGTGCATGTGTATGAAAAGATTAAGAGTTGAGTTCTAAAAAATAAAACGAAATAAATAAAAGTACATGGGGCTCGGGTTACCTCCCGAGAAGCACTTGTTTAAGGTCTCAAGCCTTAAAAAGATACTCTACTCATGAGTCAGCTCAGAAAGAGCAAACGTAGCTTGATTGTGATCTGTGTTGTCCGCATGGTAGAGCTTTATCTATTGCTTTGAATGGATCGTTGATTCCTATTAGCTCGATTGCACCATGTGGTGAGATGCTCTTGATCGTGAACGGTCCGGACAAGAGGGACTTGATTTTCCCTGGAAAACGTTTCAAACGCGAATTGAAAACAAGTACTTGATCAGCTGCCTTGAAAGTTCATTGGGCGATATGCCTATCGTGCCACTTCTTCGTTCTCCCCTACTAGATTTTCACGTTCTCGTATGATTTGAGACGCATCTCCTCTAGATGGTGTAGCTGTAGCATTCGTTTTGCAGCGGTTGACTTGTAGTCGTAATTAAGTGCTTTGATCACCCAATACGTGGTATTTTAACTTGACCGATAAGTGGCATGCCTTATCATACACTATCTAGAACGGAGTCATTCCGATTGGTGTTTTTGAATGTTGGTCTGTAAGCCCGTAATGCATAATCGATTGCTAGAACAAAATAAGAAGATCACAGTTGGAACATGAAAAGGAAACATGGTTTACATAAAATAGAAGCAAGTTGCTTGAACGATACGTAATCTTCCAACCTCCTACACAAAAATGGATAGATAGCCGCCTACACAAAAATTAGAAACTGCAACAGTTGGAGGTAGAAAATGGAAATGGCTGCTGGAACAATAAATGGTGCATGGACAAGAAAAAGCAGGAATCCAGCCAAAGAGAAAAACGAGGAGAAAAGAAAAGGAAAGCGTTGTTGCACAAGAGAAAAAGGAAATACAAGCTGCTGAAGAAAATGGAAACCGAGAAAAAGGAAACGAGTAGAGAAGAGGAAAGGAGGACGAAAAGAAAAGGGCTGGAGAGCTTAAATTTGGCCAAAGAGGAAAGAAGGAGAAAGGGAAAGAAAGGAAAGAGGATGAAGGGATCCAGAGAAAAAGCTTAATTTCGGATAGAAGACACACAATACCAGACAACACATACGAGAGTTGGGAAGTTCTTGATTCCGGTTAATTTTGTCGTCTTAGACATGGAGGAAAATGAGAAAATCAAATACCATTCATTCAAGTTGCGTACAGGAATTAAAGTATTAAGAACCACCAAGCATTAAGCACAATACTTCATTACATATTGTTTAATTCGTGGCTATGGATCTACTCAGACATGGTCTTAGAAAAAACAATGCAAAAGAAGTCTACATAAACATAGATACAGAATGAGATCCCTCCTTATTCTAATACCATAGTCTTCAACAGCTCCTCTGTGTTTCGAGTTCATCGCCCCGTCTCTACCTCCATATGTGTTCCACTCTTTAGTTCTCTCTATGCGTGTTGTTGTGTGTGTTCTATCTGAAACTGAACTTCTTCTCCTTTTTCCCTTGGTTTTTCTTTCCTCTTCTCTTTCATTTCCTTTCTTGCTTCTTCCTTTTCAGCCTTCTCCTTCTCTTCCTTTTTAGCCCCGCGGTCTTGTTTCCATTTTATTGGAGGCGGATGTTGTTTCCTTTTTGTTCTAGCGGCTATTCCCTTTTCTTGTAGGTAGCGGCCATTGTTTCCTTTTTGTGTGGGCAGCGTCCATTTTCATTCTTTTCCAGCCATGTTTCCATTTTGTGTAGGCCATGAGTTTCTATTTCTTTGAAGGCTAGCGGCTGGTGTTTCAATTTTGCTCCAGCGGCCATTGTTTCAATTTTGTGTAAATATTACCCGATTTCTATTTTGTGTTCCAGTCGTGTAGCTTCTATTTCTCTTCTCTAGTGTATGATTCTTAAATGTTGACCATGCATAGCTGAACCGAATGTGGTTTTGCATGGTTCTGTGGCATTTACCCGTGTTTGTATCATTTCCTGCACATACATGAGAAAACGCTAGAAGATGACTAAATGATGCTTAATGTTCGGCAAAGTCTAAATGAATGATGAAACTAACTGTAAAAATGGACGAAAATACTATAACAAAATAGACGTTATCATTACCAAACTTTGTAGGCGGCTTTTTCGGGTTTGTTTAAGATCTTGATCGGCATGAATATTCGTGAAATTCTTTCTGATCTCGTTCAATTGCAAATCGAATGCTTTTTAGTCTCTTTAGTTTCTTTTTTATGTCTTCTTTGTGTTATTTAATGATTTTACAGACAATAGTCTCGACCACTCGGTTGATCTTATTACCAAAAGATGTTTCTGAGACATCGCTCAAACAGAGTGTAAGCAGCTCAGCTTGGAAACGGAAACCACATGTTTCTCCAAGATATTGCTCGTCCTTAGCACCATCCAACTCAGCCGAGCGATTAGCCAAAACTCATAAATGTTCAGCCCAAGTAATAAGGCAAACATGTGGATTTTTCATCGCTCACCACAATCGAGCGGTGTAACAGATTCAGCTAATAATTTGAAATTTAAATTATTTAAGAGTATACAAAGATATACATATAAACGACTGACTTATTGACGTGAGGACAAAACAGAAAGTGAGGAAAAAGAGTCTTTGGAGAGTGTTTAAAAGTGAGAAAGTTATTGGAATACATTGCGGGTTCTAGCTATCACCAAATGATTTTAAGATGAGGTCATGGCGGTTCGATTGAGCCATTCTCTAGCCTTCCTCTTTAAAATTTGTGTTTTTTTTAGCTTGTTCCCAAGATTTAGATTTAAAGTTGTATCCATGCTTTAGGTTAGAGTGTTGTGTATATTAGATCATCTAGATATACATCAGATTCTTTGTTCTTGCATTTCTTATTGTTTAATGAATAATTTAATTCTATAAATTCTTGAATAACCGCTTGATTTGATTTTCACATATATAAATTGTGATAGATATTTAAAATTGGTTGACACACCTTCTATGTTTCTTGTCCAGATCATTAGTTATCACCAGAAGGGTTGGGAGCTTTAGATTCGTAGTACTCAATCCGAAAATTGAGAAACCTACAAGAAGCACAAAAAAATAAAGAAAAGGAACACTAATGGTTGATAACGCTAAGAAAAGGGTTACAAAGAGCATACATTGTTTCTAAGCACATCCAAAAATTTTCCTACATGGTGGGTCAAACATCGATCATAGCACATGTTAGCTTGAGTCATTATATTTGTAAATGCTAAATCTACTTGTGTTCAGAGGTCGACATAAATATATGAACCTTTACTTGAATCGGTTAAAGATTATGTGCAATTCCCTCAACGGTCCCATGAATGATAGACGAGATTGTCATGCTGATGGCTTTCCCTTTCTCTGTAATGGATCGGTCACAAGAACGTTTGTATACAATATCGGCATATTCTATTCACACGTGGAATCCCCTTGAGGGAAAATTCATGGTGTGGTTCCTCTCGCCTCACAAAATGTAGAAGTCTAAGAACAAATAAGTTTTGTTTTTGCACAAGAGGATGGTTCATGCCTAGGAAGCTTACAAAGATCAGCTGCGTCTGCAAAATATTACGAGAGATTTTAGAATCTAGATGACCTTGGATAGTTCACCAAAATATTGAGATCTTGGAAAAACCTAGAAAAATTCTTATATGAGTACACCCATGAGGAACACCACATTTCTTTCTATAAGAGCGAGAGAGAATATGATGGATTTTTCATTACCTCATTCAATATTCTCTTTGCGCACAAAAAGGTGATATTTCCTACAAACTAACTCCTTCTTTTTCTAGTATTGTCTTTAGTGCTTGCAAGATTTTGAAGTCGAGTTCTACACAGAGAAGTGACTAGATGGAAAGCAAAAGTTAGCTGAAGAAACACCATCGGAATTTTGTGATGAGCAGATAAATAAGAGGCGCAAACCACATATTCTGTTACCAGATAAGCACAAAATCAATTCGACTTTCAATATCGTAGAATTGTCTTATTTAATGCAGTTGAAAGTCTATATTCGAGATTAAATCCTTTTAAAAATGAAGGGAATGATGAGGACGAGGGCACGGATATAACACTAAGCATATAAGGACCGGTACCGGTCATGAAGGTGAGAGCAAAGAAGATTCATAACGTTTTTTGTTCACGTGGATAATGAAAAAGTATATCAACGGCTCTACGAGCGCATCAAGAGGCGCCAAGTCAAACTTATGTACAAGTAGAGAAGGCTGAAAGCAGCAAGAAGCTGGAGGAGATCAAAACGATCGGCCTTAGCAAGGGATCTCCCGACCCGATCATCGCATTACTGAACCAACCATGACTCCAACAAGTACAAGTGTGAAGTGACCGAGCGTAGTTATTTAACCTATATTTGCGTGTAAACATTTATGCAGTGATAGACTTTGTTTCAACTACATGTGATTAAAAAATATGGTTAATATGATTAACCTCAAGCCATATGCGAAAAAATTCAATGATAAAAAGAAAAAGAGAGGAAAAGAGAACCGACTTCTCTACTCTTGCCGCATAAGTCAAATTGTTGGCGCAAAGAAAGATATCACTACGGACTCTTATAAAAGTTTCTTATCACTGAAATCAAGCAAAACATTTGAAAGTCACTATGTGTATGCTATCTTATTACAACAAACAAAAACTCCATGAAATCGAATTTGATCGCATAATTGGATGGTTAAAAACATTACTTTCATTACGTGCATAGCAATCGTACATGAAAAGCGACCTAAAAAGTTTTATTGCCTAAATATCATTTGGATGAATTCCTTGACCAAGGCTACCTTTCTCTTTTATGTTGGATGGATTTGGTCTAGATTTGGTCTAGGTTACGTAATAAAACATTCTTTATGTGAATTGCTTAATACATAAAGGCTATTTATAGCCAAAACATCCAAATTATATAAAAATAAAACGTGATCTCAATATACATCGATAAAAAATAGAACTATATGATTAATATGAAATTTATATATAATTAATTATTGAAATTGTTACAATTAATAGAGAATAGAATAAAAATACTAAAAATTGTACATAGACAACGTTATACATTAACTAGATTCAGGAGATCCAAATACACAAAACAATATCAGCTTTATTTACGAATCAATCTTTTAAGTACACATGTTTTTCTTTACAATACACTAAAGATTTCCGCAGATAACTCCCTCTGAGTTAGATGTAAATAAATGCTATTTGCTTCTCACTCTCTTTTTCACACTATCGTTCTAAGTACACTTACAACTTTGTGATATGCTTTCACTAGTCTACCGTACTCCTTGGATACCTTCACTCCGATAAGTCAACTACTTTTTATAGCATGTTAACCTACCAATTCTTCTCGTGTGACCAGGTAGATCCTCTGGTTGTCCAGCCGCACATGTTCACCCTTTTTCTGTCACGGCTTGACTCAATTTTATTCTCTTTGACTCCATTTACTTCTCCTCATTCTTCTTTGAAACTTTCTACTCCTTCAGTTTCTAACCAACCTAATTTTCAAAATATATCTCATGTTCCTAAAATATTGCATTAACAATCTCCCCTTTTGAATTCTTACCACATAAACACAGATTAGAAACGCATAGAATTCAAACATAATAATGCAATAAAACATTCAGATCCGATGAGTTCAAATAGTTATGTACACTTAAACAACATAAATTTAGATCATGACAAGTGCACTTAGATACATATATCGGAACACAAACACAAATTAATTCCTTGGCCTTTTCCCTATTGCTCTGCTTGATGATGGTGCCATACTCTCTGCATCTTCTCCCCCTGTTTATGTGATAAGAGATTTAAAAATATACATCAGATTCAGAAACCGAAAAAAATATAAGTAATAAAAACTTCAATAGTTTACTCTGATTTCGCTTTGAGATGTCCATCAGTTCCCTCTAGATACTTTGCATCTCAGAGATAGCTACTGCTACCCTCCTTTGCAAATCAATGAAGTTTTGCGACACATTATTCCCACAGTTTCCTCGGAGGCTTGCATCTTGGCAATATATCTCTTTTCAAAGATTATCCAAGGAGGAATGTTTTCCCTCAACTCAGCTTTCTCAACAATATCTGAGAATTGTTGAATCAGAATGTTCTGAATCAAACACGGTATGGTAAAATAAATTTCCTTGAGTTTGACAATCCAAGCCGAATTATTGAATCCAAAACCACCTTCCTAGAATTTAGAGGGATGTTATTCTTCATGCAGTACAGTAGGACAACCGTGTAATATCGAATGCCATCTGTTTTCTTATTTGGAACCCAATTCGTCTGACACATCTTGTTCAACAAGGCATATTCCCAATTCAGCTTAGAATTTGGGATTTGTCCTGGCCAAGAAGTTAGAGCTGCAGCAGTGAGCTCTTTTGTAACAGCATCCATGTCAAGATCGATCTACATATCTTTGGCTCTTGTTTTTTCCATATGAGGTGTACCAAAGAAATTATTGATAATCTCAGCATCGAACATAACCATCCTTCGTCTAATATAAGTCTGCCCAAACATCTCAGACCCAGTGCCATCAATCTCAGGATTCAAGTTGGCATAAAACTCGTAAATCAACTCTTTACACACAGAAACAACAATTGTTACTGTGAGTTAGATTTCTTTCCACCAGCAACTTCCAGACAGATAGATGTCTTAATTGATTGACACTCAAGCCTCTCTCAGTGAATATTTCCTGTTCCTTAAGGGTTTTGTACCTATACAGACAAATTTCCTTGTAGAATTTCCTAGAGAATGCTTTCGAAGGGGACATAGGGGTACCTCTCCTCGGTGATGGAACACGAGGCATGGATGATCATTCATTGTCTGACACAGTGTGTCGAACACTCTTCTCTGATGATGAGCTTGAACTTCTGTATTGTGGTTCAGGGATAGATGATGTTTCAACCGATACAACTGGAGGTGTGGTTGGGCGTGTGTTCTGCCTTTTTCGAGGAACTGCCTTCTTCTACGCCATAGTTTTGTACCGTTTTCCCTTTATTCTCAAAGGATTATCCGTAAATACTAGATCCCCCACCCTCACCGGTACATTTTTTAATAGAATTGTCGCATCGTCTCCAGTGCAGGAATTCATGATGCTCGTGTGTTCATGATTGTCTTTGTTTTGAAAAATCCTGCGTAAAAACTTCATTCTCTTTCTCACAAAGAGCAGTTAGGGTTTTTTAAAATGTACTCTGAAGAAGGAATAGAACACTTCAAAGAAAATGCATAAAATGATTCAAAAAAATTGAAATAACTCCACCAGTCACGTCAACCACCATGACATCACATCACAAAAACGTTTTCAGAATAACCGCCCTGTTTTCCAAAAAGTAATCACTCATTTTTTTAAAACAAATTTATCTCAGCATTTTTTCAAAACTTATCTGATACAAATGATGAATAGAAAACAATAATCAGATTGTTAAGACAAAATCAAATAACCCATAAGACTGATTTTTAAGTACACTTACGCAAGTTTTTGTTCCATTCAGAAAAACTTCAGCCATATTCACCTTCTTTTTTATTAAAAAACATCAGCTTCTAGGACGTTGTTTAGATATCATTTTGTTCATATAACAAGCTCCTTGATTACCCTTTTTAGGTATACTATTATGTAATAATTTCAATATAGATGAGTATTTAAGCTAACTTTAGCTTTGTATCATAGGACGTTATAACTGAAATTAAATACCTCCCAACTTAGACCCGAGCTTATACTTATAACAAGTTTTTTTCTTAATTCTACATAGAAATAATCACAGAAACTGTTAGAGTAGTAAGTGATTTTATTAAGTGCACTTAAGTAAACTGAAAGCATACCTAAAACATAAGCGTTTTTCAACAGGTTGAGCATGAGTTATTTAAATGAACCAAGCGTACTTAAAACAATAAGACTTACATTTTACTTTTCTTATTCTTAATGTGATCAGCAAAACTTTTAAAAACTCATCATTTCATCAGAACATATCAACAAAAAACTTCAGAATTCGCAAACACCAAGTGATTTCCTTAAAGAAATAAATCGATTAAAATCCAAAGGTTTTATAAAAATGTCTGCTAAATGATGTTCAGTTGGTACGTATTCCACTCTCATTTGCTTTTGTTCAACCTTTTCTCTCAAAAATGATGCATAATCTCAATATGCTTTGTCCTAGAATGTTGAACTTGATTTTTCGAAATGTATATTGCACTTGTATTATCACACCAGGCAACAAAAGTTTTAGAACTCATACCATAATCCATCAGCATCTGGTTCCTCCATAGTAATTGAGTGCAACAGCTTCCAAAGGCAATGTATTCAGCTTCTGTAGTAGACAACGATGTAGAGTTCTACCTTTTTCTATGCCATGACACCAAATTATTTCCAAGAAAGAAATAGCCTCCAGAAGTACTTTTTCTATCATCTGCATTGCCTCCCCAATCTGCATCACTAAAACCAACAAATTCACAGTTAGTATCTTTGGTGTACACAATCCCATATTCTGATGTACCTTTCACATATTTAATTATTCTTTTCACAGCCAACAAATGAGACTTCTTGGATTTTGCTTGATATCTAGCATATATTCCTACACTTAAACATAGATCAGGTCTGCTTGCAGTGAGATATAGTAAGCTTCCAATCATGATCTTGTAGAGTTTTACTTCTACATCCTCTCCATCTGAATCTTTTGTCAGTTTTGTTGTTGTTGACATGGGTGTACTTGCTGACTTGCTTTGATCTAATTAAAATCTCTTCACTAGATTTTTCGCATATTTACTTTGCGATATGAATAAGCCTTCATCAATTTGTTTTACCTGTAAACCGAGAAAATAGCTTAGCTCACCAAACATACTCATCTCAAAGTCTTCTTTCATGGTTTGAACAAAACAGTTGACTTTATCCTCAGATTTTGAACCAAATACCATATCATCAACATAGATTTGTACAACCAGAAGAACATTGTCAGAATTGTGAATGAATAGAGTTTTGTCTTCTCCCCCTCTTTTGTAGTCGTTCTAGATTAGAAAGCCTGTCAACCTTTCATACCATGCACGTGGAGCTTGCTTCAGTCCATATAAGCCTTTCTTCAGCTTGTAGACATGTTCTGGATGGTGTGGATCTTCAAAGCCCTTCGGTTGTTCAACATAGACCTTGTCTTTTAGAATACCATTTAAGAAAGTACTTTTAACGTCCATACGAAATAGTTTAAAACCAAAGAAACACGCAACTCCAAGCAACAGTCTAATTGATTCTAATCTGGCAACGGTGCAAAAGTTTCGTCGAAATCAACACCTTGGACTTGAGTATAACCATGTGCAACTAGTCTTGCTTTATTTCGGACAATTTCACCCCGTTCGGTTGTTTTATTCTTAAATATCCAGTTTGTTCCGATAACATTTACATCAATTGGACGAGGAACCAATATGCAAACATTATTTCTAACAAATTGTTCTAGTTCCTCATGCATGGCCTTGATCAAGGATTCATCATCTAATGCATCACGAACGCACTTTGGTTTTGTTTGAGACGTAAAGCAAGCAAATTTAACCATATCATGATAGTTTACCCTTGGTTTATTACGTGTTTTCCTAGCATCTCCAATGTTACCAATGATATCATCAATTGAGTGATTTCTATGCACGATCGTCTGCTCCAAGTCATTTTTGTGATGGTCACATTCAGTATGTTCACCTTCCCTTCTGTTTTCATTAGCAATCTGTTCGGCATGTACACTTGGGTGTTTATTGATTGTTTCAGACTATTCTTGCATTGTATCTGTAGAGAACGGAAATAGAACACTATAAGTTAAATGATCTTCATCAAATACAATATTGACAGATGTAACAACCGTTCTAGTTCGCAGATTAAAGATTCTGTACGCAGTTGTATTAGTACCATAACGAAGAAAGATTCCCTCATCACTTTTAGCATCAAACTTACCAAGATATTCAGTGTCATTCAATACATAGGAAGTGCATCCAAAAACATGAAAATAGCTTAAGTTTGGACCTTTACCTTTCCAGAGTTCATAAGGGGTTTTGACGTACCTGGTCGAACGTACACACGATTTATGATATAGCATGTTGTGCTTATAGCTTCTGCCCAGAATCGAATAGAGATAGATTTTGCATGCAGCATGGCACAAGCCATCTCTTGAAGGGTTCTATTCTTCCTTTCAACAAAACCATTTTGTTGTGGTGTTTTTGGTGCAGAAAACTCATGAATAATACCGTGTTTTTTACAAAACTTTTGAAATACATCATTTTCAAATTCCTTCCTGTGAGCACTTCTAATCCTTTCAATACTACCTTTTGTGTTTTGCAATTGAAGAAATAAGTAATGAAACAGTTCAAAAGTGTCAGATTTTTCCCTTAAGATTTTTACCCATGTGTACCTTGAAAAATTATCGACGACCACAAAGATATACCTCTTTCCAGCAAAGCTTTCAGTTCTCATTGGACCATCAGATCCGTATGTACCAATTCTAGAATCTTGCACGTCTTAGCATCTGGCATTTTCTTGTGACGTACCTTAACATGTTTTCCCAATTGACAAGGTTTACAAATTTCAGTTCTATCAAGATTCAGTTTAGGTATACCTCTGACAGCACTTGAACTTGAAAGTTTCATAAGAGAACGATAGTTGACGTGTCCCAGTCTTTGATGCCATAAATATAGAGCGTCTTCTGTTGCTTTGAGACAAATCTTCTCTTCACTCCAAACATAGCAATTGTTTGGCAAACGTGTACCTGTAAGAATACATTCATTATCAGAATTCACTACTTGACATTCTCTTTGAAACTGAACACGATGATTGTTGTCACACAGTTGACTGATACTAATTAGATTTGCCATCAACCCAGCTACATATTACACGTTCTTCAGAAAGGTTTGTCCAGGTGAATTTATGTCTTCTCTTCCAAGAATTTTTCCCTTGTTTCAATCTCCGAAAATAACACTTCCTACATTCTTAATTTCTGTAGAATTTGATAAAAGTTCTCTTGAACCTGTCATATGTCTAGAAAAACCACTATTAAAGTACCAGATGTTAGATTTTTCTTTTTGTGCATAGATGTACGCAACATTGCAGTACAGGTCACTTTTCCTTATCCAAATTTGTTTTACTTTGGGAGATGTACACTTACCTGAATCATACCTGAGTTTTCTGTGGCATGTGATCTGTTTGTGTCTTATAATTCCATAGAAATAGCATCTTACTTTGTTCTTCTTTTGATACGGAACCTAAGACGATCTTCCAGAGTTGTACTCATGATGATTAAACTGTCTAAAATATCCATGATATTTCTTGTTTCAATTAAAGACTCTGTGATTTTGTTCCTTCTTGAATACATAGCTCTGTTTTGATTTTTTTGCCCCATTGAAGGAGTCTCTAGCAATTTACCTCCAGAAACAAATTTACTCTTGGTATTACCTTTATTTCCTGTATAACCAATTCCATGGTTATCTCCTTTTCGTTTTCCTATTGAAAGCAAGTGATCAAGTTTGCTAGTGCCATTTGAGAGCATTTTCATTTGCTTATTTGTTTCTTCAAGTTGGCTTTTGACATAACACATTTCTTCTTCTTTCAGTGCTGCTTCTTGTTTCATTTCTTTCATTTGAGCTTCCAATTTCTCATATTTTTTGACTAGTTGAACGTTTAGCTTGCTCATTGTCAGCCACTCATTGTAGATGGTTTCCACATCTACTTCATCCTCTTCTTAAATTCCTGCCTCATCAGCTTTGTTACTTTCCTTATCATTTTCGTCTATTGTTCCAATGAACGCAACAAAACTTGACAAATCTTCTTCATTTCCGTCTTCAGAATGTGAACTTGATTCACTAAACATGATTAGTGATTTTTCTTTGACCATATTTCCATCTGCACACTCATTCTTTGTGTATCCAAATCCTTTACATTTATAGCATTGTGTTTCTCGTAGTCCCTTCAAACCATTTCTCTTTTTTATGTACTTGGACAATAAGATTTTAAAGTGTCTAAATCCTTTATATTCATGACATTGGACTCCAGATTTGTTATCTTTCTTGTTTCCTTGTTCATCAAATGTTGATCTTCTGGCTCCTGTATGTTTCTTCATGAATTTCCCAAACTTTCTAGTCAGTAAAATAATGTATTCTTCAAGATTATCCAGTCTGGAATTTTCCTTGGTGACCTGAAGAACTACTCCTTTATTTCCTTCTTTCGTAGATTCGCCTTGTTTAAGTTGGAGTTTCAATTCATAGGCCACCAAAATCCCAACAATCTCTTTAAAACTTGTAGTATCAGTGTTTAAAGACATGTTCATAGCAACCTTTTGAGCATGAAATTTCTTTCGCAAGCATCTAAGTAGCTTTTTGACCAGCTTCTTATCAACGAAGTTTTGCCCAAGTACACTTACTTTATTAGCAATTGCATTCATTCTGCTGCTGAACTCCTTGACACTATCATATTCACCCATTTCCAGTTTTTCAAACTGATGTTCCAAAATGTTAGTCGAGTTCTTTTGACGCTTGTAGTTCCTTCATGTATGTTTCTAGAGTATCCCATGTGTCTTTAGCATATTCACATCCTTGAATTTTCTTAAATTCATTTATGTCTACAGACGAGAAAATTGTTGTTAGAGCTTTTGCATTAAAGGTTGAATTTCTTTTCTCACTGGACGTCCATTGGTCTCAAGGTTTTTCTGTGACATTTCCATTTTCATTAATTACTGTTGGTGGATTCCAACCATTCTTTAAGACACTCCAAGCATCTTCGTCGATTCCTCTTATGCTTGCTCTGACTTTTACTTTCCAATAGCCATAGTTTCAAGGGTCAAGCATGATTGGTTTTCCGAACGAATACAAGTCTCTTGGTCCTTCCATATTGTTTTCTTCTAGGAAATCTCGAACATGTTCTTAGATTTACTCTAAACTTAGGTTACCAGCTCTGATACCAATTGAAAACTGTAGATAGACAACATTATTCAATCACTAGATTCAGGAGACCCAAATACACAAAACAATACCAGCTTTATTTACGAATAAATCTTTTAGTTCACTTGTTTTTCTTTACAATGCACTAAAGATTTCCGCAAATAACTCCTCCGGAGTTAGATGTAAATAAACGCTAATTGCTTCTCTCTCTCTTTTTCACAGTATCTTTCTAAGTACACTTGCAACTTCGTGATCTGCTTTCACTAGTCTGTTGTACTCCTTGGATACCTTCACTTCGATAAGTCAACTACTTTTTATAGCATGTTAACCTATCAATTCTTCTTGTGTGACCAGGTAAACCCTCCGGTTATCCAACCGCACATGTTCACCCTTTTTCCGTCACGGCTTGACTCCTTTTGATTCTCTTTGACTCCCTTTACTTCTACTCATTCTTCTCTTTGAAACTTTCTGCTCCTTAAGTTTCTCACCAACCTGACTTTCAAAATATATTCCATGTTCCTAAAATATTGCATTAACAAATATGATCGAAATAATAGGAGAAAAAAATGGTCACGATAGGAGTGCAAGTGGATTGGAAAATGGAATAATTGATGGGATGTAAAAATTTATGATGAAATCTTAAAATCGAAGAATGAGAATGAAAAGCATGTTAAAAATATATGATAAATTGATATTTGAAATATTATGATATAAAATTTAAAAGAATGAATAAAATTTTGAGAAAATCAAAGAAAGAAAGATACGAAGAAAAAAAAGTAAAGAGACGAAACCTAAAATAGATTATTTGTTGCTCGTACATGGGATGATGATGCCTTGGAAAAGATGTTAATTTCGGGTACAATCGCAAGTTGAAGCACGATTTCATGATAAACTTCTCACTCCTATATTCATAGGCATGATGGTCATTCTCTTACTAATATTGCATGTTAGTTGTTAATGCAATATTTTAGGAACATAGAATATATTTTGAAAATCAGGTTGTTGAGAAACATAAGGACCAGAAAGTTTCAAGAGAAGAATGAGGAGAAGATAAAGGAGTCAAAGTGAAGAGTGAGGAGAAGAATAGGGAGTCTAAAGAGGATCAAAAGGAGTCAAGATGTGATGAAAACAAGGAAGGATGTGCGGCTGGAAAATCGGTGAATCTACCTGGACACACGAGAAGTATTGATAAGTTAACTTGATATAAAAGAGCAGTTGACTTATCGGAGTGGGTATCAAAGAAGTACGGTAGACTAGTGAATGCAGATCATGGAGTTGCAAGTGTACTTAGAGCAATATAGTGAAAAGGAGAGTGAGAGACAATTAGCGTTTATTTACATCTAACTCAGGGGGAGTTATCTACGGAAATCTTTAGTGCATTGTAAAGAAAAACAAGTCTACTTAAAAGATTGATTCATAAATAAAGCTAGTCTACTTAAAAGATTGCTTCATAAATAAATCATCTACGACCACAATATTTTCTTCTAGATTATCAGTCTGGAATTTTCATTGGTGACCTGAAGAACTACTCCTTTATTTCCTTCTTTTGCTGATTCACCTTGTTGAAGTTGAAGTTCCAATTCATAGGCCATCAAAATCCCAACAATCTCTTTAAAACTTGTAGTGTCCGTGTTTAACGACATGTTCTCGCAACTTTTTGAGCATGAAATTTCTTTGGTAAGCATCTAAGTAGGTTTTTACGAGCTTCTTATCATCGAAGTTTTGTCCAATTACACTTACTTCATTAGCAATTGCATTCATTCGGCTGCTGAACTCCTTGACGCTTTCATATTCACTCATTTCCAGTTTTTCAAACTTATGTTCCAGAATGTCTATTCGAGTTCTTTTGACACTTGTAGTTCCATGCGAGAAAAAGGGGTGAATTTTCTATGCAGAATGTTTTAAACAAACAGAGGAAATCATGAACACTAGACGATCTGGAATCTGTGCTCTAGGAGACGATGCCACCATCCTATATAACAATGTACCGGTGTGAGTAGGGTATCTCGTTTTTACAGATGACCCCCCGAGGATAAACGGGAAGCGGTACAAAACAATGGCAACGAAGAAGCTTGTTCTCAGAAGAAAGAAGAATCAACATCAAACCACACCCATGTGGTTTTTGTTGAAACATTTCCCATCCCTGACCCTCAAAAGGGATCATCCAGCTCGTCATCGTAGAATAATGTTCCGCAAAATGTGTCAAACAATAAGAGATCATCCATACCTCATGCTCCGTCCCCAAGCAGAGGTACTCATATGTCTCATTCGAAATCTTTTTCTAGAAAATTTTACAAGGAGATCTATGCATCTAGGTATAAAACTCTTATGGAACGAGAAAGTTTCTCTGAGCGAGGTTTAAAAGTAAATCAGTTCAAACATCTGTTCGTATGGAAGATGCTGGTTGACAGAAACCTTACTCACACAGTTACAGCTATTGTTTCTGTGTGTAAAGAGCTGATATATGAGTTTTATGCGAATTTAAACCCTAAAATCGATGATGTAGGATCTGCAATGTTTGGGAAGAACTACATTAGGTGAAGGATAGTTTAGTTTGATGCAGAGATTATTAACAGTTTCCTTGGAACACCTCACATTGAAATTTCAAGAACTAAGGAACTGCAAGTTGATCTCGATATGGATGATGTTGCCAAAGAGCTCACTGATGCAGCTCTAATCAAGTGGCCGGGACAAATTCCAAATTCCATGTTAAATTAGTAATATGCTTTACTGAACAAGATGTGTTGCACAAACTGGGTCCTAAACAAGAAAACTTATGGAATTAGACACGACACAGTCGTTCTCTTGTACTGCATCAAGAACAATGTCCCTATAAATTTTGGCAAGGTGTTTTTGGATTCTATAATCGGTCTTGGGTTATCCAATTCAACGAAGTTGATCTTTCCATTCCTATGTTTGATTCAAAATATTCTGATTCAATAATTTTCGGACATTGTGGAGAAGGATGAACTAAGAGAAAACATTCCCCCTTGGAATATTCTTGAAAAACGGTACATGGCCAAGATGCAAACCTTTGAAGATACTGGTAACAATGGGAATGATGTGGTACAAAGCATCATTAATCTGCAAAGGAGGGTAGCAACTATCATCTCTGATATGGAGAGTGTTCAAAGGGAACTGACGATCCTCTTAAAGAACAATCAGAGTAAACTAGTGAAGTTTTTTAACTTCTATTATGTTTTTGGTTTATGATTCTGATATACATTGTTTTGAATTTCTTGACATAGAAACAGAGGAGAAGAAGATGCAGAATGGATGGAACCATCGTCTAGCGAGGCTACAGGGAAGAGATCAAGGAACTAATGTGTTCCTGTGTTCTGATATAGGTTTTTTTAAGTGCACTTCTGAATCTATGATATTTGAGTGTACTTAATTACATAACCATTTGAACTCCTTTGATCTGAATGGTTTATTGCATTATATTTGAATTCTATGTGTTTTCTAATCTGTGTTTATGTGATAAGAATTCAAAGGGGGAGATTGTTATTGTAATATTTTAGGAACATAGAATATATTTTGAAAATCAGGCTGTTGAGAAACATAAGCAGCAGAAAGTTTCAAGAGAAGAATGAGGAGAAGATAAAAGAGTCAAAGAGAAGAATGAGATGAAGAAAAAGGAGTCTAAAGAGGATCAAAAGGAGTCAAGATGTGATGAAAACAAGAAAGGGTTTGCGGTTCGAAAACTGGTGAATCTACCTGGACACACGAGAAGGATAGATAAGTTAACTTGATATAAAAGAGCAGTTGACTTATCGGAGTGGGTATACGGTAGACTAGTGAATGCATATCACGGAGTTGCAAGTGTGCTTAGAGCGATATAGTGAAAAGGAGAGTGAGAGACAATTAGCGTTTATTTACATCTAAATTAGGGGGAGTTATCTGCGGAAATCTTTAATGCATTGTAAAGAAAAACAAGTGTATTTAAAAGATTTATTCGTAAATAAATCTAGTATTGTTTTGTGCACTTTGGTATCTTGGAACTATTGATTGACTAAGTTTTCTTTCTACAATTTTTCATTAGTGTCATGGGAAATAAAGTTAAAAGAAAAGGAATGAAGTTTGTGGTTTGTTCTTATAAAAAAACCAAAATTAATCATTGAGTTTATCGGTGGTCTTCACAAAATTTTCGATGATTGTCACTAAAAGCAAACAACCCCGAAAAAAGATTTCACCAAGAAGACACACATCGATGATTTACGATAGTAATGAACAAGAAAGACGTGACTATTTGAAAGAGAAACACCGAACATCACGATTGTTCGTAGACCCAAAAGTTTCTCTAGTTCTTTCAAATCTATATGCATCGGATGAAGAAGATCTAAATTAATTTCTTCTCAGACCGAAACCATTTGAGGAAAACACCAACGAAACAAGAGAAACAAACGAAATATTATTGAAGAATCAATCGGATTTTTTAAGAATGGAGTTGTCAGGCTTTATGTTCCTAAGCTAAGTTATCCTATTCAAATTACATGGATTTGAAAATCATGAGATATCCTCCAATAAAACATTATGTTATGCGTATAGCCTAATGTGTAACATTCTAACATTCTAAAATCGATTTTCAAAGAAATACCAAAGACATATATATCGTATACAACTTTGAAGATGCAACACTGACTATTGAGTATCTATTATATGGTGAACCGAAATTTCTAGATGGACTTCTTATGGTTTCTTGGACCAAACACATTTTGATCGACTGGTTGGTAGTAGATATTGAGTAGAAGGTTGAGGTATAGACTCAACTTTGTCAAAAATTGTATTTGAAGATCAAATGAAAAACAACCAAGAAGAAAGATGATTAATCTTGGAGAAAAAAAGAACTAAAATTAATGATTATATGAATTGTTCAATACATTAACATTATTTATAACCAAATTCATTTAACTTGGCGTACAAGGAAGCGATGAGACAATGGCCGCAATGACTATCTTTTTGGTCTCTAAGATTAAGACATAGAAATTATCTTAAATTTCCACTAGTTATAATACCAATCACAATCAGAAATGTTATGTTAAAGAAAATTGAAAGGGAGAAAACGGCTTCTCTAGATTCCCACTACGTCATGCGTTGAACGGTGGTTGCTTCGTTTTTCTGAAAAAAAACACACCAACCCTAAACCCTAAACCCAAAATATCTAAATGGATTAGATCTCTATTAAGGTTGTCAAAAACTCTTATGTTGCTCAATACTACAACCCTACAGTAGTATTAGATTGTTTGATTGTCTATAGATAAAAAAAACTCGGTTTTGGATGAAATTCGCACAAAAATTCCCCGAAAGTCTCGAAACCCGAGTGTGACGAGCGGCCGAGCAGTAGTACTGCTCGGTCCAAAAAAATTCTTGGGGCAGAATTAGGGTTTTGTTAAGCGGCGCTCGATCGACCATTTTGTAAGAGATATTGCACTCAACTGAGCATTCCGTAAGAGTTATCGCACTCGACCGAACGTGAGGTCACATCACGTGATTTCACGTGTAGGTACTCCACCGAAACAAAAGATTGATTTGGGTCGAGCGAATTCAATGGATTGATTAAATTGATTGATTATGTGTCATGAGTATTGACCAAGCAAACTGTTGCTGGGTTAGAGCAAATTTGCGGGTTCAAAAATGTTTGACCAAGCAAAAGGTTGTTCGATTCGAGCAATTTGTGGTAAACAAGTTCCTGACCAAGCTGCATGACTACTTGGTTCGAGCAAACCTATTAGAAAAATTGCAAAAATGGCAGAGTTGTTACTTGGGTCGAGCGAATCCACTGAACAAACTTACAAAGTGTTGTTTGGGTCGAGAAACGAAGGAACCATCATTGATAATTAAGTTCTAATGGTTAAAATTGTTTTAATCAAGTGAATTTCTCATATGATTGCTTGGGTTGAGTGTTTCCTTTGTGACTCGAAAATTGGTTGAGCAATATGATTGCTCGAACAATGCAACGCCTCCTAGTAGCAAATCATCATTGATAATTGAGTTCTAAGGGTTAAAATGTTTTAATCAATTGAATTTCCTCTTATAAGTGGATACAATTGTTGGAATCTCTTTTATGTGGTACAACCTGACTATCAGGAAATACATAAGTTGAGATTCGATGAGTATAATCTGTTGCATTAAATACAAAGTGGGATACATCGATAATATCATACAAGCGCCTGGACTACCCATGTGGTACATATATTAATCTTTGACAACCAAGGATGACGTGTGAACTCAAATTCGTCCACAGGTGCGACCAAACGACCAAGGGACTATCTGATGTAGAGTCACTACGAGATTACAAATTAACCTAGTTGATGTGTATGAGGTGCCACCTTACTACCGGGGGGCTTATTTATATTAAAACAGTTAAATAACTGCTAATAAGAAAGAAAATTTTTAATGTTGTAATAGCATCGATAAGTGGTTGTGTTATTTAGACGAAGTTCGTATCTGAATAGCGTAAACATTATGAGAAATGTTCTTACATATTGCATTTTTCTATCTATTTTGTAGACCATCTCGACTAATGAAGAAGAATGTCTTATATGTCATTGCAATGGATACTAGAAGTCCATAAGTTGGTATGGATGAACAATGATGATTGGAACAAAACCTTTGGTTGGTTCTCATGCATGAGAAACTTATCGATATAATCAATAAGTCATCCATGACAGTACCCAATACTGATGACGCTCATGCGATGGTGGCCTTTGTGAAGTAGACGGATGATTTATTACCGCTAAATGAATAGTTCTATCATCCAAGAATCCTGATCTTCAGCGTCAACATTAAGACATGGAACCACTAACATTATTATACACTTTAAGAAGTTGTACGGTGCACAAAGTAGGATAGCCAGGTTTGAGCTGACCATGGCTTTGTTAAAATCCAAGCTAGCTCCCTACATGATGGTTGCACTCCACATTCGTAAGATGGTTGATCTTCTGGAATAGCTTGAGAAGCTAGGGTCCACTTTTGGTCTAGGATTGGCGCACGATGTGAGATGCATGTGTTGGATTCTGAGATGCATGTGTTTTGCTAAACATTCCAATTGATTACGAGAATCAATTGCTCGGCGTGCGCCAAAGGCTGCTGGTGATGGTCATTGGCTTTTCTTCTAAGAAAAGGAAAAGAAAAATCTGGTCCAAGAAGTCATCCTAGGCCAAGGATGGTCTAACCAAACCCAAAACAAATGAAGGTAAGGGCAATAATGTCGATGCAAAGTTCTTCTTTTGTAAGAGGAAATGGCATTAGAAGAGGAATAGCAAGGAATATCTTGCATCCCTCAAAGGTAAGAAACTAGGTAAGACTTTCATGTGAAACATTTTCATGATTCATCTTGTTACTAGTCATGCAACTATGTGGGTAATAGATATCGGCAGTAGTTTTCACATCTACAATATGTGGTAGAGGCTGAGGATCAGTAGAAGACTACAAAGAGGAGACTTCAAAATACAAGTCAGGAATAGTGTAAGTGTTGTGGCATTAGTTGTAATGATTGATTCTCTTTGTATGCATACGGACAAGACACTGGTGTTAGAAGACATTTATTATGTCTCGAAATTTTTTTTCGAACATAATTTTTATTTCTACGTTGGACAAATGTGGATTAAAACAATCTTTTTAAGGGATGATTGTATGAATCAGACTTGTCTATGGCGTTTTAGTAAGTCATATAGGAGAGAAACGGATAAACTCATTGCACCGAGATGGATTATTGGGTGGTATGATTATAAACCATACACAATTTATGAATCTTGCCTCCAAGGTAAACTGATCAAGTCTCCTTTTTACGAGAAAAGGGGAAAGAGCCACATAACTTTTAGGACTCGTACATACTAATGTATATGGTACATGAGGTTTAGGCCAGAGAAGGGTATTCCTACTTCTTCACTTTCAATGATGATATGGTGTCATACGGGTTTATGCATCTTATAAAACATAAATCTAAGTCTTTTGAAATGTTAAAAATATTCTGAAGTGAAGTGGAGAAGCAAGAGGAAAGATCATCAAGTGATAAGATTTGATCATGGAGGGAAATACCTGAGTCAAAAATTCATTGATTTTCTACGCCCAAATGGGATTTTATTCGCAATGAAATTTCCTAGAACGTCGCAGAATAATGATGTTTCAGAAAGGAGAAATTTACTTTAATGGATATGGTGCAACCCATGATGGGTTCACTAACCTTCCGATTAGTTTGTGGGGTTATGTTTTAGAAACAATTATCTATTTGGTAAAGAAAGTTCCCACGAAAGCAGTATCTAAGACTCCATGTGAGATATGGAGATGACGTAAGCCGAATATGAAATATAAGAGTATGGATTTGTTCCAAATTCGTCAAGAGACTACAGCCGAATAAGCTTGAGGCTAAATCCAAAAAGTGTTGGTTTATTGATAATCCCAAGGAAGAAAGGCAATTCCTCAGAGAAGGAAGTCACGGTGCTGAAACATATTCTTGATAAGTTTCAAGAATCCTAAAAACTGACACTAGCTCAGGAGCATGAGATGCCCCATGAGCATTCTTTTTAGGATATTTTGAGGGTGAACATGAATATTCCATCTTCGAATATTGAAGTCGGAGGATCGTTTATGGAACCCATGTAGAAATATATTCAACAACAACATCCAGATGAGATTATACCTTCAGTACAAGCTCCATTCAACAAAAGTTTTACATGTTCTCGACACGCATCCTAGAGGTTGAACCTTATGGTGCAAGGTAATGAGGGAAAAAATGTTGATGATGACCCATTAACTTTTGTGGAAGGGACATAGAGTGTCAACTCTGAGATGTGGAGGAAGGCCATAGAATTCGAAATAGAGTCGATGAGGGTAAACAAAGTTTGGAATTTAATTGAACCTTTGGCGAACTCTACTCCAATCGGTTCTAAATGGGTTTACATGAAAAAGATTGGAGTAGACGAGAAGTTAAAGACCTATAAAGCTTGTCTTTTCACTAAGGGGTATAGTCAATGTGAAGGCATTATCTATGAAAAAATATTATCCTCTATAGCAATGCTCAAGTCTATTCAGATTCTACTAGCGAATGTGGTCTATCATGGCTATGAGATATTGGAGATAGACATGAAAATAGAATTCCTAAATGAAGATCTCTAGGAAGAGGTCTATATGACTTAACCTGTGGGTTTCATGATCTTGTCCATGGATAGCATGGTATGCAAGCTGTAAAGGTCCATTTATGGACTTAAGCAAACTTCTTGAAGTTGGAATCTTTGTTTTAACAAGGAAGTTAAAAATTTCAACTTGGTAGATGCGAAGAAGAGCCTTGTGTGTACAAGAAGGCAAATGGAAGCAAAGTTATATTCATAGTGTTGTATGTAGATGACATATTGTTCATAGGAAACGACGTAACGTCATTGCTGGAAACCAAAAGTTGATTATCAGAATAGTTCTCCATGAACGACTTGGGTGAATCAGCCTATATTCTCGGAATAAAAATAGATCTTGAAGACTGCTAGGACTCTCCCAGTCCATGTACACTGATACCATCATGCGATTAGACAACATGGTAAATTCCAATAAGAACTATCTTTCGATAGGCACTGGAATGTCTTTCTTGGGATGATTATCCTAAGACCTAGGATGAAAGAGAATTCAAGAGTAGGATCTCATACACTAGTGTGGTGGAAGCCATCACGTATACCATGACATGTATACGCCTTAATATAGCCTTCGCTCTAAGTGTAGTGAGTCAGTAACAGGCGGATCCCAGTGAGAAACAAAAGAAGTTGGTGAAAATCATCTTTAAGTACTTAAGAATGACTAAGCACAAATTCTTCTTTTATGGAGATTATAGTTCAAAATTAGAAGGACAGTAAATCCATTCAGGTATGTGTTTTGCTTGAATGGTGGAATGGTCAGTTGGAAAATTTCCAAGTAGGCTACGGTAGCTGACTCAATTATGGAAGCAAAATACATTGATGCTTGTGAAGTGACGAAGGAGGTGGTCTCTAGATGAGTAATTTCATTAGTGAGCTAAGTGTTGTCCCTTCAATAAATGAGCATGTTCCAATATTATTGATGTGATTCAAAGTTAAACAAATATTAACCTAAACTACCCGCAAGTGCACGACACGTGTGTAGCAATCTAGGTGTCGATCCCACAGGGACTACGCAACACAACCTAAACTCAAACTACGAATCAAACTTGCTAACGAAAGAAATATGGGGTTTTGAGAATGAAATACTAAAAACAAATAAACTAACGAGCTCTTAACAGTGAGACAAATGTTTTAGGAATCCAGTTTCACCACAAGACTACCGAAAACAACAATCAACCTATCTAATCATGCAATCCCGATCAAGTTATCTAAGACAGACGATCCTAATATGATATCTACCCTCTCTCAAGGCATAGACACGTGATCTAGTCAAGTTATCCCCTACTTTCGTGGCTGACACCTTAAGCTAAACCCATAAGATATGCGATTCATCCGTTTTACCCTCAACCGCTGCTACCCTACTTTCGTGGCCTAACCTCGGTTGTTCTAAACCTGATTATCCGGAATTAGAATTCTCCTTGCGGTCCTTCTCCTAAGTTCCTAAAACATGCACCTACGTGGCCATTGCAAACACAATTCAATGAAGCACTCAAATAAAGAATAGATAAACGAAAATAGGAAATTGCATTCAAAGATAAATCAAAGTGGTTCCAAGATAGCCAAGGGCTAATTCCTTCTCATAGAACAAAACAACTACTCACTCATGCGTTCAAAAGAAAACAACATAATCAAAGTAGAAAGTCTAAAAAACATAAAAACCAAATGAAACCGAAGTCTTGAATTGATCTCCAATGCCCCTTGAACGTCTCCTCCGCAAGAACTCACGAACAGCTCTCCTCTTTACTCTCTTTCTGCAACTCTCTCTCTCTGCAACTCTCTTTCTGCTTCTCTCTCTCTACTCCCTGTGTTTTCCTCTCCAAAATTAAGTGAACGAACCCTAGCTCTCCTCCTTATCTTTCCTCTTTTCTTTCTTTCTTTTCTCCTCTTTTTCCTTTTTGGCCATTCACTTCCTTTCCTCTTCTTTCCTCTTTGTTGCAGCTTGCTATTTTTCTGAGTTTTCCATTCTTTTTTGCATTGATTTCTATTCTTGAGTAAGTGGTCACATCTCCATTCTATTTTCCAGCCATATAACTCTCATTCCTCTTCTCTAACAATGTTCCCTTTTCGTGTAGGCAACTAACCACTTTCTTTTCCTCTTTCCCGCAAGTTTCCTTTTCTTGTTTCTACAGGTGAACGCGACCCGCTCGGGCTGTTGTGTGTGCCCCGCATGGGCTCCCTTGCTGGTGCTGAATCTGCTCGGGCTGATGCATAGCCCCAGCTGTGCTGTTTCTGCTGGAAGCTAGGCCCCATGCGGGCTGAGGTGTGCCCCGCGCAGCTGAGGAGTGCCTTGAAGACCCGTGCATGCTGAGGAGTGCCCTAACCTGTGCTGAGTTTGCTGGAGGTTGTAGCCCGCACGGGCTAGGTGGATGCCCCATGTGGGCTGTGTTAATCCTCACCGATACTCGTCTCATTTGCTCCGTTATGATTCTCGATGTTAGTACTTTTTCCCGTATACGTTCTTCAGCTCCAAAATGAATCAAGTGCACATTAAAACCTGTAAGAACACGAAAATACAAAAACGAGTAAAACGGATACAAAATCATACGTAAACATCGTGATACAAGCACCGAGGCTTTAGCCGCAAGTATGGTCTGTGTTGAGTCGGTAGAAGGCCTAGGGGGCACTCTCTAGCCGAAACTCGATGATAGTGAGGGCGGATGAAAGGGAACAGGCCAAAGGGGGCGCTCGTTCGGTCCTTCAAAGTGATGGTGAGGAAGGGTGGATCGTAGGACACCACGAAGGCTGCGTAAGGGACCTTCGA
Source organism: Gynandropsis gynandra (assembly GCA_036759665.1). Classification (NCBI taxonomy): domain Eukaryota; kingdom Viridiplantae; phylum Streptophyta; class Magnoliopsida; order Brassicales; family Cleomaceae; genus Gynandropsis; species Gynandropsis gynandra. Next base: position 6,805,093 of record CM071875.1, read on the forward strand.
TACAGTCACACGTTCGGTTTGGACTCCCGGAGCACAAAGCGAACTAAGGTTGCGAATCTCACAGAGATAAAGAAATACTCAGAAAGTTTATTGATCAAAGATGTCTTTTTTTGAAACAATAAGCCTCGGTTTTATAAGCATAACCGAGAGAGAAAAAAAAGGAAAAGCTTAAGTCTAGGGAGCAATTTGAGGGTGGCCGTTGTAGCCTTGATTCGAGCCAAGAAAAAAAGGAAAGTGAATCTTGGGGAAGGGGAAAGAGCCGTTGGGAAGAGTCTTCAAAAGGCTCCGTTCGAACTGGAGTCTTCAGGACCTTCTGTGTGCGTTGGAGTCTTCGAGTTAAGGCAAGTTGAGCTACGCCGGTCTTGATATGGCAAGTTTCTGCTGGTGTTGTTGTTATTGTTCACGAAGCCACCTGATGGAGTTCCTTGGGCTTCATTGATGACGAAGAGGGATTTGGCTTTTGGGAAATTGCCGCTGACGTCTCCCTCTTCGATGTTAAACTCCTGACGGTTGTTGAGGAGCACTTGAGCTACGTACACGTTGATTCTTGTACGCAGGCTCTTTGCTCGGGATCTCGTGAGTGGCTTGTTGTAGACCACCGGCATGTCTATGTGTGCTCCATCTTCTCCTAGCTCTCCATCCGCTCCCGTGCTTGTCTCGTCTATGCTAAGCTCGTCCTAGTTGTGATCCATGCTCGGCTCGTCCTTGCTCCGCTCCTCTTCTTCGTTTGAGTCATAGCTCGTTGTAATGCCCTCATCATCTTTTCCCCCTTGCGAAGGTTTTGCCCTCAAAACAGGCTCATCTCCATCAAAACGAGCCAAGTCAGCGACATTGAAGGTGGAGGATACGTTATACTCACTTGGAAGCTCGACGCGGTAGGCGTTGTTGTTGATCTTTTCGATTATGCGGAACGGGCCGTCTCCACGCGGGGCAAGCTTCGAACTCCGTTTGTTGGGGAAGCGCTTCTGCCTTAGGTGCAGCCACACCCAATCTCCAACCTCGAACTTGACGTCCTTGCGGTGTTTGTTGGCTTGCTTCGCATATTGCTCGGTTCGCCGTGCAATGTTGTCGCGGACGCGTTGGTGAAGCTTCCTTATCGCTTCTGCTTTCTTTGCTCCGTCGAGGTTGATGATCTCGTTGTGTTGCAGCGGGGTAAGGTCCAATGGCGTGATAGGGTTGAAGCCATAGACCGCTTCAAACAGTGAGCACATGGTGGCTGAGTGCGTTGCTCGGTTGTAGGCGAACTCCACGTGAGGTAGACACTCGAGCCAATTCTTCAGATTTTTGCCGATTGTTGCCCGCAGCAATGTCCCTAAGGTCCGGTTGACGACCTCAGTTTGGCCGTCGGTTTGCGGGTGTCATGTTGTTGAGAATAAGAGCTTCGTTCCGAGCTTCCTCCAGAGCGTCTTCCAGAAATAGCTCACGAACTTCGTGTCCCGATCAGAAACGATTGATCTCGGTATCCCGTGTAGACGCACCACCTCCTTGAAGAAGAGATCATCTACGTGCGTCGCGTCATTCGCCTTTGTGCACGGTATGAAGTGCGCCATCTTGGAAAACCTGTCGACAACAACAAAGATCGAATCTTTGTTCTTGATCTTGGGTAGACCGAGAACAAAGTCCATAGAAATGTCAGTCCACGGATGAAATGGAATTGTTAAAGGAATGTACAAACCGTGGGGGTGAGAACGAGATTTGGCCTTGTGACACGTGATACAGCGTGCACAAAGCCGTTCTACGTCGCGCTTGAGGTGCGGCTAATAGAAATGCTCCTTGATAATGGCGAGCGTTTTGTCCACGCCGAAGTGTCCCATGAGTGCTCCTCTGTGTGCTTCTTGCAACAAAAGGTCTCGCATAGAACTCCGCGGTATGCACAGCCTCCGTTCGCAGAATATATAGCCTTTGTGTTTGTAGAAGGGTTCGTGTTCTCCGCTCTCGCATTCTGCGTAGATCTCCTTGAAGTCTGGATCCTCCTTGTACAGCTCTTTGAGGTGCTCGAATCCCATCGCCTTGGCCTCCATTGTTGTAATTAGCGCATGTCTCCGTGAAAGTGCGTCGGCCACTATGTTGTCCGTGCCCTTCTTGTACTTGATGACGTAGGGAAATGTCTCGATGAACTCCAGCCACTTTGCGTGCC
>CM071875.1:6822213-6864234 GCA_036759665.1 Gynandropsis gynandra
CTCTTCGTACCCTGCACCAACTTACGATATTGTTGCTGTAAGTCCCTATGGAAGTGGTTAGGGACATACCTCTTACGCATCAGATATTTTAGCTCTCTCCACTTCGTGATTTGGTCGTATTGCGCTCTACGACGTTCAGCAACTTCGCGGTCCCACTAGACTTATGCGTTGTCCATAAACTGTGTTGCTGCGTATTGCACCTTCTTACGCTCTGAATATTCGTAGCAGTCAAATATGTTCTCCATGCGATCGTTCCCATTCGAGATGTGCTTCAGGGTCTACCTTTCCTGCGAAACAAGGTGGTTTTAGTTTTAAGTCCGTATGTGTTTGGCGTTGCTGTCTTACCTCGTCGAAACCCTCCTCATGGTTCCGTGGTGCTCTACGCCTCGGTGGGGCGTACCCTAGCTCGTCTTCTGAGCTATCTTCGGTCTCCATACGTCGTGGTTGTTCTCTGAGGTTTGGTGCGCGTCTCGGCCTTAGGTGTTCGTTCGGGGGATCTTCAGCGTTTTCCCGTGGTGCGACGAAGCGCTCGGCTTGTGGTCGTCTCGGGGCTTCTTCTAAGCGCAAAAGGCGTGAATTCATATCTCGCATGGTCTGTAGTATCTCTGGAAGTGTGTTGTTTTGAACATCTCTGGTTTCGGTCATGGTTTCTTGCACAGGAAGTAAAGATGTTAACCGCAACGAGATAGAGTAATTTAAATCGGTAAAGGTGCAATCGATTTCTGTAAACCGATTTCTCGGTTTTTCTCAAACTTTCTAATGAGAACAAGTTTCCCAAACACCAAGGAGACAATTCAGAAACTTTCCTAAACACAGATTATTTTGTTTCCGAAACAGAGCTAACTTGCCAAATGAATTTGAATTATTGCCTAAACCGACTAATACTCTTTCCTAAACAGAAAATACTTGCCTAGTTCAAAAAACGCTTTAGGGAAATAATTTCAAACGGTTCTAACTTGCCAAATGAGTTTGAATTATTGCCTAAACCGACTAGTACTCTTTCCTAAACGGAAAATACTTGCCTAGTTCAAAAAAACGCTTTAGGGAAATAATTTCAAATGGTTCTAACTTGCCAAATGAGTTTGAATTATTGCCTAAACCGACTAATACTCTTTCCTAAACAGAAAATACTTGCCTAGTTCAAAAAAACACTTTAGGGAAATACTTTCGTATTTGATTTTTTTTAAATAAGAACGAAAACTAAGAGATAACAGAAATATTTTGTATTAGTCGAAGTCGGCTCTTGTCCTCCTTCAACCAACGTTTTTTTTCTCGTGAATCCTGCAACACTAGCAAACGAAATCAAAACAACAAAAAACAAAATCGAATTGAAACAGATGGGGGTTAGCGGATACGCTTGTGGCCGAGGACCGGGCTCTGATACCAAAAATTGATACAAACACCGAGGCTTTAGCCGCAAGTATGGTCTGTGTTGAGTCGGTAGAAGGCCTAGAGGGCACTCTCTAGCCGAAACTTGATGATAGTGAGGGCGGACGAAGGGGAACAGGCCAAAGGGGGCGCTCATTCGGTCCTTCAAAGTGATGGTGAGGAAGGGTGGATCGTAGGACACCACGAAGGCTGCGGAAGGGACCTTCGATACAGTCACATGTTCCGTTTGGACTCCCGGAGCACAAAGCTAACTAAGGTTGCGAATCTCGCAGAGAAAAAGAAATACTCAGAAATTTTATTGATCAAAGATGTCTTTTTTTGAAACAATAAGCTTCGGTTTTATAAGCATAACCGAGAGAGAGAAAAAAAAGGAAAAGCTTAAGTCTAGGGTGCAATTTGAGGGTGGTCGTTGTAGCCTTGATTCAATCCAAGAAAAAAAGGAAATTGAATCTTGGGGAAGGGGAAAGAGCCGTTGGGAAGAGTCTTCAAAAGGCTCCGTTCGAACTGGAGTCTTCAGAACCTTCTGTGTGCATTGGAGTCTTCGAGTTAAGGCAAGTTGAGCTGCGCCGGTCTTGATATGGCAAGTTGCTGCTGGTGTTGTTGTTATTGTTCACGAAGCCACCTGATGGAGTTCCTTGGGCTTCATTGATGACGAAGAGGGACTTGGCTTTTGGGAAATTGCTGCTGATGTCTCCCTCTTCATTGTTGAACTCCTGACGGTTGTTGAGGAGCACTTGAGCTACGTACGCGTTGATTCTTGTACGCAGGCTCTTTGCTCGGGATCTCGTGAGTGGCTTGTTGTAGACCACCGGCATGTCTATGTGTGCTCCGTCTTCTCCTAGCTCTCCATCCGCTCCCATGCTTGTCTTGTCTATGCTAAGCTCGTCCTGGTTGTGATCCATGCTCGGCTCATCCTTGCTCTGCTCCTCTTCTTCGTTTGAGTCATAGCTCGTTGTAATGCCCTCATCACATTGCATCTATATCGTAAACATCTCTAAAATCATGCAAGAAATACGTATGAAAATGAAATGATCAATTATGTGATAAAATTGGAGCGATAACTTAGGCGAAGGAGCTGAGATCTCATCAAAAATTGAAGCATATTGTGTGGAAGTACCATCTCATTTGAGAGATCATAGAGCATGGAGACATTCAGATTTAGAAGGTGGATGGAAAGGAAAATCTAGTCAATCCACTCACAAAGATGTTTGGGTCAAAGGAGTTTGGCATTATTAAAATTAGTTCTAGTATATGTCCATGAGTTGATGTTATTTAGAACTATTGTACATTTATGTTATGCATAGACATTTTAATTTTAATAGTATGGCATTTGTTATCATTTGGATGATGAGTGTTTATATATATATGATATATTTATTCATGGAGTACATATAAGATATGTGGTTATCCATGGTCTATATTGGAAACTAGTTATCATGATAGAGATCATGAAAAAAAGAAACGAGTTTTATCGTGTATAGATCAAAATATGTTCTTGGTCGTAGGATAACCAATAGGACATTGGTCATCTAGATAGACCAACATACATGTGATAGTTTCTATTGGAGAAATTAGTAGATCTCTTTTATTACTTCACATATATGGATGATACGCATGGAGATGTGATCGTTGAACTAACCTAAAGGGATATTTTGTTGTGGTTAATTTACCTAGGAAATTTTTCAAAAGCATTTGAATGTGAGATTTTCCTTAAATCTGAGATCAATAGTGTAATTGACAAGTTATTTGTCATTCATCGATTCCGGACACCCTGTGTTTTAGAGCACTTGTTGAAAGGATATTGGAAATGATCATTTGCTTATGCAATTGATGCTTGACCAAGTGCGGATCTGATGTGGTTAATCTCAAGTAATAATTTACCTAGACTAACGCTTCCGCAAGAATACGGATCGTATAGTACCAGGGTCGAACACAAGGAATTGATGCAACTCTAAAGCTAGTAAACTAATGAATAAGACGTGTGAAATCGATGAATGATGGGAATGCGAACGAAAGTAAACTAAACTAATTAACGGGATAAACTCAATGACTAAATACCACAGGTGTCGAGAGATGCACGATGATGCAACGAACTTCTAAAAAGATCATGGTCTTAGATATTATCACGAGTTCAGGAAATACAAGCTCTAATATAGGAACTGACTTGCGTACTACCAATCTCCCAATTGTGTTGGCGTTCAAGAACAAAAGCATTAAGAATCACCAAGCATTAAGAACAAGACTTCGTTACATATCGGCCAACCTCTCTAACCTATGGCTATGGACCTACTCGGACATGAACTCAGCAAGAGAAACACAAAAGATAACTATATTAGACATGGATAAAGAATGAGATCCCTCCCTATTCTATTATCGATGTCTTCAATAGCTCTTCCACGCTCCGTCCTTCGCCCTTGTGTGTGCGCTCGGCTCCCTTTCTCCTCCTCTACGTGTGCTTCCTCTCTAATTCTGGCCTCCTTTTGTCTCTCAAGCTCTCTCCTCTTTAGTTACAGCAGCCACCTCTTCGTTGTTGCCTTTTCTTGAGTTTTCCAAATCTTGATTAAGTTAGCAACGTTTCTATTACTTCCTCCGGTGAAATATGACTTTCTTCCTCTTCTCTAAGGGTGTTTTCCTTATTGTATAAGTCCCCCATGAACTTCCCCTTGTTTTAAGTAAAATTAACTTATTTAAAGTTACAGGTGACAGCCGCGACCCGCTCGGGCAAGGAAAGTGACCCGCTCGGGTACGGCGCAGACGGTCGCGCAAAAACGCGATGAAAAAGGGGTGCCCGCTCGGGCTGAGGTGATGCCCGCTCGGGCTGGCATGCTGCCCGCTCGCGCTGAGGCCCCGATCATGGTTTTTCTTGCCCGAATCGTGCACAAATTGCTGGACAAAATCGCCGTAACGTTTGCCCGCTCGGGCTATGGAAGTACCCGCGCTGGTAGTGGCTTTTCCATGCCGATTCTCGTCGTGTTTGTTCCGTGATGATCCTTGATGTTTGCACTTTTTCTTGGCACGTCCCTTAGCTCCAAAATAACTGAAAACGGGATGATAATGATGCCTATGGCACACTCTGAAGACTCCAGTTCGAGCTGTCCATAAGTCCGGTTGTGTACTCCATGAAATCGGTTAGGCGTTCGTCGCTTGTTTCCTTCAGCATCTCCAGAAATTTTTGGTGCGTGAGCCTTTGTGGTGAAGGCTTCATCTTCACCTTGGGTGCCTTGTCAATGTCCCAATTGTGTGTTGGACGTTTGGTGTAGCTTCGCGGCATCTCGGGTCGTTTATGTACTGATTTGCACATTTAGCTCAGGTTGTACGGAAGTCTCGGTCGGGGGATTCCTCCTTCTTTTTGTTGTCAAGCAGCTCATTTGGTACCTTGTAGAATTTTTCTCCAGCTGCTATGATGTTCATATCTAGGAAATCTGTATTCTGAAATTCCTCACAAACTTCCTCGGCTAAATTCTCAAAGACGCTGTCGGGGAACACAAAACCGGTAACGCACGGTTGCTCAAGTGTGTCCATTAAGCTGAAATCTACTTCAATCTCGGGTTTCTTCATATGCTTATAAATGTCTGTAGCCTTATCCGCTCCCATTTTAGATTCATAACCTTTTACAATTATTGAGGGATTTGGCTGATCTACCATCTTCATGCGTTGACGTTGCGGGAATGGCAATGGAGGTGGCCTCGGATCTGGTTTTACGTACTTTGGCTCCTCTTCCTCCTCAAGCTTCTCCTTAAGCTCGTTGACAGCCGTTTCAGCTACTGTGATAGATGCTTCACCCCTTTCAGACATTGAAGTAGGCTGATCCGCCGTCATACAATCCCTTAGGCAAATTTCGTTGACATAATCACGAGGATCTGTTTCTGAACTTCCCCATAGAACCTCTTGTGATCGTGGTGCCCCTTGTGCAAGTTGTGCAACTTGTGTCTCCAATTGTCTAAGGTAAGTTTCAAACTTCTCTAGTTGCTTCTGGGTATTATTTTGACTTTGTTGTATTTCCGATATCGAGTTAGCTTGAGTTTCGTAGGATTGGAGGAGATGAGTGAACATGGCGTTAAAATCAGGGGTTGCTTCGGGTTGGATTGGCTGTGGCTGAGGCACATATGATTGATAGTTCTGGGTTTGGGGTTGTGTCCATGGCTGAAAGTTCCCAAATGATTGTTGTGCATTCAGCATACCATCGGTGTTCCTATACGGGAAATTTGCGTGATTGCTCCATCCGTGATTGTATGTATTCCCAAAAGGCTGATTGTAACTCTCGTAGATCTCTTCTTCATACCCCCAAATTTCTTGTTCCCATGATTGCACCGAGTAATGTGGATGGTATGAGTTAGACAGCATATGACGAAGATCGGAAAGTTGATCTTTTACCCAAGCTATATCGGCATCCAAAGACTTGATGTTGTTCATGTTACCTCGCAAAATAAAGAACACAAAATTCGATTAAGCTCCGAGAGGTAAAAATAAAATTGACTCAATAAGAAAGAAAAAAACAAAAGCAAAGATACGAAAAACAAATAAAGACTTCGGAAAGGACTATATCTTAGTTCAAAAGTATCCCAACTCTAAAGTCGTAATCAATTCCCCGGCAACGGCGCCAAAAACTTGGTTAATCTCAAGTAAAAATTTACCTAGACAAACGCTTCCGCAAGAATACGGATCGTATAGTACCAGGGTCGAACACAAGGAATTGATGCTACTCTAAAGCTAGTAACTAATGGATAAGACGTGTGAAATCAATGAGTGAATGGGAATGCGGATGCAACTAAACTAATCTAATGAATGGAATGACTCAACGACTAAACACCACGGATATGAGAGATGCACAATGATGTAACGAAGTTCTAACAAGATCATTGGTCTTAGATATTATCACGAGTTCAGGGAATTCAAGCTCTAATATAGGAACTGACTGGCGTAGACTTGTCCACTATCTAGCATGCGTATACCAATCTCTCAATTGCATATCTCACCTACTAGACGCATTAAGACCGCTATCCTAATCCCTAGATTCAATCGATCGATCTGGCGTAGATTCTAAACCGATTAAATCCTAAATCATGGCTAGATTCCAAAGCGTAATCCCCTGGCGTAGATTCATTAGACTTCTATAATCATCCATTCGAGTGGCGTACAGGAATGAAAGCATTAAAAACAACCAATCAATCTGAAAACGATCAAATACTGAATTCATTCATTCAAGTGGCGTACAAGAATAAAAGCGTTAAGAACCACCAAGCATTAAGAACAAGACTTCGTTGCATATTGGCAAAACTCTCCAACCCATGGTTGTGGATCTACTCGGACATGAACTCAGAAAACGAAACACAAAAGATAACTATATTCAACATTGATAAAGAATGAGATCCCTCCCTATTCATATACCGACGTCTTCAATAGCTCCTCCATGCTCCGGATTCCTCGTTCCGTCCTTCTCCCTCTTTCTCTATCTCTTTAAGTGTGTCCTTTGATGTCCTTAATGTCTCTCCACGTTAATTGGCCGTTCAAAAATCAAGGAGTTTGTTGAGAAAAAGTTGGACCCGAGCGGGCACAAGAGCAGCCCGGTCGTGCAGGACTTCTGCCCGATCGTGCACCATTTCTAGCCCGAGCGGGCACCCATGCCCGAGCGTGTGGCTGGCCAGCCTGAGTCGGGTAAAGCTACGGCGAATTTTGGTAACAATTAGTGCCCGAGCGGGCACACCTTTGCCACCCGAGCGGGCACACCTTCCCGATCGTGTTCTTCATGTGCCCGAGTCGTGTAAAGCTACGGGAATCTTCAGCCTCAATTTCTCAACTTGTGCCCGAGCGGGTCCTCTCCATGCCCGAGCGTGCAGGTCTTGTTTTGCTGTTTCCGCTCCTTTCGCTCGGTGTTTGAGTGTTCGCTTTCAATCCGTGGCCTTGCACAAGTTGTACCTTGTCATTCAATTACGTTTTCGGGGTTGAATTGCCGTAATCTCTCGTGTTTCGCTTCATGTCTTTTTTTCCTATACAAAACACGAAATGTAGATGAAGTCCTCGAATAAACTCAATAAATCGGTGAAATCTAAGAAATCTAATCACAACTAGACCTAAGAATCATGTAAATACTACGACGGATTACGTGTTATCAGTTGCTCACATAACTCACCTCCTTGTACCCTTGAATTCCTTGCTCTTCCGGCTGCTCAAAACTCTTCGGTTAATTTGCTTCGGACATCATATTGAAGAGCCCACTGATTTGACCTTTTATTTCAGCTAGCTCGGCATATATGGTATGCGTGTCATTCACATTAGCTACCCTTGCTGGAGTGTTGCGATTGTATTCACCAGCGACGTTGCTGCCTTCATCAGCCATACGATTGATCAGGTCTTCGATCTGTGGAAAAGTGAGGTTGCTCAAAGAACCTCCAGCGGCGGCTATGATCAAGATCCTCGTGTTATCCATGAGTCCTTGCAGAAAGTTATGTATGAGATAACCCTGATTCATGCCGTGATGTGGGCAAAGGCGTTGGTAGCCCTTGAATCGCTCCCACGCTTCGTATAGACTCTCAGCTGCGCCTTGAACGAACGTGCTGATCTGATTCTTAACAAGCTGAGCCTTACTCTAAGGGAAGAATCGCATCATGAACTTCTCCTCTAGCTGTCCCCATGATCCAATAGAATTTTCCGGTTGGGAATACAACCAGTCTTGTGCTTTATCCTTCACTGAGAATGGGAAGGCAACGAGCATGACGTCCTCATCCGAGATTCCTTCTCCGTTTCTGATGGTTTGGTAAAGCATCTTAAAATTAGTAAGATGCTGATTTGGATCCTCGGTGGGTCTCCCTCTGAATGCTGCGTTACTGAGCATCTAAATGAATGCTGGTTGTAACTCGACGCGGGCATCCCTTCTTACGATGCAAGACAAGAGTTGCGTATGCCTAGGAGCCATGTATGTTCCATAGGTTAACGCGGCTGGAATTTGCAGTGCGTTTAGAATGCGACGTTCTGCCATTTGTTCTTCTTCGGTCTTGCACGATGATGTACCTCACAAAATAGAAACACAAGAATCGGTTAGGCTCTAAGAGGTAAAAAGATTTGACTCAAGAAAAGAAAAAAAAACTTAAAGCAAAAACACGAAAAACAAATAAGACTCCGGAAAGGACTGCGTCCTAATCTAAAAGTATCCTAACTCTAAAGCCATAATCAATTCCCCGGCAACGGCGCCAAAAACTTGATGTGGTTAATCTCAAGTAATAATTTACCTAAATTGATGCAACTCTAAAGCTAGTAAACTAATGAATAAGACGTGTGAAATCGATGAATGATGGGAATGCGAACGAAAGTAAACTAAACTAATTAACGGGATAAACTCAATGACTAAATACCACAGGTGTCGAGAGATGCACGATGATGCAACGAAGTTCTAACAAGATCATGGTCTTAGATATTATCAGGAGTTCAGGGAATTCAAGCTCTAATATAGGAACTGACTGGCTAGACTTGTCCACTATCTAGCATGCGTATACCAATCTCCCAATTGTGTATCTCACCTACTAGACGCATTAAGACCGCTATCCTAATTCCTCGATTCAATCGCTCGACCTGGCATAGATTCTAAACCGATTTAATCCTAAATCATGGCTATGTTCCAAAGTCTAATCCCCTGGCGTAGATTCATTAAACTTCTATGATAATTTATTTGAGTGGCATACAAGAACGAAAGCATTAAAAACAACCAATCAATCTGAACACGATCAAATACCAAAATCATTCATTCAAGTGGCGTTCAAGAAAAAAAGCATTAAGAATCACCAAGCATTAAGAACAAGACTTCGTTACATATCGGCCAACCTCTCTAACCTATGGCTATGGACCTACTCGGACATGAACTCAGCAAGAGAAACACAAAAGATAACTATATTAGACATGGATAAAGAATGAGATCCCTCCCTATTCTATTATCGATGTCTTCAATAGCTCTTCCACGCTCCGGCTTCCTCGCTCCATCGTTCGCCCTTGTGTGTGCGTTCGGCTCCCTTTCTCCTCCTCTACGTGTGCTTCCTCTCTAATTTCTGGCCTCCTTTTGTCTCTCAAGCTCTCTCCTCTTTAGTTACAGCAGCCACTTCTTCCTTGTTGCCTTTTCTTGAGTTTTCCAAATCTTGATTAAGTTAGCAACGTTTCTATTACTTCCTCCAGCGAAATATGACTTTATTCCTCTTCTCTAAGGGTGTTTTCCTTATTGTATAAGTCCCCCACGAACTTCCCCTTGTTTTAAGTCAAATTAACTTATTTAAAGTTGCAGGTGACGGCCGCGACCCGCTCAGGCAAGGAAAGTGACCCGCTCGGGTACGGCGTAGACGATCGCGCAAAAACGCGATGAAAAAAGGGTGCCCGCTCGGGCTGAGGTGATGCCCGCTCGGGCTGGCATGCTGCCCGCTCGGGCATGGCTTGTGCCCGCTCGGGCTGAGGCCCCGATCATGGTTTTTCTTGCCCGAATCGTGCACAAATTGCTAGACAAAATCGCCGTAACTTTTGCCCGCTCGGGCTAAGGAAGTACCCACGCTGGTAGTGGCTTTTTCATGCCGATTCTCGTCGTGTTTGTTCCGTGATGATCCTTGATGTTTGCACTTTTTCTTGGCACGTCCCTTAGCTCTAAAATGAGTGAAAACGGGATGATAATGATGCTTAATGCTTGGTGAAATCAAATGAATGATGAAACTAACTATGAAAAATAGATGAAAATACTAGAACAAAATAGACGTTATCAGGATCCTTCAACTCTTGAGAGTTAGAGCTCTATGTTGTCATAGATCGTAGCAATTGATAAAGTATTTGGCCTAAGCGGAAGAATGATAAGAGAAATTGAGTTTTCTTGAGTTCATTCGCCAGATAGTTGCGATAGACATGAAACATAGTTCATAATGTATTGGGGTTTGTAGTAAAAAAATCTTTAGGATTATCCGGAGTTAGAAAAACAGAAGGAAAATTCATTTTTACAGTGGTTCGGTGGAATAAAGGATGTTTATTTACGTTATCCGTTCGTTGAGGAGTGTTGCTAGACGTCAACCTCAAATTAGACGATTAGTAAGAAATATCGCCTACCGGATTAGTGTTTAACCCATGAGAAGAACATGGAACTTGTTGTTCCATTCGATTTTCAATATCAATTCCTACCATCTCTGGTCTTTCCAAGGAATTGCTATTATTTTCATATTTTCTTCTACAAATACGACATCTTTACTGATAATAACCTTGTGGGCAATGGAATCCCACAGGTGATACCCCTGAACTTCATCAACATACCCTAAGAATACACACTTTCTGGATTTTTTTGATCCAGTTTAGTTGTTTTTTGGGTGTTATACATCGGATATGCAATACTCCAAACATATGAAGGTTGGAATAATCAGCTGGCTTTTCCATCCATATCTCCATAGGTGTCTTCAGATCAATTGCGATTGATGGTGACCGATTGATCATATAACAGGCGGTCAAAACTGCTTCGACCCAAAACATATTTGCCAAGCTGGTAGTTCTCAACATAACCCTTCTTCTTTCCAACAAGGTTCTATTCATCCGCGCTGCTACAACATTTTGTTGAGGTGTGTATGCCATTGTGAACTGTCTTCTAATTCTCTCTTGTTGACAGAATCGATTAAACTCATCGTTAGTACTCTTCCCTCCATTGTCTGACCTCAAACCTTTGATCATTTTTCCGGATTCAAGCTCGATCCGTGCTTTGAATATTTTGAAAACTTCAAATACATCTGATATCTTCTTGATAGGGTGCACCCAACATCTCCTGGAGTAGTAATTAATGAAAGATACAAAATATCTTGCACCTTCTAAGGATATCTCCGGAATGAACTAGATCCAAGATAGCCTTGGTTCTAGCAGTTGAACTGCTGAATTTTGATCGATGTTACTTACCTGTAACACAATGCTCATAGAAAGGTAATATAACATTTTTAAGCCTCGGGAGAAGACCTCAATCCGCAAGAATCTCTAAGCCTCGTTCTGAAAATGTGACCCAGTTTTTGGTACCACAACATCATTGACTCCACTATTGAACATGATTCTGCGATATTTGCTTCTCTTTCCCGAAGTGTATTTCCTTTAAGCATGTACAGATTTGACGCTATCTTTTCAGCTTTCAGCACGACCAATGTATTCATGCCGATTGTCATGATCCCATTCTTTACATAAGTCTTGCCCCCTATGCCATATAATTGTCCAACAGAAAATAGATTCTTTGTCAAGCCTTCCACGTACCGTACCCCTTGAATGGTCTGTATAACACCATCTTCAGTTTTCACCTTGATGGTACCAATACCAGCGACACTCAAGACATAATAATTTCCCATAAACACAGATCCTCCTGAGATAGGTCTATAATTATGGAACCATTCTCTCCGAGAGATCATATGCCATGACGCTCCTGAATCCATAAGCCATACATCTGAGAAATTTGTTTGTCTTCAATAAATGTGGTTACCTCGCTGTACAACACTTCACCATTATGGGTATTTGTAAAGTTTCCTTGAGGCTTTGCTAATTTCTCTCCATTTTTATTATAATGCCAACACTGCTTCTTTGAATGACTTTTCTTTTCGCTTCTTTGAATGACTTTTCTTTTCACAGTGAAAGCATTTAGTAACCTTCTTACTTCCTAACTTTGATTTATCAGCATATTGACTCCCACTTGAACCATGTTCCGTTGATTTCCCTTTAATCATCCCCAAGGCAATTGCTTGTTGCGAGCCTACCAACATGTCCTGCTTGTTTTTGTGCCTCAATTCTTCATCTAGAACAGTAGTTGCAACATCGTCAAAGACTATATAGACTGTGAGAAGATTGCTAATCATGTTCATGATGAGTGAATCATACGAATCTGATAAACTTTGGAACAAGATCTCAGCACGCTCTTTTATATCTATTTTGTAATTGATTTTGAAGAGTTTTACAAATAACGTATTGAGCGTACTTATATGCTCTATTATAAAAGTAGTTTAGGACATTTGGAGAGTGTACAATTCTTTTTTTCAATAAGAACTTATTATGGAATGACTTTCTCTCATATAGCTTTGAGAGATACTCCCAGGTCTCTTTTGGAGTCTACAACTCTTCTGCACTATTAAGGATGCCATCGACGAGACCAAGATGCAAACTAGCGATGGCACTATCATTTATTTTGGTCAAGTACTCATCAGCCATATCCTTCGGTCTTTCCTCAATAGGCGCCAAACAACCCGCATTATTTTCCATGTCAAGAAATTATTTTCGTTGAACTTCTTTATCTCATACTGTGTTGACATTTTATCAGTAATTATCTCACAATAATCCAATCTTCGTATGAGTATCTTGTATTAAACTAGAACTCTGTACCACTATTAGGATCGGACGTGGATAAATAACTGTTAGGTGATTGTCTCGTTTTCGTTCATGATTCTCGCATGGTTTTAGAGACATTTATGATTATAGTTGCGAAGCAAACGTGTGAATTTGTATCCATTTTACTTGTTTCCTTGTTTTCGTGTTCTTATAGGTTTTAATGCGTATTCGATTCATTTCAGAGCTAAGGAGCATACACGGGACAAAATACGACATCGAGGGTCACAACGGATCCAATGGAATGAGAAATAGACAAGTCATGGCCGAGCACATAACTCGGCACGACCGAGCATACATCAAGAGACACAGCCCGATCGAGCATGGTCAAGTACACGACCGAACAACCACCTTTATCAAGTGCACGATCGAGCATGGTATCATGCACGGTCGGGCTCTTTATGCCATACTAGGGCCAAGAGATGTGCATGACCCGGCATGCCATGTACACAGTCGGGCACTCTCTTGTTCCACCAGCACGGTTAGGCTATCTAGCCAGCATGGTCAGACTTTTTGTTCAAATTCATCCCTGTAGCTTGTGCTATGCATCCAGCACGGTCGGGCTATGCATCCAGCACGGTCGGGCTATGCATCCAGCATGTCGGGCATCATGGGAAAACGGATTGTCTACATTCACGGAAGGAGCATGCCCGACTGTGCATGACATGGAGCACGGTCGGGCATGACTTTTTAAAACGGCCTACTGACGAATTTGGTGGAAATGAGTCAGCCAAAGCTTCAATTTCAAATTATAAATCGTGAAGGGCAGAATCATTCATCCATCGACCATCCAAAATGCACCATTCACAGCAACCATTCCATCCATAGAGCTCTCTTGACGGGAGACACAACAAAGAGTCGGGAATTGATTTGGGATCATCGTTCGTTTGATATTTCTATGCTCCTTACTCTGTTGTTTTGTTTATGTTGTTTAGACTCATGATCGAATAGTAGATTTGTTCTAGGAGAAGGGATTAGCCCATGGCTATCCCGAAACCATCTTTGATTCTTTTATGAATGCATTTCCCCGTTTCGTTTATCTATTCTTTGTTTGAGCGCTTATTGTCTTGTATTTACGAATGACCATGTATATGCATGTGTTAGGGATTAGGAGAAGGACCGAAAGGAGAATTCTAGTCCTAGAAGATCAGGCTTAGAACAACCGAGACTAGGTCACGAAAGTAGGATAGTAACGGTTGAGGGTTGAATCGGACGAACCATGAATCGTAATGGGGTTTAGTTGGGGTGTCAGCCACGAAAGTAGGGGATGACTCAATCAAACCACATTCTTATTCCTTTAGAGAGGGTAGATTCTACATTAGGATTGTCCGCCTTAGATATCTTGATAGGGTATGCACGATTAGATAGATCGGAGTTAGGTTTCGGAAGCTATGCGGTAAAACCGGATTCCTAGAACGTTTGCATCTTTGTTTAGAACTCGTTTATCCACTGCATATTCATCCACTTTATCATTGCATCTCGTCATCCTTATTTATCGCAGCAAGCATTGATTCTAGTTTTGATACTTAGATTGTGTTACATTAGTCCTCATGGGATCGACACCTTAATTACTACACACGTGTCATACACTTGCAGGTAGTTTTAGGTTAACTTGTTTGACTTGACGCGCATCATTAGGCAACAAAGTAGAGACGAGAAAAATGTAAAAGGACACCGAAGTTTTACGTGGTTCGGCAAAGTGCCTACGTCCACGGGCGAACAATAGAAGGTTGATACCGACCCTCAAAAAATTACAATACTTCTGGCAAATTGTAAGGATAAAACAACAATATCTTCTTACAAAGAGGAGAAAACTCTCTCAAACATCCAAGAGAAAAACCTTAAAAAATAGGAAAGACACTCTCTCACTATTTTTCTTCTTCCTCTTTTTGTTTTTGTTTTTGGATGGGATGATGAAATGAGGTTCCAATACCTCATACATAATATAATATTAGTGTAGAAAAATAGCAAGTGGAAAACACAATTCTTAAATTGTGCCACCATCTCTTCTTTTCTTTATTTTCCTCCAACTTCTCCACCATTTTCTTTCTTTTCAACAACATTCTCCAATAATTTCAATTTTTTTCTAATAACAATGATTTACCATTTTCAATATTCAAATAGCAGCCAATTGTGTCGACTACACCATCCTCCACGACGTGGAAAAGGGCTTTAGCTTGGGGCACAAGGAAAGGATGAGACAAAGGCAGCAATGACTACCCCTTCTTGTGTTTAATATAGAAAATTTGACAAGATAGGGATGAAATCTGGAATTGTTCAGTTTTATTTGAATTTGAAATATGTTGATTTGGGACAAAAATTAACTAAAAGTATGGAGTTCGGTGTCAATCGATTTCTATTAATTCTTGTCAATTTATTTCATTTTGGTTCCGTCGCCACTTCTTTCCTTACATGCTGGAAGTAACAACCGGTATGAAGTTCAATATTAAAATTTGGGGGTCATTTTAACAACATAATAAACATATGGGCCAATTGAGAAACACACAAAACTACATAGAAGGGTCTATACCATAGTCTCGGGGAGAACGGAAACAGCCGCCTCTGGCGTCAGAGTAGGAACGCTCAGAAAACCTTCATAGATCTCCATCCAAATCTCAAGTTTTTCCAGACTCTCTCAATGGAATCATCTTCTGATCCATCAAAGCAGTAACTTTCCTGCGATCGCAAATCTCTGATTTTTTCCCACAATGTTCTTATGATTTCAATTTCTGTTCTTTTACTCGTTCTGAATTGTGTTTCTTCGTCCAATTTGATCCTAGACTACAAGGTTCTATGGTAGAGAGGAAAAAGAAAGGACCGCCATTCAAATTCTTGGTCCCGCTCGTGTACGCTCCTGTTCTTCCTCTCGGTAAGCATGATTTTGCTCATTTGTTGGTGCTAAGCTTGACATTATGTTATTCTTATTGAATATTTTTTCTTTATTATAGGTTTTATTATCGTAATTCTTGCTTCTCTATTCCTTTAATAATGTGGGTTATCTAAAAAATGGTTTGTTGTTGTCTGATCGTTCTTTTGCAGTTCGGTTGTCTTTGAGGCATAATCCAGTTCTGAGGGACAGGTTGTTCGCTCTTGTCCTAGCAGGGGCTTTTGCTCATGGGTTTTATTTGGTGTATCCTCTTTACTATCTCTTTTACTGGAATTGCAAACTTTTTTGGTAGGATCATAGAATTTAGAGTTGATTGTTATGTAAGGAATAGTTAGTCATAAGCTCTTGGTTTCTTGGGTAGAAGACTGATATAAGCTAACAATTTCGAAGACTAAGAATAGTCAGGGAATGATCACAACCAGAGGTGTTGACCTGATAGGAACCTATCCCATACTTGGTCCAAATCAATTCCTAAAGTTCATGGATCTCACCCCAAAAGTTATTTGTATGGGGTGAGGGTGCATATGGCCTTTTAAGGCATTGCCCATTTCTCTTGGGTGAGCAATATGAAACTCTTAACAATACCCATACGTTGAACCTTGGATTGTTTAGTGTTTGTCCCATGTTGTCCAAAGCCAACATTACGTGATATACATACTAATTCATTGAGATTTGCATTGCAAAATTATAGTATTTTTGAGAAATGTACTCTGGTTATGTTTGTGTAGAGATGGGTGAGAGTAAACTGTCTGGAATTTGCATGTAGATGTGGCTGGCAGATTTTATCGAAACTGGAGTCTTCACATTTGTATCCATAATCTTCTGATAAGATTTTGCTTAGGGACACAATTATAGTCATAGGAAGTGAGTGATAGCCACAGATTTAAAATTTATTAAGAGTCTTGGATGAATATTTGGTTTATACAGGTGTAGATCTTCCTTAATTGTATCAGCGAACCAAAGTTTACATGTATTTTTCCATGTGGTTAAGGATTTTTTTTCCATGTTCCTGCATTATGTTCTTGAGCAAATTTAATACTGAATCTGTATATGCATGTTTTTGTGCATATCTGCTTGTGTTACACATAATTCATTGTAGGACTATTTCCTTAATATAGAGACATGAAAAAGCTTTTGATTCTCAGTTCTGATTACCAACATGGTTGTGCAGATAGGTTTATGATACACCTTATTTCAAAGCGATTTCAAGTCAATCCTCTTCTTAGTGGTCATTGCAAGGGTGTTGTGGTTAAAAAGAGAGTAGTTGGGTTTTTATCAATATGGATCAAACTGGAGTAGTCCATGACAAATCTCTAAGGTGTTGAATATGTAAACGATCTCAGATTCCGGATTTAATACAGCAAAAACTCCAAAGACGAGACAAACAATAGCAATACAAGAAGACGGAAGTTTTATCATATAGTTGTGTCATATTGATATTGTGGAAACCTTCAGTCTCTTATGTCGTCCCTTCGTGCATTTTACTGATGATGATCATCTGTTTGGGAGGTTTGCTTTTTCCTTATAGATACACAGAACGGATATATACGACGCAGAGAGCAAATGAGATTCTGGGAAACCTTTCAGGCACTTTTGAGATGAATGAAGAATCTTCCGCTTCTCTCAACCTCCATTTCGAGGGCCTTAGTGTTTAATTCTTTCTTCTGCACATTGTCAATGTGACTGATGCTAAGTACATGTGTTCTTTGCATTTAAACTTCATCGTTTTGTGTATTGGTACATTATTACAAGCTATTTTTTACATGAGGCCAATGTGATTCTTCGAATGGTCTGATTAAAATGGTATTTGGTATTTCATCTTTTTCGTGTGCTGTACCGCCATTGTCTCAATTTTTCTTGCCGAAGTATAACCTAGGCTTTACATATGACGTGTTTGTCAATTGTTTTGAATCCCTCCTGAAATATAGAGAAGTTTCAACCGAGAGTTGCAATTCAGACAAAATGACCCGCAGTTGTACTGCAGTACTATGTAGTTTACAGAGTTCCAGTTTGATACTCCTTGTTGGAACATGTTATTTCCAACCTATTGATGAATTGGAGGCAATTGAGGACAACCTCGAGAGGAAAGGAACTGATCAAGCTATAACAATGCTACAAGTCCCTAATATACTACTTACAAGGTCAAGGGCAAAGAGTTTGCGCACAAAGATCAACAATTTTGTTGCAAAACTGCTGGAGGAATCAACCAGTCACGTGAAGATCGAAAAAACCGAAGAAAAAGGGGGAATTACAAGGCCAATTGAAGAGCATTAGCATTCTGGAGATTAAACCAGAGAAAACTGACTTAAACCAAGCCTAATTAAGTCAAAACGTGAGAATGGAAGGAAATAAAGAAGATTCAGGTGCTTCAATTCATGGAGACAATAAACAGTTCAAGAATCAGATACCTTCCCTAAATCATCAGGTGTTTTGCTTTATCAAGGCAACAACGGCAACAAACACAAGATTCAACTTCTTTATTCAACAAACACAAGATTCACTTTTCCTTTTTTAGAGTTTCAACGTCAAGATTGAAGAAAAATCCAGAAATTTCCTTTCTTGAAACCTCATGCAATGGTCTGCGCAATTTGGAGCTGAATTTTCGAATTTCCTTATCAGATCCCACAGCTAGGACTTTAAATTGTTTCCTTTTCTTTTAGCCACGAATCCCTCCTGTCATTTTTAGTCTTTTCCTTATTTTATCTTGTTAGCAGCCTATAAATAGGTGCATTTGTATCATTTTCGACATGATATGGGAGAATAAAAGTGATTTTTGCTCAAATAAACAAGAAAACTCAGAAACTGTTTATTCTCCCATGTTATTCTCCCATGTCATGTCGAAAATGATACGTGCAGGAGGGAAAAGATTTTTTGATATGTTAGAAAGTGTTAGACATTCATTTACGATGGATGTAGAATGAGTCTTTCACAGTTGTCTTTTATCTGCACGTATGATGAATTTGAAGACATAAAATAATATGTCTTAGAGTTTCATGAATTCTATATTATAATTAGTAAGAGATTATTTGTCTAAGATAACAATGCAGTAAAGTCGTATTATAAGATAAACAAAATAATGAGATCTTTGAGTTTATTACGATATCAAAATATTGATGTTTGTCAAGACAATTCCATATTTTTAGAAAGAGACATCGAATTTGAGTAATTGCAGATTTTGAAAAAAAATCGGTTTTATTTGATAAAAGGATAAAATTGGCTCCATGTGGTATTTTTCAATTGTGGACAGAATTAAAATATTGTATCAATATGAGAAGACAACAAGTGATATGAGATGACATGTTGAGCACTCAAGATATGAAGGATAAATGTATCATCACTCAGATAGTGAGAAGTGGAAATACTTTAACAAGTAATATCCTAACTTTGCAACTCTAGGTCAAGATGTTAATTTAGGGCTTTGTACATAAGGTTTTAATACTTTTGGAATGTTTGGGAAAGATTATTTGTTATAACCGGTTATTATGACACCGTACAATTTAATGTCGAACATGTGCATGAAAAAAGAATTTTTTGTTCTTGACAATACTAATTCTAGAGTCTAATCATCCTATAAAAATTTTGCATATATTTCTTTAACCATTGATTGAAGAATTTAAATATTTGTGGGAAGGGGTTCAAGTGTACGACGTCTCAACATGATAGAATTATGTTACGAGGTAATCTTATATGGAATATAAGTGATTTTCCAACTTACGATATGTTATATGGATGGACAACGCATGGTCGATCGCTTTTTCCATATTACATGGATGGAATAGATGTTTTTTAGTTGAAACGTGGAAGAAATACCAATTGTTTTTAATGTCATCTTTGTTTTTTTTAATACTCATGATATACTACGACATGATAAGAAAACTTTATGAGGAATGTAGTTGTGCGTAAGTTTCTTCCTCCAGTTTTGACCGGTAAAGAGATTTTGTATGAACGATTCTTGCTTCAGACACTCCTAGGAGTATCGAGTACGGAGGAAACAATTATCCAAGAATTGGTGGATATGAAGTTACTCATAATTGGTACAAAAAATCATATTTTGTGATCTGTCGTATTGCAAAAACTAAAGCTTCGACATAATCTTGATGCCATAAACATATAGAGGAATTTTAATTTTTTTTCGAGCAAATGATTTTGTTCGTAATTTCTGGACAGACCATCCATCCAAATTTGTAGACAAATGATCATCTCGTTTTTATACGTATTTCTTGCACGATTTTAGAGATGTTTACGATATAGATGTGATGTTTACGTATGATTCTGTATCCATTTTACTCGTTTTCGTGTTTTCATGTTCTTACAGGTTTTTATGCAAATTCGGTTCATTTTGGAGCTAAAGGACGTGTACGAGATAAAGTACCAACATCGAGGATCATCACGGAACAAACGAGATGAGACTCGGCGAAGAACAAGCTCAGCCCGCGCGGGGTACACCTTTGCCCGCGCGGGCATTTAGTTCGGCAATGTTACGGGCCACTGGTCCAGCAAATTGAGCACGAGTCGGGCAAGTACTACACACGGTCGGGGCATCAGCCCGACCGGGGCACACACCAGCCCGACCGGGGCACGCATCAGCCCGAGCGGGCACTCCCTAGCCCACACAGGTCGCCTCGTTTTCCATCACGATCATGCGCGATCATGCGCGCCGCACCCGCACGGATCACACACTCAGCCCGTGCGGGTCGCATCCGTCACCTACAACTTACAGATAAGTTAATTTGTTTTAAAATGAAAAGAAACTTGTTTGTGACTTATACAATAAGGAAAACGACTCTAGAGAAAAGGAATAAGTGATATTTTGCTGAAGGAAGTAATGGAAACGTTGTCCAACTTAATCAAGAATGGAAAACTCATGAAAAGGAAAAATCGGTGGCTGCTGCAACAAAAGGAAAAGAACGAACGGCCAGAAGGAAAGAGGAGGAGAAAAGAAGAAAGAAAAGGAAGAACTGGAGCTAGGGGTCGAGGAGCTTCAGTTAGAGAGTGAGAGTTGGAGAATACACATGAGGTTAGAGAGTAGAGAGAAGGAGGAGATTCTTGCGAAGGAGTATTGGAGATCAACCCAAGACTTCGGTTTCGTTTGGTTTTCATGTTCCTTAGACTTTCTACTTCAATTATGTTTGTTTACGGACGCATGAGCGAGTAGTTTGTTTTGCTCTAGTAGAATGGATTAGCCCATGGCTATCCCGGAACCACTTTGATTTATCTTTGAATACAACTTCCCATTTTCGTTTATCTATTCTTTATCTGAGAGCTTGAATGACTTGTATTTACGAAAGCCAAGTAGATGCATGTGTTAGGGATTAGGAGAAGGACTAAAAGGAGAATTCTAGTCCTAGAAAGATCAGGTTTAGAACAACCCGGTTAGGCCACGAAAGTAGGATAGTAGCGGTTGAAGGTAAAACTGGATGAATCACAGATCTTATGGGTTTAGTTCAAGATGTCAGCTACAAAAATAGGGGATAACTTGACTAGATCACGTGTCTATGCCTTGAGAGAGGGTAGATATCATATTAGGATTGTCTGTCTTAGATAACTTTACTGGGATTGCATGATAGATAAGTTGATTGTTGGTTTCGGTAGTCTTGTGGTGAAACCGGATTCCTGGAATGTTTATCTCATTGTTAAGAACTAGTTTGTTTACTTGTTTTTAGTATTTCATTCTCAATTCTCATATTTCGTTCGTTTGCAAGTTTGATTTGTAGTTTGAGTTTAGGTTGTGTTGCGTAGTCCCTGTGAGATCGACACCTAAAGTACTACACACGTGCCGTGCACTTGCGGGTAGTTTAAGTTAAATATTTGTTTAACTTTGATTACGCATCAACAAACAACTCATCCATTAATTCGCTAACGACTGTTTATGTCTAGAAATTACAGACGGGTCTACAGCCATTTGTAAATTTCTCGATGAATTTTCCGACGACACACCCCATCCGAAAATTGGTCTAATTCTTCCATGGATTACAAATGAATTAATGACTAATAAATATGTTCAACAATATGAATGAACTCCAGACGAATATCCATTATGAATGCTCATTTCCGAAAGGACATGGATCATCCAAAATCCGTCAAAAAACTCATTTCCAAACGGATTCCATAAGGATTTAGTCATCCGGATTTCTTTTTTTTTATAGTGTATAAATCTGCTAAAGATGCATGAGAAGCACTAGAAACAATAAGCAGTCCAAGTGTAAGGAAAACAAAATTGGACATGTATGAACATAAATTGTAGAAGATCACAAAGAAGAAGAACAAGAATGTAATTGAATTTTGTGGTCAATTAAATTATCTTGTAAATAAAACGTATGTTCTTGGAAAAAGATATGATGATTAGAAACTTGTAAATAAAATTTTTAGATGGTTACCATCAAAGTTTAAAGTAAAATAGGCAGACATGAAAACCGCACTAGATACACATTCAACAAGTTTGAAAGAAAATTGCGAGTATTTGTTCCGAGACGGGTTGGATAATTGAGTATTATATGTTATATTTACATGTTTTATATGTATATTTTTGAGTGGTAAGTTGGATGTACGAAGATCATGCATGCAACGGTCTCATTGAGTACCGAAGTTTTTGACGGATTCTTTCCGAAGAACATTTACTTTTCTATTATTTCTAATGTATATTGATTTAGTGCCTGAAGGGAATATATTTATATATTTGAATTTTTATGTATATTGGATTTGAATTTTAATAAGTTATCTTTGTTATTATTTGGATTATTTATACACGTGGCCACCCTTAGGAGAGTCATGGTGGACATTCTCAGTCCCGATGGAGGATTTCATGATGGAGATGTTACCATATGTCTTTCAATAAATACTCGCATTCAAAGACTAGTACTACGCCATAGTCATCGGTCACAAGGTAGAGTGTTCAACTGAGCATTGACACCAAAAAAGTTCAAAATGCTAGCAAACTTCACTTTCTGGTGAGACTTAGCCCTAAACTTAAATTGAAAAAGAACGTGAAAGTGATAACCACATTCCAAACAACTATTGATAAGATATATATGAGGACTAATGAGTCTCCAATACTTTTTTGGATATGGAACAAGCGAACTCTGATATTTTGACAAATACGAGGTCTATTCAAAGTGTGTTAATGTAGGTTGAGACCTTAAATGAATTGTTTCAACAATAATATCAAGTGTGTATATCGGTTGAAACAAATTGATCCATTTCGAATCGTAAGCAACTTTTATGTCTAGAAAATATTTATATACGTCCAAATCTTTCATATGGAAACATGCACATAACCGATAATATGTATTAACACAAGATGAACCATAAACGATAAGATCAAGCACGAAAATGAGAATATTAAGTCGAACGCGACCTTTGTTATAGTAGAACAAAAGTAGACGACATATGATCGAGAATATCCAAATATTTTAAGGGGAAATCGAGCTTATAAAACCAAAAACGATTTTGTTTAACACAAAAAAGATTTTCGAAGAAAACAAACCTGACCATCCAAAATTGATCGTTGATCATGTCAAATGGAGCTCATGAATTTAAAATGGTCCAATACGATATATAGGAATTCATTGTGAGACAATATAATATGATTTACCATTCCCCGTGGGTTTGATCCTCAAGTGTACATGATAATTTGAGATCAAACAACAATAATCGAGATCAAAGATTAGAATATTCAAATTAGGTTATATATGATAAAATGCTTGAATGAGAAACGATTTATACTGTGTTAGCCTTAAACGACGTACACAAACAATGTATATATACAACAAAATCACCAAATCCCTAGGCTGGCTAGGAAGGTAATCGTAGGTTTAGGAAACTTAATTAAGTTCACACAAAGACCAAAACCCCTAAGACTAGTAAGGTAACCATGGTTTTAGGAAACTTAATTATATTAGAAGTTTACACAAATGCCCCTCTATCTCAACAGACCTCATTGGTCAATAAAAGGGGAATGCCAAAGGTGATCCCTTGTCCCTTTATCCTGTTGTTATATCCATGGTCATTCTCTCCATTGACAGTAATCGTGTTGTGAATAATGGCTACTTTAGCATTTCGAAAACCAACGAAGATCCCCTTATCTCACACTTGTGTTTTGCGGATGGTCTGTTGTTTTCCCCGATGACATCCCTCTGTGCCGTTCTTGCTGTTTTTAAGAGCTTCCACAAGGTTTCTAGTTTGTATGTGAATAATAAAAAAAACAAAAAAACAAAACCACCCTCTTCCTCTTGGGTACATCCGTCCTTACCCTGAACCACATATATTGTGGATACATTGTTGAAACTCACAAAATATCTCATTAGACTTGAAGCTTGGACTGTGAAGCACTTGTCTTCCGCCCCTCACCTCCATTTGATCTTAGGATTTAGGGTTTATAAACCACCATATATTCGGAGTCATATTCTTCTGGTGCTTGGTTTTTATCATTTTAAATTTACTCCTTCAGTCCTTTTTTCTACCTAACATGGTAGGAAATCAACCGTACCAGAACCATTCCATGGAGGAGAGGATAAGCTTCCTCGTCAACCTCACCCCTCGTTCGGCTGAACACTCTAACAATGATCTCTGGTTCCGCTGGTTCAAAATGGTTTATTCAGCATGCTTCG
The DNA here is from genome assembly GCA_036759665.1 of Gynandropsis gynandra. Classification (NCBI taxonomy): domain Eukaryota; kingdom Viridiplantae; phylum Streptophyta; class Magnoliopsida; order Brassicales; family Cleomaceae; genus Gynandropsis; species Gynandropsis gynandra. The sequence continues at coordinate 6,846,448 of CM071875.1, forward strand.
TCTCTGGCGTCTACACAGAGTCAGTGCCATGTTTGCCAGGTTAAAGATGACAGAATCTCCTTATATTTTGAGATTTTTTCTTTCATTTTTCTGACTGTCTTTTAACAGATTGGAGAAAGATCGGAACTTCAACTACATCTGGGTCCGGTGTGCAAAACTCATCTGTGTAAGAACTTCAAATTTGATTATATTCCTGTAGTATATATTGTCTTGTTATTGCTTATTTATTCGAAATTGTGGAGCTTGTTTCAGGTTACCGTGTTTGCTGTCCATTGCTCTGCATGTTTCTATTACCTTATTGCGGCAAGTAACCATTCTCTTCTGTTGCTGGTGCTCATACCTGTCATCTAAAATATCTTGAATAGCAAAAATAAATGCACAAATCAAATTACCTTGACTCGCCAATTTAATGGAAATTAGGTCCTTCAGAACCGAGAAATAAGGTAAATATCCTTAAAATTATGTCGAAAGAAGTCAATGGATGCAGGAATGTAAAAGCACGCTTCAGGCGCCTACGATACTCTGCACAACAAAAAAGGAAAAAGAAAGAAAAAGGAAAAAAGGAAGAAAAAGGAAACGAAACGAGAAAAAATGGAAAACAAAATATAAGAAAAAACAAAAGGGAAGAGATCAACAAAACAAAAGGCATCTATACACATAACATATATATACATTCGCACTCACAAGGAAGGAACCCGAAAATCGCTGACCAAACAACAATGGCGAGTCCGAGGAGTAAACGGGTTTTATTCTGTGGGCTTGATGTAGAAGAAGAGATGGAACAGATTTCGAAAGAAAGCAGTCACTTTAGTCTCTCCACTGGAATTTTACCCTCTCTCGGTGCGAGAAGTAATCGACGAATCAGGCTCAAGAACTTCCTCATCTCTCCTTATAATCGACGATACAAGTAAAAAAAAAAAATCTCCCATTTTTGTGTTTTTATTATGCCTTGGGTATATTGAGTTTTCTGGGCTTTGTCATCGATCTAAGCATTTTTTTACTGTCAGAAGTCCCTTAGCATATTTTGAACTCTGCAAATTTTTTTCTGGGTTGATGGCTTTTTTTCCTGAAGTTTTGTTCGGCACCGAGAAAACGCATTTAAAAATCAGAGTTTTTATATATGACTGAATATTGGTGTTGCTATAGTTATTCAAGACTTGTTTAGTTGACTGATTCTAGTGGATAGTAAAATCTACCCAATGTTTTTTTAAATTTATCATAAATTATTATTTGGGCGGCACCGATTTTTAAAAATTATCCATGTCTCTCTAATGTCGAACTACTGTTTGTTTATTCCTCCTGTTGAATATTCAATTATATTGTCCGAAATTTTTACTTAGATTCTGTTGTTCACCTTTTTCTCGTTGGCTTTAAGGAGAGGAAAGCTCTTACCTTTTAGCTTTCTGCTGTTGCTTTTGAGACATATATACGTATATACACATGTGATTGCTATGTATGTGTTTGGTGGGTGGGTATGATAGGAAATAAAATGTGGAAGATCTAATGCCTCCAAATTTGATTTGTCTCTTTGTCATGAAAAGTCTAAACTGACACAGTTCCAACTTGTGAGGATCTGAAAGCTGCCTGGAATCTGATGAAAAGTTCATTGGCATCGTACCAACCACATTTCTTGAGTTTTGCTGATCTGAGCACTGGAATAAGTCTTATACTATTGAGTCAAACCCCGCAATTTGATTCACTTCTTATTGGTTGTTCCTCTAAAGTGGCACTTTGAAACTTTGATAGGGTTTTACTAAACCTGGAAGGGAACGGACCATGTGAGGCTTCCTTTTTTTGTTCTTGTCGTGTAAAAATTATAGATACAATTTTTTGTGGGTTTTGTCTGAATCCATCAATAATCAGGAAACTTCAATACTTGCTCTTGGTTGTTGTCTGAAGTGGTTCTTTGAATCTTGGTCGGTAATCTGAAATGGAATTTTTTCTACGCAGAATATGGGAGACATTTCTTGTGGTTCTTGTCATATACACTGGTTGGGTTTCTCCCTTCGAGTTCGGCTTCCTAAGGGTGCCGAGGCCACCACTTTCGATCCTGGACAATATTGTGAATGGATTTTTCGCTATTGATATCATCCTAACTTTCTTCGTGAGTTACCTTGATAAAACCACTTATCTTTTAGTTGAAGATCGCAAAGAGATTGCATTCAAGTACTTGCGTTCTTGGTTCATCCTCGATGTCATATCAACCATTCCATCAGAACTTGCTGTCAAAATCTCATCCCAAGTTTATGGTTTATTCAGCATGCTTCGTCTCTGGCGTCTACACAGAGTCAGTGCCATGTTTGCCAGGTTAAAGATGACAGAATCTCCTTATATTTTGAGATTTTTTCTTTCATTTTTCTGACTGTCTTTTAACAGATTGGAGAAAGATCGGAACTTCAACTACATCTGGGTCCGGTGTGCAAAACTCATCTGTGTAAGAACTTCAAATTTGATTATATTCCTGTAGTATATATTGTCTTGTTATTGCTTATTTATTCGAAATTGTGGAGCTTGTTTCAGGTTACCGTGTTTGCTGTCCATTGCTCTGCATGTTTCTATTACCTTATTGCGGCAAGTAACCATGACCCAGCAGATACTTGGATTGGAGCATCGATTCATAACTTCCACAAGGAAAGCATATGGATGCGATATGTGACTTCAATGTACTGGTCTATCACTACTCTAACCACTGTAGGTTATGGTGATCTCCATCCAGTTAACATGAAGGAGATGATATTTGACATTTTCTACATGCTCTTCAACTTGGGATTAACGGCCTACTTGATTGGTAACATGACCAATTTGGTTGTCCATGGAACGAGTCGGACCAGGAAATTTGTGAGTCGCTTCTCTGCCATTACTATATAAGTTTAGGGTTATTAAATTGAAATGCCATGCAGAAACAACCACAAACCTTATTCTTTCCTTTCAGAGAGATACAATACAAGCTGCTTCAAATTTTGCTAGTCGAAACCATTTACCACCTCGACTTCAAGATCAGATGCTTGCACACCTATGTTTAAAGTTTAGGACAGACTCTGAGGGGCTGCAACAGCAAGAGTCCCTTGATCCTCTGCCAAAAGCCATTAGATCTAGTGTCTCACACTTTCTCTTTTACTCTCTCGTGGATAAGGCGTATCTGTTTCGTGGGGTATCCAACGACCTACTTTTCCAACTGGTAACTCATAAAAATATGCTTGGGTCTATACGCAAATCTACTCATATCCCTTTCAGCATTGTGTTCAGAGACTTTATACTTAGGCAAAACAGCTCTGGTAGGCTCTGATATTAACAAAATATTCAGGTATCAGAAATGAACGCTGAATACTTTCCACCGAAAGAAGATGTGATCTTGCAGAATGAAGCCCCAACCGATTTCTACATCCTCGTTTCCGGTGCTGTGGTAATATACTAATGCTTATACGATTAACTTTATGAATTGATTAGTATAAATAAAAAGAACACAACTTTTTTTTTGTAATGTTTCCATTATGGCGCAGGACTTGGTGGTCCTCAAGAACGGAATGGAACATGTGAGTCGTTACTTCAGAGTCAAGAATCTTTCTTGTTTTCTGTCATTCTGTTTCCAAATATAAAAGGTGGAATTGAGATGTATCTGAGCATTAATAAAGTGGATTTTGTGGAGAATTTCAGGTTGTAGCAGAGGCCAAGAGTGGAGATATTGTTGGTGAGATAGGAGTGTTGTGCTACAGACCACAGCTGTTTACAGTGAAGACAAAACGGTTGTGCCAACTCTTACGTATGAATCGTACAACTTTCTTCAATATCATTCAGACTAATGTTGGAGATGGCACTGTAATAATGAATAATCTGCTTGAGGTAAGCTAACTAATACTTAAATTTGTGAGGAATTGAAACTGAAGCCATTAATGAAAAATCAGTGATTTTGCTCTCTCTGTGCGGAGCAGCGTTTGAAAGGAATGGATGATCCGATGATAAAGAATGTTCTCATAGAGACAGAACGCATGCTTGTTCGCGGTAAAATGGATCTTCCTCTCAATCTGTGTTTTGCTGCTCTAAGAGAAGATGAATTGCTTTTACATCAGTTGCTAAAGAGAGGACATGATCCTAATGAATCAGATAACAACGGCAGAACACCTTTGGTTCGTACAATCCATTTCATTCCGCCATCACTCTTTTTACCTCCATCTAATTATAAGAAAATTATGATACTGATTATCTTTTTTTTTCTGGGTTCCTTTTTTGGTGTGGAAATCAGCATATAGTAGCATCCAGAGGAAGCCTCAATTGCGTGCTTCTTCTGTTGGATCACCATGCAGATCCCAATTTTAGAGGTAATTTCTTCTCCAAGTCCTTTCATCATCTTTCCTCAATTCTAAAAAAAAAAACGGAAGACTTTATATTTCAAATCATTTTCCAATGAAGAGCAGAGGGACTTAAAAAATTTCCTTGGGATGACTCGAAAACAAAGAACACAGGTTTTGTAGTCCTGTGCCATACGGACAAATGGTGATTTATGATGGTTCAAACGTATATTACTATGATTCACAAAAAATTCATTGGTTATCCTTTGTAAACAGTAATTTGTACTGTTTAGCGGGTGAAACATGATCCATTACCTTTTTACTCATGCAGACAACGAAGGCAATGTACCACTCTGGGAGGCAATGTTAGGACACCATGAGAAAGTTGTGAAGGCACTGTTTGAAAGCGGTGCGACCATTGATGCGGGCGATGTGGGTCATTTTGCATGCACAGCAGCCGAGCAAAACAAGCTCGATTTGCTCAAGGGGATTGTACATTATGGGGGTGATGTTACCTGTACCAGAAGCAATGGAACCTCAGCCCTTCATGTAGCCGTCTGCGAAGAAAATATTGAAATTGTTAAGTTTCTGTTGGAGCAAGGTGCAGACATGAACAGACAAGATATTCATTGTTGGACACCAAACGACCTGGCTGAGCAACAAGGGCACGATGAAATCAAAGCCCTTTTCCGAGCTAGACAGGAGGGGATGCAAATTGAGAGTGGCACATCGGCCCCTATACAGAAAAGCTCGATCCGTTTGCTTGGAAGATTCACTAGTGAGCCAAACATCAGGCCCGCATCTAGAGACGTGTCGTTCAGTATTCCTGAAGCAAGGCCAAGACGAAAGAGAAACATGTTTCACAACTCTTTGTTTGGGATATTGGCCCACCAAAGCGATCAAAGAAACTCGTTATTCACAGTTGATGAGGCTTCAACAAATGTCAAGGGTCGAGGCAGTGGAAGTACCCCGAGAGTAATCATAAGTTGCACAGAGAAAGGCGACATGACGGGTAAGCTTGTTCTGCTTCCAAACAGTTTCCAGGAGCTGCTTGAACTCGGTTCCAAGAAGTTTGGAATAGTTAACACCAAAGTTACAAGCAAAGACAACATAGACATTGATGATATAGAGGTTATAAGAGATGGTGATCATCTCGTCTTTGCAAGCAAATCTGAATCTCAAGATTCTAACAACTTGAACTGCCAGTGCTAAAGGAGTCAACATCATGTACAATACCACGTCTCCTAATCTGGTATTCACAATTTTGTCACATGAATTATTCATACTTTATCTATTATAACATTTGCAACTAGGCCAGCCCAAATGTGTAATCTAAATTTAAAAAACCAAGCAAGCATTATTTTGTGCGGCTGTAGCTGATTCTCGAGGTTTTGTATGACGTGAGCAGCTTTGGTCGAAATGAAAGTTTGGTTAGAATACAATTCACATCATGATTGTGCACTCTTCATTCCGCAATGTTTTTTTTTCCAAAAATTGTTCATTTTTAATGATTGTAAACACACCTGTTCAAATTTGTTGAACTGATATGGAAGCAGAACCAAAGATTTGTGCTTAAAATGTTGTCCCTCCTGGATTTTCATTTGTTAGTTTTGGTTCTTGGTATTCTATTTCAGTGCATTTGGATAATCAAGAGTCTTGCACTAGATTATTCTCTTGTTCGATCCTCCACGGGTTGAACTGCATTTAAACAACCTGGTGCAAGATCTCTCTTTTGTATAAAATCTCGAGAGAATCCTCTCTCTTATGCTGCGAGGATCCGAGTGAAGCAGTGAAGATCTTCAAAGAAGAAGACCGAACACTAGAGTTGGAGTTAAGAGATTGAAGAATGCCTTTTCAACCATGGTTCATGTTGCGTTCAAGAAAACAAGTGCCTGCAAGGACGAGATACCGAGAGAAGAGGTGATTGTGACATTTATAAGCGTCAAAGAGTCGGTTCAGTCAAACGACTCTTGAATTGGATCCAATTCTCGAGTCAACGGTCAAAGTCAAGAGTGAGTTTTCTAACTTACCTCAAAATTCGACATTTGACCGCATAGAAATTTGCATTCTTTTAAAGATAGTCTATTTAAATTCCGAGCATTTTTAGCCTATAAATAGGCAAATATTCCGTTGAATAAAGACGGACTTCTTTGTTAAGTAAATTGATAGGATTTATTCTTTATTTTTTTCCCAAGTTTTATATCTCGTGTCTGGGTTCGAGGCTTAGGATTCATTCCGGCTTATCAGTCACATAACCACCTATGATTGTGGTGTCATCGGGTTCGGGGGTGTTCCTTCCGAGATTAGCAGTGGTCTATGATGTCCTAACGACGTAAGATAAGTCATTGGTTGTCGCTAGCGGTTAGAGGATTACAAAACGATTTTCATCTATTTTTATCATATTTTAATCAACGAAACGAGATACGGATGCATATCATTTGGTATCAGAGCAATGTTTCGTTGTTTTTAGGGTTTATGGTATGTTATGTTTGTCTTATTTTCATTGTTTTTCGCTGTGTTTATGGTTGTGGATTTGAAAGCAAAAACAAATCGCTAAAAAATAAAAAGGATAAAAAATTGATTATTGTTTTGATTATTTTGTCAAAGCTGAACTTGGGTTAAACTATTTTGTGATAAGTTATTGATCAACTAGGTGAACGTATTTGTCGTTTCATTATTTTTCCAGACTAAGCTCGGTTGACATCCTTATTCCTTGTGATATTTCAATAATGTTGGATCTCAACTTTGTGATTACTAATCGGTTGGATCTTATTGCACTGAGTTCTTGAGACGACTGTTAGAGCAAATCATAATCAACAAAGGAGAACCAGGGAGTTGAGAGTAAATCGAGTGAAACACCTTTCTTAGAGTTTGTGAGAATCTCTAATCTTCTTTTTCTTTGTCTATTCTGTTTTAATCTTGATGTTTGTTAAGTTTTATAGGAAAAACATAATGGATAATGAACAAAATCGATCTATCGACGACAATGAAGTTTAACGCAATGAAGCTGCATTAAGAGACCTTGACATGCCTAAAATTACGGCCTTAAAAACCAAAGGCTTGAAAAAGGTTTGCGTCAATAGCACGAAGAGATGATAGATACGGTTGGATCCATCACTCAAAAGCTTGATCGAATGAACATACACTACAAAAAAATAGCGTATTATCAACGGACGGATCCGTTCGTTGGTAGAATTTCCAACGGATTGCAACCGATGCATGAAAATGATCAGATCCGTTGCAATCTGTTGAATTTGTCAACGGACGAGCAACAGACACAATTGGTTGCATTGATCCGTTGAAACACTGTTGGAAACCCAAAATATTTTCCAACCGAATTCTGTTACCAATATCAACGATGCTCGTTGAAAAGTTATAATTTCGAGGTTGCCATTGGAGTATTTCAATGTTATGTTTCAACAAGCATCCGTTACTATTTTTTTATCGAAATCAAGACTTCTACCATCAAACCATCAACACCAAATATATTTTCAAACAATGTCATCTTCTTCACTTCTTCATATATATAGATTGATAGATCGAGAGAGTGGATGCATAGAAGAAAAGATCTCATAACCAAGGAAGTTACTCAAAAATTTTTACACGGATTAGAGCAGTTCATGAGTTTTGTGTCGATTCAACCTTTGTGTCAAGAACATGGGACAATGTTATGTCCCTGCAAAATATGCAACAACATGAAGTATCAAAGCCAAGAAATTATTTGCAAACAACTTTACAAGGTATGTTTCGTAGAGAATTACGAAATTTGGTTATTCACGGCCAAAATTGTGGTGTTAGAGATATTGTGCGAGAAGCACAAGAAATAGAAAGAAATGAAGAAGTTGTTTATGAAGCATCGACGACCAATCCATATCTGAAAATGGTGTCAGATGTTTTTTCTGAAGTTGTTGAGCAACCACATGAAGATATGCCGAACAATTATGCATGTCAGTCTTTTAACTTATTGGATTCGGCGAACAACCTATATATGAAAGTTGTCGTGAATGTCAGTCTCGTTTATCGGTGTCCTCAAGATTGATGAGTATAAAAACAGACTACAATGTTGCTGAAAATTGCATGGATTCAGTTTGCAAAACCATGCGTAAATATTTACCGAAAAATAATCAAGCTCTCGAGACATATTACGAAACAAATAATGTTTTAAAAGATTTGGAAATTACATATAAGAAAATTAATGTTTGTAGAAACAGTTGCACGTTGTTTTGGGGAAATGATAAAGACTTTTTGGAATATAAATTTTACGGTGCAAGCAGATTTCGTCCAAAGAAACCATCTTCACGTAAATATGTACAGTACAAGAAATGTTCTATATACCTTTAGCAAACAAGTTGAGAAGGTTATTTGAATCGAAAAAAACTGTTGTGGCAATGACATGGCACACAAAACACTCTACGAGCGAATGGATAACGCAACACTCGTTGGATGGTAAGACTTGGAAAGATTTCAATGAAATTTTTTTTGAGTTCGCGTATGAAACGAGAAATGTTTATCTTTGTCTGTGCACCGATAATTTAATCCATATGGAAAATCTAGAAGTTAATATTCTTTGTGGTCGGTGAATTTGTCGCAGTATAAGTTGCCCCCCGATGTGTGTCTGAAAAGAGAAGTAATGCTTCTGACATTGTTGATTCCAAGACCAGAACATCCAAAGAAAAGTTTCGATGTCTTTTCGTGGCCTTTAATTCATGAATTAAGACATTTTTGGAACAATGAAATTCTTACTTATGACATGAGTACGAAATAAAATTTCACACTGAAAGCGGTCTTGTTGTATACAATTAGCGACTTTTCTGCTTATGTAATGTTATCTGAATGGAGCACGTACAAGAGATTGGTATGTCCATATTGTATAGAGGATACAAATTCATTTCGACTAGTACATGGGAAGAAACCATGTTGGTTTGATTGTCATAGAAGATTTCTTTCCCGTGGACATACTTTCAGAAAAGGTAAAAAAACATTTTCGAAAAAACGTGATACAAAAAGAAGAGGCATCATGCATGCAAAGCAGAACGCAAATCCTTTATGAATGACTAAACACGATGGGAGATTTCAAAAAATCCATAGAGTGCGATGGATATCGTGGGCATTGAAAACCAAAAGGCCAAGGTCAATGGCATAACTGGTATAAACATAGTAGTTTTTTTAGGAACTACCATATTGGAAATCACTAATATTGAGTCATAATTTGGATGTTATGCATATCGAAAAGAACTTTTTCGATAACATCATCAACATTGTTTTGAATGTGACGGGAAAAACTAAAGATAATATACAATCAAGAAAATATTTAAAGACAATATGTGGAAGACCTGAGTTGGAGTTACGAGATGGAAGAGCACTTATCCCAATATTCAGATTGTATAGGCCAACGAAAACGACATTATTAAGGTGGTTAAAAGAAAACTTTAAATTTCGAGATGGATATGCATCGAACATTTTTCGGTGTGTGGATATTTTTGGTTCGAAGCTGATCGGGTTGAAAAGTCACGACTGTACGTTTTTATGCAGTGACTCATTCTAATTGCACTTATTGAGCTCTTACTATGAAACGTTCACAATGTGCTATATAGAATTAGCATATTTTTCAGATATATATGTTCAAGAAATTTAAAAAGGGATGACTTAGAATTAATGAAAAACAGTATATCTGAAGTATTATGCTCATTGGAAAAAGTTTTTCCGCCTTCCTTCTTCGATGTCATGGAACATTTGCTAATATATTTACCAGATGAAGCAATACTTGATGGGTCACTTCAATTTAGATGGATGTGTCCTTTCGAAAGGTTTTTCTTTCATCTAAAGAAAAAAAGCAAAAGACAAAGCAACGGTTGAAGGATCTTTGTGAAATAATAATTGTTGGAAGAAATCACTTATTTTAGCATATTTTATTTCGAGTCACATATTCTGACGAAACAAAGATGTTCAGCGGAAGATCACACAAACTATATATAATCCAAAATTTGACATAATTCCTAAGATCTTTACACTGATTAGACGTATAGGAGAGAAATTCAAATAATATCGGTGAACACTAGAGGAGTATAATCACGTCTACACATATATTACTAAATTGTCAAGAGTTATTACATTTTGAAAGATACAAAATGATGAAAATAGATCTTCTAAACACAAATATATATTTAAAATATATATGTGTTCGCATACTTTCATTACAAAGTAATGGGTACATATCCTCATCTAAATGCATATTAACTCGTGAAAATGAAAGTTCAACATTATGGCTCGTGGTTGAGATATTACGTAAATAAACATATATTTGTACGTCTTATATATATATGAAAATAAAATGTTATGCTATAAAGTATTAATTTTTTTATGTTATATAGGTCAAATATTTTGTTGAGAGTCATCCTACCTAGTTAAAAGATTTGGCTAATGGACCTGCAAGAAATGTTTTGTCTTGGCCAATTTTGTTTACTTGTGGACACACATTCCACAAGTACGAACACGGAAAACATAGAAGCACATACAATTGCGAATTTTGCATTAATAGTGAAATAAAGGGTGATAATTTCTACGTCATATTGCACCAAATCCTACAGTTAGAATATCTCGATCTCGTTGAATTGAAGGTAATGATTTTTAAATGTGAGTCGTTCGATCCAACTGTAGGACGTGGTACACAAAAAAAATCGATGGAGAGGAATTGACTTAAATCTGGCACGACAATATTGATGCGTATCAGAGTTAAATATAACCTAATCTACCCGCAAGTGCACGGCACGTGTTATGGTAAGTATGATCTATTCATCACAAAAGATCAAGCATATCAAGTATGTTACGTGCAATGTCCAACAATATTGGAAATTTAAAGAGAGGAGCGGTGGGCCGTAGGAAAGATCAAGCTGCAAGGAGTTATAAGTACATATGAAAAAGAAGATTCGTTTACAAACCGATCATTCTAAGCCGATACGATTAATTGATATAGACAATCGAAACGATGTTCTTGCAAGAACTGACATAGATGGACAATACATCTGCGATTATGAAGACGTTGGACCAGAAGATGCAGAAGATGATCACGACGATGAATTCAATGAACAATTGAAGGAAGACTCGCCAATCGAAGAATCTACTGAAGAAGAAATGTGAATTGTGTAATTTTAATATGTAACTTTATCTAACTTTTTAATTTTGTTAAAATATATATTTAATTTTCAATGGAAATCCATTGCAAATGGCAACGGATACCGGTTGAAATATTAAATTTTGTTCGGTACTTAGAAAATTTTCAAGGTTTTCAAATTGTCAATGGGCATCCGTTGGGAAAACGCAACGGGTGCATGTTTCCATTGTTTAGGTGGCTAACGGATGACCGTTGGTAGACGCCAACGGACATCCATTGGTCTAATGCAATGGATGCCCATTCAAAACGGTCATCATTGCTATCATACGCCTATAACATCGATTTTGGGTCTCAACGGGCATCCGTTGCAAGTTCTAACGTATGCCCGTTGAAAGGGAAGGTGTATCGTCAATACATCTTCCATTGCCTCAAGAACACGCATTCCCAACGGGCATTGTTAAAAATTGCAACAGATGCCCATTCAGAAACCAATAGTCATGTCAATTAATTGCGTCTGTTGAGGTGACTTTATTTCCAACGAGCATCGGTTTCAATTTCCAGTGCATGCCCATTGGAAAATTCTGTATATTTACCGTTGAACAATTAATTTTTCAACACAATCTAAAAAAATCAAACTCTCTCAAACAGAAATTCTAAACACTTAAACACAATATCGACCTCCTTTACCTATATCGACAACACCAATATTTAATGAAGCAGATGATATGGTGGATATAGACGCATTGATCGATAGTTTCGATGAGCGTCCTGAAAGTAATATGCCTATTATGTAATATTTAAATAGTCTCGGGTTAAAAGTGTAATTATTAAAAAGTTTAATAATTATATAAGAAACGAAAAACATGTTTCCGTGAACGAGATTTTCATTATCAAAATCTAAACCCTAAACCTATAGCCGTCAGAAAGAAAAACAAAGAACGAAACAGTTTCGTTCATCGGAGAATTCCGCACTAAAGGTTGAAGGCAGAATCCGATCTCGGTGTGGATACACGTAGAGGACGTGTACTATCAAGTCTATCATCCGACAATCACACGTTCAACGCAACAGGTATATTCGAAATCGTTTCTATATTTGTTCGTCGTTGAACCCCGAAAAACTGATCCAAATATGACTAGATCTAAAATTCGGGTTGATAAAAACATGTTTCCGTACCTCAAATCAACCCAACCGTGGTATCAGAGCGTCTGGTCGTCTGTTTAGGATTATTTTTTTCGAAATTTTGTGAAAAACAAATCGAAAAATTATGCGTGCGCGCCCACGAACAGTCGCCAGGATCGCGCACAGCTGCAGCCCTAGTCGGCCGCGCGTTTCGACGCTGGTCTTAGGCGCAGGGGCGGCGAGGCACAGCGTGGCGCGGTGCAGTCTGGAGCAAAGGCGGCGTGAATCGGTGGGCGAGAAGGTTGATTCACGCGAGCGTTTTTGTCAAGCGCCCGCTCGCTTCGATCGCTAGCTCGCTTGACGGGCCTTCAGGCTGGCGGCAGGCAAACGTGAGGTCGAGCGGGCAAAGGGAGAGGGAGGATGGCGTCGCGTGCCGCATCGGACGTCGTGGGTCTCCGGGCAAAGGGCGGGGCACGAGCGGGCAAACGTGGCGGCGGCGGCAAGGGTCAAGGAAGAGAGGAAATTGGCGCCGAAGAGGGTTTCTGAAACCCTCACCATTTCGTCACCTCACGCCGGCGACTCACGGCCGGTGAGCGACGAAAAAATTTACAAAAATATTTAAATTAAAATTATAGAATTTTAATTTAAAAACTAATGATTGAGTTATTAGACAATAAATAGTTTATCGTTAAGTTTTTTCCTTCATCGTAGACGTTTTGAATAGATTCTCGTTTACATGGTACGACCTGACTACCTGGAGGCATGTAGTTCTAGAATTCGATTCATACGTCTATGACATCAGATGTCTAGTGGGAGGAATCAATTAGTTTTTGTAAACGTCTGGACTATCCGGGGGACATAAACTTAATTGATATCCGACCATGAGTTGAAGGATGAACTCGACTATATCGATAGGAACGACCTGACTACCACGTAACTATGTGATATAAAACCATATTAAAATTAAGAATTTTAATTAATAATTGAGTTCTTAAACGATAAATTGTTTGTCATTAGGTTTTTCCTTCATCGTAGACGTTTTGATAGGTTCTCGTTTACATGGTACGCCCTGACTACCAGGAGGCATGTAGTTCAAGAATTTGATTCATACGTCTACGACATCAGATGTCTAGTGGGAGAGAACAATTAGTTTTGTATACGCCTGGACTACCCGGGGGACATAAACTTAATTGTTATCCGACCATGAGCTGAATGATGAACTCAACTATATCGATAGGAACGACCTGACTACCAGGTGACTATGTGATATAGAGCCGAAATAAAATCACTATAAATTTTATGGGGATAAAATTTATAAAGAATCTATTTTATATGTTTGGGAAACATCTTGACTACCAAGGGGCTCATGCATATAGTTATAGATTGATGCTAATTGGAAATACGATTTCTAACGTTATCGTAACATTCATTAGCAAAAAATATCATATAGATGAAGTCCATGTCTTTATGATATTTACGATGTCTATTTCTCTTCTGTAAATTTTTCTTTCGTTTTTAGATCTCTTGACAATGTCTCAATTCAACTTGCGTCCAATTCTCGAGACCAACAAGTTGGTTGGTGAAAACTTCGAAGAATGGCAACGCAATTTGCGTCTGGTGCTGACACATGAGAAGCTGATCGATGTGATCGATAAACCGGCTCCTCTAGTGCTAGACCCAACGAATGACGAGACTTTCAGTGAATACACCAAGTACGAGGAAAAGTGTATCACTGTGAAGTGTCTCATCTTGGCGTCAATGAGTGGCGAACTCCATAAGCAACACGAGCATATGGATGCTAAGCAGATCATGGAGCATCTTAAGAAGATGTTCGGTGAGCAGAGTCGGACGACAAAGTCCAAGCTGTCAGGGACTTTGTTCAAGTCCGCTCTGCATGAGGGATCTCCTGTGGGACCCTGTGTTCTTCAGATGATTAGTCTGATAAAACAGCTTGAGAAGCTAGGGTGTACCTTCTGCAAGGAGATGCAGCAGGAGATGATCTTGCACTCACTTCCAGAGTCCTTCTCCCCGTTCGTGGTCAACTACAACATGAACAAGCTGGACGTTGAGTTGCATGAGATCCAAAACATGCTCATTGAGTATGAGAAACAAATGTTATTGGGAAGAGGGTATCGGGATCTGTGCTGATGTTGGGCAGTCCTCTTATCAGAAGAGGAAGGGCAAGAAGAGGCCCAGGACCAGGTAGAGCGCGCCTAAGTCTAGTGAGACCAAGGAAAAGGGCGGCGCCACCAAGGCCAACCAATCAGAAGTCGAGTGTTTCTTCTGCAAGAAGAAAGGACATTGGAAGAGGAACTGCAAGGAATACCTGCAGTCTCTGAAGAGCAAGAAGCAAAGTAAGATTCTCATGAAAAATGTTTTCATGTTATCCTTGACTACTATTGATTCATCTAGATGGGTAATATCCTTACCTGATATTAATGTAGAACAAATTAACATGCATGTTTCGGGCCATAAGAGAAAGTGGATGATCGTCAAAGACAGACGTACCTTTGGCATTGTAGACTTGGTCACATCGGTGAGAAGAGGACAAACAGGTTGCATGAAGATGGTCTTCTAGGCCATTTCGATTATGAATCTTATGCGCTTTGAGAGCCCTGTCTCACTGGCAAGATGACCAAATCTCCGTTTAGTGGAACCGGAGAGAGAGCTACAGAACTTCTAGGACTCATACATACTGATGTATGCGGACCGATGAGAGTTCAGGCTAGGGGTGGGTATTCATAT
Source organism: Gynandropsis gynandra (assembly GCA_036759665.1). Taxonomy (NCBI): domain Eukaryota; kingdom Viridiplantae; phylum Streptophyta; class Magnoliopsida; order Brassicales; family Cleomaceae; genus Gynandropsis; species Gynandropsis gynandra. The sequence goes on from CM071875.1 coordinate 6,861,710, forward strand.
TTCATCACATTCACTGATGATATGGCGAGATATGGATTTGTGTTCTTGATGAGACACAAATCCGAATCTTTTGAAATGTTCAAGAGATTCGGCATTGAAGTGGAGAAACAAACCTAAAAGAGTATTAAGGTGTTGAGATCTGACCGGGGCGGTGAATATCTTAGTCATGAATTTGTCGATTATCTAAGGCAAAATGGGATTTTGTCTCAGTGGATTTTTCCTGGAACACCACAGCATAATGGTGTGTCCGAAAGGAGAAATCGAACTTTATTAGATATGGTCTGATGCATGATGGGGTTCACAGATCTTCCAATAAACTTGTGGGGTTATGCTTTAGAAGCAGCTGCTTACATTTTAAACAAGGTTCCCACTAAAGCGGTCTCTAAGACTCCATATGAGATATGGAAGGGACGGAAACTAAACTTGAAACACATCAAGGTTTAGGGTTGTCCGACCTTCGTTAAGAGACTTCAGCCAGACAAGCTTGATGCTAGGTCTTACAAGTGTAGGTTCATAGGATATCCCAAGGAAACTATGGGATATTATTTCTACCACCCGTCAAAGCATAAAATGTTTGTGGCCAGAACGGTAACCTTTCTTGAAAGGGAATTCCTTGAGGAAGGAATTCATGGTGGAGAAATAGTTCTTGGCGAGATTCAAGAACCCGACGAACCAACACAAGCTCATAGACATGAGATGTCAAATGAGCATTCTTGGCTGGGTGATACAGTGTTAGGCTCCGGCGCTTCAACTTCAAATGTTGAAGTAATAGTGCCCATTTAGAAACAAGTTCAGGAACTTGCTCAGGAACAAGTCCAACAAGATATCCCAGTGCAGGTTGAACCTGCTACACAACCTTTCTTGAGAAGGTCAACACGTTCTCGACGTGCACCTGACAGACTTAATCTAATGGTGCAAGAAGACGTGGTCGGTCATAGAGATGACGACCCGTTGACTTTCCAAGAGGCTATACATGGCCCAGATTCTGAGAAATGGTGGAAAGCCATGGAATCCGAGATGGAATATATGAAGATCAACAAAGTATGGACTTTGGTTGATTCTTCACAGGCTTCCAGATCGATCGGTTGTAAATGAGTTTACAAGAAGAAGATTGGAGCAGACGGATAGGTAGAGACCTATAAAGCTCGTCTAGTTGCCAAGGGTTATAGTCAACGAGAAGGGATTGACTATGAAGAAACGTTCTCCCCTGTGGCAATGCTCAAATCTATTCGGATTCTACTTGCTATAGCGGCGTACTATGACTATGAGATTTGGCAGATGGATGTGAAAACAGCTTTCCTTAATGGAGAGCTCCAGGAAGAGGTTTTCATGACTCAACCTGAGGGTTTCACGTCGCCGACTCAAGGTCATATGGTATGCAAGCTTCAAAGGTCCATTTATGGACTCAATCAAGCTTCTCGAACTTGGAACATTCGCTTTAACAAGGCAGTTGAAGAGTTCAACTTTGTTAGATGCGATGAAGAGTCTTGTGTGTACAAGAAGTTTAGTGGGAGCACGGTTGTCTTCCTTGTGCTTTATGTGGATGACATATTGCTCATGGGAATGACATTCCGACGTTGCAAGAGACGAAGTCATAGCTGTCTGATCAGTTCTCCATGAAGGATCTAGGAGAAGTAGTTTGGGAATAAAGATCTATAGGGATAGATCGAAGAGGTTGTTTGCATTGTCACAATCCCAGTACATCGATAGTATCGTGAGACGATACAACATGGAAAGTTCCAAGAAGGGCTACTATAGCCGATTCGGTGACTGAAGCAGAATATATAGCGGCTTGCGAAGCAGCTAAAGAGGCGATTTAGATGATAAAGTTCATAGATGAACTTGGTCTGGTACCTTCGATAAAGGAAGTCGTTCCTTTATTGTGTGATAACACCGGAGCTATTGCTCAGGTGAATGAACCAAGGTCTCATCAGAAATCGAAACATGTTCTGCGGAAGTTTCACCTGATACGAGAGATCATAACGCGTGGGGACGTGCAAATCCACAAGGTGGATGGAAAGGAAAATGCAGCGGATCCGTTCACGAAGGCGCTTGGGTTAAAGGAGTTTGACAAGCATAAGCTGAGGATCGGATTAAGAGAGATGACTAGCTGGCATTAGTTTATAGACATGTAACGAGTTGTATTTTAGACATCGATTTTAATTTTATAATATATGGCATTATTTTTCATATGATGAATTTTTATAAGTGTATGATAGAGTCCAAGATTAAATCTGAAACTTGACATTATGATAGAGATCATAATAAAGAGAGTCAAGTTTTTGGTATGATTTAATCTGAATTGTTCTTGTTCGTAGGATCACTACTCGGACTATAGTGATCCGGAAAGAACAACATGTATGTGATAAGTTTCTATGGTGATAGAAATCAGTAGATCTCTTTTACTGAATCACATATATAGGTGATACACATGATGATGTGATCGCTGAACTGACCTAAAGGGAGAAATGCTTAATGGTTAAATAACCAATGAACTGTCATAAGATTTCTCCAGATAGTTCGAT
>CM071875.1:6864312-6884929 GCA_036759665.1 Gynandropsis gynandra
AGTCAGTTGTGATTGACATGAGACATAGTTGATGATCCGTAAGGCTGACAGTTATGACCATGCCTAGGATGCATCCGGAGCTGTAAAGATGGAAGGAAAAACTAACGTCAAACTTCACCATGGTTCGTTTTGGGTAAGGTTGTTACTCAAATGAGTAAGGATGTTACTTCACGCTATCCGGTCGTTGAGGAGTGTTGCTAGACGCCAGCCTCGATTAGTTAATTAGTGGAGACTAATTGACTACCGGTTTAGTGATGAACCTACGAGGTCACACGCATACGACTGTCTCAGTATCTGCTTGTGATTGTTAGACAATCAGTATGGAATACAATTATATTCATTCGCTAGCACCGAAAATATAATTGTACTTGTTTTTCTTTTGGGGTTAGTACATCAGATGTACATGCAAGTATGTGTATGGAGATACATATACTTTGACTGTTTGAAATATTACGTAAAGGCAAGTAGAAGATTGAAAGTAATATGCCTGTTATGTAATATTTAACTAGTCTCGGGTTAAAAGTGTAATTATTAAAAAGTTTAATAATTATATAAGAAACGAAAAACATGTTTTCGTGAACGAGATTTTCATCATCAAAATCTAAACCCTAAATCTATAGCCGTCAGAAAGAAAAACAAAGAACGAAATAGTTTCGTTCATCGGATAATTCCGCACCAAAGGTTGAAGGCAGAATCCGATCTCGGCATGGATACACGCAGAGGACTTGTACTATCAAGTCTATCATCCGACAATCACATGTTCAACGCAACAGGTATATTCGAAATCGTTTCTATATTTGTTCGTCGTTGAACCCCGAAAAACTGATCCAAACATGACTAAATCTAAAATTCGGGTTGATAAAAACATGTTTTCGCACCCCAAATCAACCCAACACGTCCTTCCGTCCTGACGAGACATTATGGTAAGATTTTAATTACAAAATTCATATTGTATTAATTAAAAAAAACTATCTAATTATATGATTTTCACGTGCAGGTTTGATGTGGATGATGTTTTGAAACATACAAACAACAATATCATCCAAAGATCGCTACAAGATCAACTCTATTATTCCTACCAGATGACACGATAAGTTATATGCCGCCGATGGTGGTATACATTCATCATAAGTAATTTTAATATAAAATTTTAGTTTTAAATTATTATTTACCTTTATTTATATACTAATTTATTGCAATTTAATTTTTCAGCGTGCATATAGATGACGGAAGAAGGATATATCGCGCATCTATACACCTTGGATACACGACATATAAATCCGGTTGCGCTTGATGATGAACAAACCCGGTAACGGACGAGGTGTTATATCTCAAAGTCTTAACTGAGGAAAAAATATGGAATCTGAAATGACATCTGACTTATCATGTCAACAAGTTTTGTTCAGCACATTATTGCCATGAAAATAAAAAAAGAAGACCTTAAGTCATCTACCAATATGACGTGTGGCATATGGAGTTTTCCAAACTCCAGAGACAATTTGGATCTTAGGACAAGTTTTCGTCGCTTTTGTGTGTTCGAGATATAGAACGAGAAATTCGATGGTGGTTGAAAGACTTTCAAACCATTTACCCATATAATGATAATTATTATTTGTATAAGCCTGAAATTTCACAAAAGATAGATTATTGTTGTTGTTATTGTTTTTATTATTAATTTATGTTTATATATAGAGAATTTTCTTTATCATTCAAGGGTCACATATACAAAAATTATTAATTTTCTCGCGACATTGTTCTCATATATTTTTTTTGTTATTGTAGTACATTAGATATAATTAATTGATCTTCAATTTAATTATTGAATCTTGAAATCGGTTTGGTTTGTTTCGATATAAAATCAAAATTGTATAAATCATTGATATATTTTACATTAATAGTCCCCACTAGAATAATTGTTTGAAGATTAAATCAATCTTTATTTGGTTGATTTCATAAAATTTTTGCATTTGATTCTAGTTTATAGAAAAGATCAAAATTTGGATAAAAAATATAATCAATCTTAGAAGGAATTAAAGAAGAAATAGACAATTCAATGATTAAATTTTCAAGGAAACATATTCAAGGTGATGAAATAAGAACCAAGAAGTAGTAGCAGATATATTTTGGTATCGATTTCAGTAAAATAAATTTTTAATTGTTTTGGTCAGTTAATTTTTATAGTAAAATTTTGAAAATTCAATATACTACCATTTTATTAAAATTCTGTTAACTTTACATTAATCTAACTAAACTTTTATTACCCAAAATTTTATTTTTAATTAAAATTTATATAAAGAGAATTTCCATTATCGCTCAAGGGTCAACATATACAAGATCTATTAATTTTCTCTCGACATTATCCTCGTATATTTTCTTTGTTATTGTAGTACATTTGATAGAATTAATTGATCTTCAATTTATTTATTGGATCTTGGGATCAGTCTGTTTTGTTTCGATCTAAAACCAAAATTGTATAAACCATTGACATATTTTACATTAATAGTCCCCATCGAAATAATTTTTTGAAGATTAAATCAATCTTTATTTGGTTGATTTCATAAAATTTTGGATTTGATTCTAGTTTATAGAAAAGATCAAAATTTGGGTGAAAAATAGAATCAATCTTAGAAGGCATTAAAGAATAAATAGACAATTCAATGATTAAATGTTTAAGAAACATATCCAAGATGCTGAAATGACAATCATGAAGTATCAGGAGCTAAATTTTGGTATAGATTTCAGTAAATAAATTTGTAATTGTTTTAGTTAGTTAATTTTTATAGTAAAATTTACAAATTCAATATACTACATTTTTATTAAAATTCTGTTAACATTACATTAATCTAAATAAACTTTTAATACCTAAATTTTCAAATTTGGCATACAATCTATTTACCTCATGTTTTCAATTCATGTTATTTCGCTCATAACTTTCCACATGCAGTTTATTTCATTTAAAGTGTCCAAATTTACCATATTCTCCCCCGAAATTACCAAATCCACTTTATTTTCCCTGCGAGTGTCCAAATTCAATACCCTCATGTCTATTTTCCGTTTAAATTTTTAAGTTGAACATATGTTTCGTAAGATAAAAATATTACGACATAATAACTAGGGTTAAACAATGATTATTTGGTTTACGATAATGACAAATAATTTCATTTAAAACCTCATTTTTCCGATTTATTTGGAACCTGATTTAAATTTTGGACCAAAAGATTAGAGAAGAATATGATGAAAAAGTATGATGAAGCGCACACTTCACGATGAAATGCAGTAACACATAATACTTAGTGGTGAATATGTATTTATCCCAATATATCAATAAAAATATATAAATAACATAATTGTAATTGAAAGAGACTATTGAATTACAAATCGTATACTGTTTTGGAAACTACTTGTTGATCAAATGCTTCTATAGAACTATGAAGCTTTATTGATTGGGAAACCAAAAATACACCCCAAGGCCTTTTATCTAGTGATGTTCAACACTCTCTTATAACCTTCACTACCCAATTGAATATCACATATTCTCCCTCATGTTTGCCTATTTTCCCTATTCCTCCATCATGTTTCGCACTCATCCTATTCTCCCCTAATGTCTCGCACTCATCCTATTCCCCGTCATCTTTTGCGATTCTGTCTATATTCAACTCCGTTTAAATTCCGTTAAATATTTCAATTTTGACCCAGTTTAGAGTCAATTTTGACCCGATTTAGACCTAATTTTGACCCGATTTATGATCAATTTTGACTAGAATTTAGGTCCAAATTTGACCGGATTTAGACTCAATTTTGACCCAGTTTAGACACAATTTTGATCATAATTTGGGTCCAATTTTTATTTTTATCCAAATCCAATCCGAATCAATATGAAATTCAACAAAATCAAACCGAAATTTAAACAAATCGATTTTTATCGGTTTTTTCGATTTTTAACCCGAACTTAGTATGATTTTTACTCGAATTGTGTACAATTTGACAAAATTTTGATTTTCATACCATTAAAAACTCTAATCAATATGAAATTTAACAAAATTAAAACGAAATTTTAAATCGATTCTTATCGGTTTCTTCGATTTTTAACCCGAAATTAGTATGTTTTCACTCTAATTGTGTACAATTTGACCCAAGTTTAATTTTTATACCATTAAAAACTTGAATTAATATGAAATTCAACAAAATTAAACAAAAATTTAAACAAAAATCGATTCTTATCGGTTTGTTCGATTTTTAACCCGAAATTAGTATGATTTTTACTCGAATTGTGTATAAGTTGACCCAATTTTGATTTTCATATCATTAAAAACTCAAATCAATATGAAATTCAAAAAAATTAAACCGAAATTTAAACAAAAATTGATTCTTATCGGTTTGTTCGATTCTTAACCCGAAATTAGTACGATTTTTACTCGGATTGGGTACAACTTGACCCAATTTTGATTTTCATCCAATTAAATCCCGAATCAATATGAAAGTCAACAAAATTAAATCGAAATTTAAATTGAAATCGTTTCTTATCGGTTTGTTCTATTTTTAACCCGAAATCGGTATAATTTTGGCTTGAATTGGGTGCAATTTTGACAGAATTTTGATGCAACTTTAAGTGATTCGGGTTTTAATCGAGTAAAAATCAAATTTGGATCAAGATTGAGTGCAATTCTGACCCGAATTCGGTACAAATTTAATTCGATTTTGATTTTCACTCGATTAAAAATTGAATCACTCAAAATTACATCGAAATTCGAGTTATGATTTTAGTAAATTTAGTTATAATTCTAATAAACGAAAAATAATTTTTTTTTGTTTAAATTTCGGATTAGTTCGGTTCAAATTTCATATTTATTCGGGTTTTAATCGGATTAATCGGTTTAGTTCAGTTGAAATTGCATATTAATTTGGGTTTTAATGCGATTTCGTTGTAATTTCGATAAAAATCGATTTTTCTTTAATTAAGGTTTAATTCGGTTAAAATTTCATATGGTCAAAATTGAGTAAAAACAAGTCAAAAGTGGACCTAAATGCTAGTCAGAATTGAGCCTAAATCGGGTCAATATTGGTTTTAAATTTTGGTCAAAGTTGAGTCTAAATCGGGTCAAAATAATTTTGGATCAGGTGGGGTCGAAATTGGGTAAAAATGGATTGAAATTGAAAGATTTAACAAAATTTTTAAACAGAGGAAGTTATAGCCAGATTTTTTAAACATGAGGGGGGAATAGGTTGTTGACCAAAATATGAGGGGAATAGGATGAATACGAAACATGAGGGGCGAATAGGCAAAGTAGGCAAACATGAGGAGGAAATAAGAGTTTGTTCCTATTTATAGAAACAACAATCAAGAATTACATTAAAGAATTAAGACAATATAAGAAATATTGAATACCTCTTTAATTCTCCTATTATTCTGTTAATTAATTAGTTAGAATTCTCTTATGATGCTTGTCTCTTATCAATACCATGCCTTTGAAATCTTAGTTTATGTTCAAACTGAAGCTAGTAATGTCAATTTGGGTTGGGTTTGATAGGTTAATCCAACCTAACCCATTTAAAATACACGTGGGTTTCCATTAAATGAACATAAAATTATATGGGTTAATTTGGATATAAAACCCAATTAGATTAATTTAAATGGGTTTTGCCCATTTAATCCATATATCTTGTACTTGTCTCACTTTTACTCTTCCACGCCATTACGAATACCCGATTTTGACCCATATTTTATCCGTTTTTTATCCGAATTTTAATCCGATTTCATCCAATTTTAACACGATTTCACCCAATTTCACAAAATTTTAAATTGATTTCACCCAATTTTAACTCGATTTCCCTCAATTCCCTTGAATTTCAACCCGATTTCACCTAATCATTGGATTTCATCTAATTTCAACCTGATTTCATCCAATTTTAACTCGATTTTACCCAAATTTAACCCGATTTCACCTAATTTTAACTCAATTTCACCGAATCTCAACCCAATTTCATCCAATTTAAACTCGATTTCACCCAATTTCACAACAATTCAACCCGATTTATCTAATTTTAACTCGATTTTATCCAATTTTAACTCGATTTTATCCAATTTTAACTCGATTTCACCTAATTCCAACATGATTTCAACTCTATTTCACCAAATTTTCGCTCGATTTCACCCAATTTTACCAAATTGAAATTCAGTGACATTGGGTTAAACCGGACTGAAATTCGGTGACATTGAGTGAAATTTGGGTGAAATCGGGTTAGATTTGGTGAATTGGGTTAAAATTGGATGAAATATGATTGAAATTCGGTGAAATCGGGTTAAAATTGGGTGGAATTGAGTTAAATTCAGTGAAATTGAATTATAATGTCTAATATATATCAATATATATCATAAATGTTAAATGATAAAAATATATATACAAAATGTTAATTATATGAAAAAAAGTTTAACTCGATTTATATAACCCATTATTCATTATTAAAAGAATCGGTTTGAACCCAACCCAATTATACTTTAAATCAATTTTATTTTCAATGGGTTGGGTTGAACACACCATCTCCAGCTGAACCCACAAAAAATGGTTTCATTGTATTGATCTAGTGGATCAAATGGTTTTTGATCGGAGAATGGCATTTTTGGATCCATTGCAACAAAGAAAATGCATCTGGAGTCCCGAGGACGGATGATGCCACGGGAAGAAGTGCAAAACCTTGAATAAAAATAGCACTTGGCGCAGTTAGTCTTTTCTTAGTGAGAACTTCAATTCGGTTGTAAGAAAATCATCTTCCTTTTGGACATCAAAACATATCCAACAGGGAGTGACGGCTGCTGTTGCGCATGTTGTTATTGTTCACGTCTCCTTTCGTCTCAGTTGCTTGGGTATTCGCAGCAATTCTCGCATAACCAAACACAACTATGTCACAACCACTTGTCTTTGGACCAAAAATGTAACGCCAAGTAGCTCCTTGTTTTTTTCAAACTCCATGTTTACATGCTCAAATACATCCTTATCCATACCGGTCCTCTCAGTTGCAGAGATGTCAATGACCACACCCTCGTCTTGCACCATCGACGCCTTCCCACTGTGCCCCTTCTGTCGCGACGATGTACCCACATCGACTACTGATCTCTACTCCCTCGATGCTTACGACTCCAAATCGGTAGGATGTCTGCTTGAACCAGAACGAGCACTAGCTCAAAGCTTCTGCAACATACTTTCCATATCACCAATTTTTTTTTGTCTCGATTCTTAAGATTCTAGAATTAAAAAAAACCCCTCATTTGTCAACTTTTAATTATTTTTGAAATTTTAGTGACTCTGCGACTTTGCTTTCGAGTACTGGAATGTTGTTACTGATGTCGCCTTGAAACATCTCAAGACGGAGTTCATTCTCTTCAGATCATAGCTAATAGGGGTGATCAGTAAGTACCCGCCAAATACATACTACCCGAATTAAAGGTTAGTATTTTAGGGTTTTCTAATTTAGGGGCAAAATTGAAAAAAAAAATCGGATATCCATTTATGTTTATTTAAAATCGGACCCGAACACGATCTTGTGGATTTCAAAATTTTGAAATTGGAATCCAAAACGGCTGATATTTCAATTTTCAACATATTTGAGACGGTTCGGAACAAATTTCAGATTTTATGGGTTTTGTGTCAACCCTTAATAGCTATTAGTTATGATTCTCTTGTGATCCTCGTTTCTTATTAACTCCATCAGTCATATCATTCTTTCTTCCTTCATATTCTACTAAATTGGCATCAAAATTGTCTGTCCCAATGAGTTAAAAAAAGGTGATATACGTTTGGAGCATTTTGAAGAGATTTTGGAGAGCGTGCTGATTATAATTGAATTAAGTATGAGTACAAAGATCACTATGCCGCATAGTTAAGTGCAATGTAGACAATTGACGTGAAACGAATCAAGAATTATCTTGAAACAAAGATACAAAACCAATCAAATGACAGGGAAGGTAACAAATAGTTCATGGAAAACCTGGGTCACCTAATCACCTCCCCAACCAAAAGATTACCGAACCCAAATACTCTACAATGTCAATCATTGAAAAATCAAGAGACCTGATTCTTAGACACATGAATTTTTTCACCAGATAATGAGCTAAAGTTTCTAGAATGTTCTAGATTCTGGAGATCTTTGGTACATCAACTGGGAACTCATGAATCTCATCCATCCATGGGTTTTTCTCCTTTTGCGGGTTCACTGTCCGCAGAGCCCTCCAGACAGCGCTGTTGCACTTAAACCCAGACCCGAAAGCTATCTGCCATGTTCGGTCACCTTTCTTGATCCTTCCTTTGGATTCAGAATAAGCCAACTCATACCACAAGGAACTGCTCGACGTGTTACCAAATCGGTACAGGGTCATTCTTGAAGGTTCCATGTGCCATTCTGATAGGTGCAAATTCTTCTCTATTTCATCAAGGACAGCTCTTCCTCCTGCGTGGATACAGAAATGCTCAAATGCTAGTTTGAAATCTGGGATGTACGGCTTGATCTTCATCTTGAAGAGTTTTCGACCCACCAAGGTTGCCAAGAACAGAAGTTGCTCTGATGTTGGCAGAACTAGAGGCCCTAAAGTTGTGATATTTGTCTTCAGGGCATCACCTGCAACAGCCATTAGCTCTTTGGAAAGTGTTACACCGATTTTACCCGTTGGATCCTCTTCTTGTGTTATACATCCAAAGCATTTATCATCAGCTCCCTTGTGGGTTCTAACTGTATGAACCAGCTGGTATTTTGATCTTCTTCTCTCATATCGGTTGTTTGAGAGAAGGATCGCTGCACCTCCCATTCTGAAAAGACAGTTTGAGACAAGCTTCGAACGATCGTTCCCAAAATACCAATTAAGTGTAATATTCTCCATGCTGATGACCAGAGCATAAGTGTTGGGGATGGTTTGGAGAAGATGTTTGGCGAGATCGATTGAAATTAGACCTGCACTGCAACCCATTCCTCCTAAGTTATAGCTGAGTATATTGCCACGGAGTTTGTAGTGATTAACCACCATGGCAGATAACGAAGGAGTCGGATTAAACAGACTGCAGTTGACAATCAAGATTCCAATGTCTTTGGGATTAACATTTGTCTTGGCCAATAGCTCATCAATGGCCCCAAACATCACAGTCTCTGCCTCTTTCCTAGCTTCTTGCATGCACGGGTTTGGAGGAACATTGAGGACAGCCTCGGGCAAGTAAGTGTCTTCCCCAAGACCTGAACGTTCTAGAATCTTGCGTTGGAACTCAAGATTTCCCTCTGTGAAAGAACCAGTGAGTTCAGATCGGTCCATAAAGATCCGTTTGGTGCATTTTCGGGAAGCATCAGGTTTGTAGCAGGAGAAATCGACCAAGTACACAGGACGTGGCCGAGTCATGAAATAAAGGGTTAAGAGAAAAACAAGGAGGGTTGAACAGATTATGACTGAAATAAGGTTATACTGAAGATGTTCCCAGAGGTTGCAAAGATCTTCTAGAGAGAATGTTGAGATTTGAGCGGCGATGATAACTACAGGAGGGGAGAGGAAGAGGTACATTCCATGTGTGATGAGGTAGTGGTAACCAAGCTTCACATACTTGAGCTTCACAGATTTCTTGAAGTCTGGAAGCTTACGGTCGGAAGGTTGGATTAAGGGCTTCTGATCAACATTTGCCTCAGTCATCGTCTTCACTGGCGAAAACATGAACAAAAATCAACAATCAGATGAACGAAAACATAAAATGTTGATGCCAGAAATTACATCGCATTATGCAAATGGCAGATTAATATGGACCATATTATATGGTCAAGTGAAAAACTCCAGCAAAATAATCCTTCCGAAGAGGATATATATCTGAAGAATAGCATTTAGAACATCAAGAATGAAAATGTTTAGCGACCCATTTCCAGAAATCATAAATCTGATATCATAAACACAGATTAAACAATTCTTCAAAAAAAAAAAAATCACAGATTAAACAACAAACATGCAGGCCAAACCTTCCATACTTGACACCATAAAACAGAACAGAAATCTCAAGCAAAATAATAACTTTCCTTATAAGAGAGCATTAAAGAACTATAAAATGAAACCCGGTTCTTTCTCCCAAATTTATAGCCAGTAATTGCATATACGGCGCCAAATAGAAAAAACAAAAGCCATGATTCATCCACAAGTTTTAGCAGCTTCAGTGTCCAATAAGGCTCAACATTCTGAATCTTAAGCTTGGATTTTGATTGAAACCACAGAACCAGAAGAAATCCATGTTCCTCAGGATTAATGATCTCTAACACATCAATTCATCCATCTCGCTGATGTTTCCATGTTCCTCAGGATAACCGGAACGTGCAGAGTAATCAATCGTTAAAGTGCAAATTACATGACATCCAAATAATCCATCGATTTTCATGAAAAACTAGATCAAGATCTATTGGAGAAAATACAAAGTCCGGGAAAAACCCAAGTCTGATTCAATAGCAGCATCCACGGATTCGACACAGATCGGAAAATTCCCACTTCAACATGAATAGCTCCAAAATTAACAGATTTAATTAACCCGGATTCTATTCATGTAAAAGTCACAGATTCGTGATGCATTATCAATTCAGAGAGAATAAATCCATGAGTTCGACCCAGAACACAGATCAAACTAGCGTAAAACACATGAACACTTGCAAAAAGAAAAATAAAAACAAATAATGGGTGTCAAGTTGGACAAAAGCAAATTGTAACGCAACGAAAATTAGGGAACCGACCTTGGAGAGAATCCTACTTGTGAATGATCTATTTCAAAATACTCTTCACGAAGCCTATGAGAAGAAAGATGGGAGAAGCGGAAAACGCGAGCAAAGCTGTTTATTTATTAACCCAAATGAGGAATTTGCGTCGGATTTGAATTTTGAAGCAATTTCAATAATTTTAAGTTCTTTTTAAAATATATATAATATATTTTAAAAAACTGTGGTGGACCGAAAAGTCATAAGCAGACCACAATCTGAAAATTTCCCGGCAGTTGCTTACAACTTGGCTTAAATAAGCTGTACATATCTGTCGTGAATCTTTATATATTTTATTTTTCCATGATTGTTAGTGGAATATATTCCCCATCTTTTCATCCATTTTTCCACGTTGATTCTAATTTAAAATATGGAAATGAAAATATTATATAATTCAAATATGAAATTTAACTAATCTGTAGTATGCTGATTTTGTATAAACAATCTAATTACATATTTTTTTTAGATATATAAACTCATAAAATCTCTTGTAATGCCAATTTTAACATTAAAAATTTAGTACAATTGTCCAAGTGTGAAATCAAATTAAATTAACGATAATTTAATTGTTTTGAATACCATGATAATTTAAACAAAAAGTTTTACTTATGTTTACTAATTTCGCTACTAAATTTTCATAGAATACATTTAATCAATTGACATATTTTAAAACTAATGTATATATATATGCATATATATCAAAAGTTAATATTTACAAATCTTGAAGATCAAAATGAAGTATATATTAACGCATTTCTTGGACTGATTGTTTTCAATGAGGCGCATAAATTGCTTTTATTTAGATCCTAGGCAATTGTTTGGGGCCCAACAAATTACAATTTTATTTTATTCTTTTGTTAAATTAATAATTATTATTTCCGTTTTTTTAATCTAAACAGTGTTTGTCACTAATGACATTATGATCTAATCCATATCTCATTTATTTTGTGGAAGTTGGTTTCTAAGAGATGAAGAAATTATTCATTCTTTTGAGCTAGACTTCTTTCCCCAACAAAACCAGTCAATAGTCATTCAAATAAAAAAAAAAGATATGCGATTACGTGTAGTAGTTAGAGTTACGAATTTTCAGATAGGGAAAAAGAAGGATCCAAGATCAAATGTGGAGGCTTGTCTTATTATAAGGAAAGCAGATATATATTTTGAATTTTCACTCGAGTCCATGTACACTTTGGCAAGTCACCCACATGATCGAGTCTTTTTGTTCACATTACGATATTCTTAATAATTGTGTTTAACAGAAAATAAGTATCATGATTTATGAAACATGATATTTTGAAGATTAATATGTTGGGAAAAAAATCAAATGGTTTGTGTTAATGCAATAAATTAGGGTTGTATAATATAATTCTGTAAAATCAGGTTGTTGAGATATACAAGGAGCAGAAAAGTTCGTGAGAGGAACGAGGAGAACTTCAAGAAGTCAAAGAGAAGAATGAGGAGAAGAAGACGAAGTTAAAAGAGAATCAAGAGAAGTCAAGTTTGAAGAAAAAACGATAAGGATGTGCGGCTGGAAAACCGGTGGGTTAGCTGAGCACATGTGAAGCATAGATAAGTTAACTCGAGAAAAAGAAGAAGTTAACGAATCTGGGCGAGTATCGAAGAAGTACCAAAAACAGAGTGAATGCAGTTCACAGAGTTTTAAGTGTACTTAGTGGGATATCGTGAGAAAGTGTGAGAGACATTTTAGCATTTATTTACATCTAACTCAGGGGGAGTTATCTGCGAAAATCTTTAGTATTTTGTAAAAGCGAGCAAGTGTACTTAAAAGATTGATTGGTAAATAAAGCTAGTATTGTTTTGTGCATTTTGGTCTCTTCAAGATAATAATTGATTTAGTTGTCTGTCTACAAGTTTTCAATTGGTATCAGAGCAGGTAACCTAAATTTAGAGCAATTCTAAGATCAGGTTCGAGATCCTAGAAGACAACAATATGAAAGGACCAAGAGATCTGTACGCCTTCGGAAAACCAGTCATGCTTGATGCATCAAATTATGGTTATTGGAAAGTTAAAAGGAGAGCAAGCATAAGAGAAATCGATGAAGATGCTTGGAGTGCTGTGAAGAATGGGTGGAATCCACCAACAGTGATTGATGAAAATGGAAATGTCAAAGAAATACCTTCAGATCAATGGACGCCCAGTGAGAAAAGAAATTCAATGTTTAATGCTAAAGCTTTAACAACTATTTTCTCTTCTGTAGACATAAATGAGTTCAAGAAAATTCAAAGATGTGACTCTACAAAAGACGCATGGGACACTCTAGAGACCATTCATGAGGGAACTACAAGTGTCAAAAGTACACGTCTAGATATTTTGGAACATCAGTTGAAAAACTAGAAATGGGTGAATACGAAAGTGTCAAGGAATTCAATGACCGAATGAATGCAATCGCCAATGAAGTAAGTGTACTTGGACAGAACCTTGATAATAAGAAGCTCGTCAAAAATTGGTCAGATGTCTACCAAAGAAATTTCATGCACAAAAAGTTGCGATGAACATGTTATTAAACATAGACACTACAAGTTTTAAAGAAATTGTTGGGATTTTAGCGGCTTATGAATTAGAACTACAACTCGAACAAGGGTAATCAGCAAAAGAAAGAAGTAAAGGTGTCGTTCTTCAGGCTACAAATGAAAATTCCAGACTTGATAATCTAGAAGAAAATATTGTTTTACTAACCAGAAGATTTGGAAAGTTCATGAAAAAGCGCTCAGGATTGAGAAAATCATCTACTGATGAACCAGGAAATAAGAAGGATAACAAATCCGAAGCTCAATGTCATGAGTGTAAAGGGTTAGGACACTTTAAATACGTTTGTCCGAGTATCTAAAAAAGAGAGAGTGTTGTGAAAAGATTACGAGAAACACAATGTTACAAATGTAAAGGATTTGGACATACAAAGAATGAATGTGCTGATGGAAACTTGGTCAAGGGAAAATCACTGATCATGTTTAGTGAATCAAGTTTAGAATCTGAAGATGACAATGAAGAAGAATTATCAAGTTTTGTTATGTTCATTGGAATAATTGATGAAACTGATAAAGAAAACAAAAAAGCAGAAATTGAAGAAGAGGAAGATGAAGTAGATGTGGAAACCATCTACAATGATGGTTAAAAATGAGCACGCTTAATGTTCAACTAGTCAAAACAAATGAAAAGTTGGAAGCTCAAATTGCAGAAATGGATTTGGAGATAACACTGAAAGAAGAAGAGGTGTGCTATGTCAAGAGTAAACTTGAAGAAACGAACAAACAACTGAAAATGCTCTCAAATGGCACTAATAAACTTGATCACCTACTTTCGATAGGCAAACGAAAAGGAGATAACCACAGAATTGGTTATACAAGAAATTCAGGTGACATAGAGAATAAATTTGTTTCTGGAGGAGATTTAGAAGAGGATGTGAGGCAGAAAAGAAAACAATCGAGCAATACATTAAAAAAGGAACAAGATTTCAAAGTATTCAATAAAAACAGAAATGGAAGATTTCTTTTCATGAATACAATTCAAGAAGATAGTATCAGACTTCACATCATGGATACAACACTAGTAGGCAATATCAGGTACCATTTCATGGACATAATACTGGAAGGAGGTATCAAAGTGTGAATCAAAAGAGGAATACAAGGATATGCTATTTTTGTGGAATCAGAGGACATAAACATACCACATGCTACAGAAAACTCAGTTATGACACAGGTAAGTATATGTCTTCTAAGGTGAAACAAATTTGGATCAAGAAAAGTGATTTGTACTGCAATGTTGCATATATATCTACTAAAAAAGATAAGTCTAATATCTGGTATTTTGATAGTGAATATTCCAGATATATGACAGATTCAAAATAACTTCTATCAAATTTCATAGAAATCAAGAGTGGAGGTAGTGTCATTTTTGGAGACGAAAACAAAAGAAAAATCCTTGGAAGAGGCGATATAAATTCTCCAGGATAACCTGTTCTGAAAAACGTGCAATATGTAGCAGGATTGGCAACCAATCTGATTAGTACCAGTGAGCTATGTGACAACAACCACCGGGTCTAATTTAATCATAAAGAGTGTCAAGTGATGAATTCTAATAACAAATGTATACTTACAGGTACACGCTCTTCAAACAACTGCTATGTATGGAGTGAAGAGAAAATTTGTCTCAAGGCAACATATGATATTCTATCTTTGTGGCACAAAAGACTAAGACATGTGAACTATCGCTCTCTCGTGAAACTATCAAGCTCAACTACTGTCAGATGTATTCGTAAATTAAATCTTGATCGAACAGAAGTTTGTAAACCATGTCAATTAGGAAAACAGGTAAAATACATCACAAGAAAATGCCTGACGTGAAGACTGATAAAATTTTGGAACTGGTGCATATGGATCTGATGGGTCCAATGAGAACGTAAAGCTTTGGTGGGAAGAGATACATTTTTGTGGTTGTTGACGATTTTTCTAGGTACACTTGGGTAAATATTTTAAGAGAAAAATCTGACACATTTGAACTATTCGTTATTTGTTTCTTCAATTGAAACACAAAAGGCTGTATTGAAAGAATCAGGAGTGATCACGGGAAAGAATTTGAGAATGATGTATTTCAGAAATTCTGTAAAATACATGGCATCATTCATGAATTGTCTGCGTCCAAAACACCACAACAGAATGGTGTTGTTGAGAGGAAGAATAGAACTTTGCAAGAGATGACTCGGGCGATGCTGCATGGAAAATCCCTTTCTATCAGGTTTTGGGCTGAAGCTATAAATACTGCATGTTACATCATTAATCGTGTGTATATTCGACCAGGTATGTCGAAAACTCCTTACGAACTATGGAAAGGTAAATGTCCGAACCTAAGCTATTTTCATGTCTTTGGGTGCACTTGCTACGTGTTGAATGACATCGAATATCTGGGTAAGTTTGATGCTAAGAGCGATGAAGGAATATTTCTTGGTTATGGTACCAATACAACTGCGTATAGAACATTTAACTTGCGTACCAGAATAGTTGTTAAATTTGTGAATGCGCAGGGCTATACACAAGTCGAAGGTGTTGATTTTGATGAAACTTTTGCTCCTGTTGCCAGACTAGAATCAATTCGACTGTTACTTGGTGTTGCATGTTTCTTCGGTTTTAAGTTATTTCAGATGGATGTTAAAAGTGCATTTCTAAATGGTATACTTCAGGAGGAGGTTTACGTTGAACAACCAAAAGGTTTCGAAGATCCGCATCATCCAGAACATGTTTACAAGCTGAAGAAAGCTCTATACGGATTGAAGCAAGCCCCACGTGCATGGTATGGATGGTTGACAAGTTTTCTGATCCAGAACGGCTACAAGAGAGGGGGAGTAGACAAAACTATATTTATTCATAATTCTGATGATATTCTTCTAGTTGTGCAGATTTATGTAGATGATATTGTTTTTTGCTCAAATTTGCAGGATAAAGTCAATTGGTTTGTTCAAACCATGAAGCGAGAATTCGAGATAATATGTTTGGTGAGATAAGTTATTTTTTCGGATTGCAGGTGAAACAATTTGACGACGGATTATTCATATCTCAGAGTAAATACGCTAAAAATCTGGTGAAAAAATTTGAACTAGACCAGAGCAAGTCAGCAAGTACCCCCATGTCGACGACAACTAATCTGACAAAGGATTCATGTGGAGAAGATGGCAAAGTGAAACTCTACAGGAGTATGATTGGAAGTTTACTCTATCTTACCGCAAGTAGACCTAATCTGTGTTTGAGTGTAGGGATCTGCGCCTGATATCAAGCAAAACCCAAAACATTCCATTTGCTGGCTGTGAAAAGAATAATTAAATACGTCAAAGGTACAACAGAATGTGGACTTTTGTACACCAGAGATATTAACTGTGAACTTGCTGGTTTCAGTGATGCTGATTGGGGAGGAAATGTGGATGACAGAAAAAGCACTTCTGGTAGTTGCTTCTTTCTTGGAAATAATTTAGTATCTTGGCACAACAAAAAGCAGAACTCAACGTCACTTTCTACAGCAGAAGCTGAATACATTGCTCTAGGAAGTTGTTGCACTCAACTTATATGGATGAACCACATGCTAATGGACTACAATATGAGTTCTAAAAGTTTTGTTGCATGGTGTGATAACACAATTGCCATAGATATCTCGAAAAATCCAGTTCAACATTTCAGGACAAAGCATATAGAGATAAGACATCATTTTTTGAGAGAAAAGGTTGAACAAAAACAAATGAAAGTGGAATACGTACCTACGGAACGTCAGCTAGCGAACATCTTCATGAAACCTTTGGATTTGAATCGATTTGTTTCTTTAAGGAAATCACTTGGTGTTTGTGAGTTTTGATGATTTTGTTGATACAGGTGATAAGTTGATGCATTTTCAAATTATTTGATGATCTTACGAAGAAAAAGAAAAATAAGTTATAAGTTTGTATTATTTAAGTACACTTAGATGACCTATGCTCAGCCTATTAAACATTCAAATGCTCATATTTTCATAAGTTTCCTTCCCGGTAACTTAAGTGCACTTAGTTGTATCACTTACTCCTCTAACAAATTTAAGAAAAACGTGTTATGAGTATATGCTCAAGTCTTGAGAGGTATTCAGTTCCAGTTATAACGTCCTATGGTACAAAGCTAAGTTGAGCTTACATACTCCTCTATGTTAAATTCATTTACATAAGAGTATTTCTTAAAAGTAATCAAGGAGCTTGTTATATGAACAAAAGGATATCTAAATAACGTCCTAGAAGCTGATGACTTTTGAAATAATATATAAAAAGGAGGCAATTTTGGCTGAAGCTTGTCTTAAATGAAAAACATTATTGCGTAAGTGTATTTAAACGGTCAATCTTATGCATTATTTGTCTCATTCTTAACGGTCTGATTATTTTAAAATATTCATCATTCTTATCAGTTCTTTTAATAAAGAAGCAAAATCTACATACTCGAGTGATTTTCTTAAACAAGGCGGTTTTTTTGAAAAATGGTTTATGTGATTTGATGTTTTGGTGGCTGATGTGACTGGTGCAGTTATTCTCATTTTTGAACTGCTACTTATTTTTGAAACCTTCTATGCATTTTTTCTCTGAACTGTTGCTTTTGATATTTCACTTGAACTTCCGAAACCCTAACCAAACCTTGAGAAAGGAAGAAGTGTAATTTCTCTGCAGATTTCGCAATCAAAATCGAGAAAATATGAACTTCAAGAAGAACAAGCATTCAAGATCTTGATGCAACCATATTGTTCAACGAAGTTCCAGTTCGCGTCGGTGACGTTACATTTACAGATGACCCTCCGAAAATCAACGGAAAAAGATATAAGGTCATGGAAACGATGAGACCAAAGAGGAAACAAAATAAGCGTGCAACCACACCTCCTGTGGTCTCGGTCGAAACTCAGTCCAAATTTGATTCTCAGAACAGTTCCTCAAGTTCGTCGACATACGGAAATGTCGGAGCCAATGTGCAACCTCCGGCTAGATCACCAACACAGTGAGTTTGATCACCTAGACGAGGTACTCCCGTGTCTCCTTCTAAAGTTTTTCACAAAAATTTTACAAGGAAACCAATGCAACCAAATTTTAAGACTCTCAAGGAACGAGAGATCTTTTCGGAGAGAGGTTTGAGCATGAATCAGTTTAAGCATTTGTCTATTTGAAACTTGTTAGTTGACAGGAAACTAACACACACAGTAACATCGGTTGTTCCTGTGTGGAAAGCGCTGATTTACGAGTTTTACGCCAATTTAAACCCTGAAATTGAGGATTCTGGTTCTCCGATATTTGGGAAGACGTATATTAGGGGTAGGCTAGTCCAATTTGATGCAGCGATCATCAACAATTTCTTTGGCACACCGAACGTGGAGACTACAAGAGCTAAGGAACTCTAGATTGATTTGGACATGGATGAGGTCACAAAGGAGATCACTGGTGGAGCCATGCTGCAGTGGCTGGAACATATTCATAATTCAAAGTTGCATTGGGAATATGTTCTACTGAACAAAATGTGCCGCCGAATTGGGTCCCGAATAAGATCTTATTCAATATTTTTTATTGATAATTTAAATTTAAATTAAATTTCAATATTTTTTTGTAGCACATAACGCCGTACAAAGGTCGCTTATTTGGTCATGGAGGAATGACATCAAAACATGGGAGTTCCTCCAAAGGCAAGGAAAAAATCGCGATCGAGAAATTTCAAAACACAATCTCGAAGATGCAAGAAAAATTAGAACAATAAAGTTCACTATTAGAACAACAAAGTTCACAATTAGAACAACAAAGTTCAGAGTTCAACGCTCTGCAAAGGGAAGTTGAACGATCAAGAAGGAAACCTCAATAGTGGCTTAGGATGATGAAGGAACACATGCCCAATATCAATCGGGATACGTAGGGGTCAATGTTTCAGGTTTTGGGACGAGTTCCTCGGGTTCGGGTTGGGTTCGAGTTCCTCGGGTTCTAGAAAATTGAACCCAATAAAAACCCATTTGGTTTTCGGGACGGGTTCCTTAGGTTTCGGGTTGGGTTCGGGTTTTGAAACAATGAACCCAAAAAAACCCAAATTGTATTTGGGTTCTTTCGAGTTATCGGGTTCTTCGGGTTTTCGGGTTATTTAAGTACGGGTAATTCGGGTTTAAACGGGTAATTCAGGTTTTAAACGGATAATTCGGGTTTTAAACAAGTAATTCGGGTTTAAACGGGTAATTCGGGTTCCAAATTTAACATATAAAAAATTAGGTTAGAAGGGTTAGGATTTTTTTTTTCGGGTTCCTCGGGTTCCTCAGGTTCTCCCGAACCCAAACCGGACCGACCCGAACCCATTTGAGTTTTAGATTTTGAACCCATATGGATTTTCTACAAAACCCATTTATCTCGCGGGTTGGGTTTTCCGGGTTGGGTCGGTCCGGGTAACAATGACGATGGCGACGAGAATTCTCAATTACCACCAACTAGTTTGCAAATACATAATTGTAATAATGTATAAACACTAATTAATTAATTTCAATTTCAATTTTAGATTTTAATTTTTAAATTTTATTTTAAAAAAATTTCCAGACGACACTGTTCCCGTCCGGGAATTTTAAGAACGATTTCCATCCTTACCCGGGGTCGGGTTTCGTGTCGATTTCCAGACTACCGGGTCATCCAAAATTGCGGACGGTTTGCGCACTAAATTTTCTGTATGTATTTGCGGACGGATTGCGGACGAATATGTTTTGGCGACGCTCGTTTGCGGACGGATGTTAGCCGTCTCTAATCCGTCCCCAAACCTGTTTAGGGACAGATAAGGCAGTCTGGAATTATTAAATTTCTTGTAGTGAGAAGACTGATGGGATCAGACAAGGCACAACCACCTTCCTCTACTGCTTGAAGAACAATGTTCAAATCAACTTTGGAAAAGTGTTTTTGGACTCTATCGTTGGACTTGGCTTGTCAAATTCCACGAAGTTTATTCTACCTTTTCTCTACTTGATTCAGAATATTCTGAGTCAACAAGTACCAGATATTGTGGGGACTGAAGAAATACGAGAGAACATCCATCCGTGGATTATTTTGGAAAAACGGTACATGGCAAAGATGCCATCTTCGGACGAAACTGACAATGCTGGAGATGATGTGGTTCAAAACATCATTCAGTTGAAACAGAAGGTCACAACGATTATGTCTGACTTAGAGAAGTTCAGACGGCATTGGCTGGTCTCTTGAAGCTTCATCAGAGTAAACTAGTGAAGTTTTTTTACTTCCTATTGTATTGTTCGGTATCTGTTCTTGATGTGCATTGTTTGAATCTCTTATCACATAAACATGGGGAGAATCACAGGAGGATGCAGAACGAATGGACCCACAAC
>CM071875.1:6884954-6922081 GCA_036759665.1 Gynandropsis gynandra
CTAATGTGTTCCTTTAACGCTTATAAAATTTTTAAGTGCCCTTATGGACCAGTTATATTTTAAGTGTACTTAATTACATTTCAGTTTGAACTTCTTCGCGATGGTTGGTATTGCATTATGCTTGAGAGTTTATTGCATTGTGTTTGAATTCTGTGTGCTGTTTGATATGTGTTTATGTGATAAGAATTCAAAGGGGGAGATTGTTAATGCAAAAATT
The DNA here is from genome assembly GCA_036759665.1 of Gynandropsis gynandra. Taxonomy (NCBI): domain Eukaryota; kingdom Viridiplantae; phylum Streptophyta; class Magnoliopsida; order Brassicales; family Cleomaceae; genus Gynandropsis; species Gynandropsis gynandra. The sequence goes on from CM071875.1 coordinate 6,885,172, forward strand.
AGGGTTGTAGAATATAATTATGTAAAATCAGGTTGTTGAGATATACAAGGAGCAGAAAGATTCGTGAGAGGAATGAGGAGAACTTCAAGGAGTCAAAGAGAAGAATGAGGAGAAGAAGACAGAGTCAAAAGATGATCAAGAGAAGTCAAGTTTGAAGAAAAAAAGACAAGGATGTGCGGCTGGAAAACCGGTGGTTAGCTGAGCACATGTGAAGCATAGATAAGTTAACTCGAGAAAATGAAGAAGTTAACGAATCTGGGGGAGTATCGAAGAAGTACCAAAAACAGAGTGAATGCAGTTCACAGAGTTTTAAGTGTACTTACTGGGATATCGTGAGAAAGTGTGAGAGACAGTTTAGCATTTATTTACATCTAACTCAGGGAGAGTTATCTGCGGAAATCTTTAGTACTTTGTAAAAGCGAGCAAATTTACTTAAAAGATTGATTGGTAAATAAAGCTAATATTGTTTTTGTGCATTTTTGTCTCTTCAAGATAATAATTGATTTAGTTGTCTGTCTACAAGTTTTTAGTTTGTTCGGAACCAGAAAATTGTAGAATCTTACCTCCGCAATTATTTGGAATCAAAAAATTAGTAGGCATATTGGTAAATCCAATATGCTGGTTTAATAAACATGTCAATGTCACGTGTTCTCTTACATTTGGGTTTTCTCGCGTAAATATCCTAATTACATTTTATAAGTATAAACAATGTATCAATATAAGAAGTGCGCCGAATTAGCTGTGAGAGACAAAAAGTTTTCATGATCATATGTAAGATGTAATTCTCAATAGATTAAAGAAAACCGGTTAACGAGACATCTTAATTCGAGATCTACTTTCTCAGTGAGAAAGGAACTCGCAAATTGAGTGTACTTCATCTATTTCATCTTTTTCTCTCTTCAACTTTTTATTCTTCAGTTTATAAATCAAATTCTAATTGTAGAAGTATTTGGTGATAAAGATTAAGAATTGTATCACAGTCCGGTTTTGATAAGGATAGTTCTCTCAAATAGATCAAGTTCTTGAAAGCATTATTTCGAAAAATTGGAGCTAGCGAAGAAGAGTAATTGGATAAAGGCAATTCTCTTGTTAGGAAAAGAAATCTTGATACAGTAAAAAAACTCGTACTCGGTAAGGATTTGATTGTCATGATAAATCTGAGACTATAAGTCGAGATATAGGATGGAAATGAGAATTTCTCCCATTGGAAAGAAAACAATATTGGCAAACTTGGAGATTATGAGGTTACATGATGCATTGGATGAAGGATATGATCTATAGGAATCTACAAAAGTTGAAGGTGAAGAAGTTTCAACTCCAACCGAAAACAAAAAGGGAATTTTAGAAGCCGGAAAGGAAACAAGGTATGAAAGGAGTAGATGTGTCAGGGAATCTCATTCTAATTTGTATATCAGATTCAATTATTAGAAAATAAAGGGACAAAAAAATTGCAGTAGGGATTTGGATGGCTTTGGAACAAAATTATATGCATAAATCTTTTAAAAAAAGATTCACATGAAGCAAAGATTTTACAGATTCGGAATGGACGACACTATACCATTATAAGATAGCGCTAAACAATTCAGGAAATTGGTTAATAATCTTGTGAATCTAAAAACTGAAATTCGAGAGGATGATCACACACTCTTTATGTTGAATTCAATGCATGATCAATATGAGAAACTACAGAACACTCTCAAGTATAGTAGATTGAAAATAATCACAGTTGATAATGTAACATCGACAATCTATTATATAGAGTTAGAGCTGGCTTCAAAGAAGAAGGTTACAGGGGAAGTATTGCCGCCGTAAGTAGGTGATAAATAAGAGGATTGATGATTAAAACAAGAGAAAATCTAGAAGCAAACCCGAAATTGGATGTTGGTATTGTAGCAAGACTTCAAGCAACGACTTGGTTAGGTGGAGAAAACAACACGAGATAATTGTCTAGCACAATCATGTAGGAAGCCAAACACAGCTCGTCATCTACACCTTCTATAAATATATGAGGATGAGTATGCTGAGGTGTTTGATGAATAGTATGACCGTCCCGTGAGGAACAATCAACACGCAGGAGGTCATTCGATAATGACATCACTAATATCAAGATGAAGATTCCTATGTTCATTGGAAGGAGAGATCTGGAAGCTTATTTGGAATAGGAAGAGAAGACAAAGATAATTTTTTAATGTCGTCGTTACTCCAAACTCAAGATGGTGAAACTGGAAACAACTAAGTTTAAAGACTACACATTGTCGTGTTGGGATCAACTCAGATTTCTCAAAGGCTTCTTGGAGAGCATGCATTCACCATTTGGGATGAGATGCGTAACATCATGCAACATTGATTCATACCATCTCACCATCACCGAGAGGTCAATCAACATTTGGCATAATTGGTGCAAGGTAGTAAAAGCGTAGAATATTACTACAAGGAGATGGACTTCCTGATGATTCAGCTGAACATCAAGGAAGATTTGGAGGAAAAAATGGATCGTTTTCTTAGTGGTCTCAATCTTGACATACAGAGCCATATGGAAACTTACCATTACATAAACATAAACAACTTACTTCATCTAGCAGAAAGGATTGAGAAGCAACTGAGGAGGACGGGTAAAACATTCCAAAGGTATAGTAACTTCTCTAACTATCGCAGTGAAGCTAATCACTTTTACAAATCAAACACGAGACACAAGACTAAGCAAAATGTGGTCGCTCCATGATCCAAACCAGCAGCTTCTACCGTGCCACCTCTAGGAAACCATGTACCTAGTGTTTCAAGTACCAAGGTCAGGGACACTTTGCTCATAACTGTCTAAATAATATAGTCATGATCATACGAGTGGATGGAGAATACGAGACGACATCCGAAGATGAAAAGCTGCCAAATAAGAGGAATGTAGCAAATTTGGATGAAGAGTTCAAGGAGTACGAGGCTGTAAAGGGTGAGTTACTAGTAGCATATCATGTTTTAAATTACAAGCTAAAGAGGAAGCAATCATATAAAGGAAAAACATATTTTACATGTGTGGGCTTGTGCAGAAGAAGGTGTGTAGCATCATAGTGGATTAAGACAATTGTCGAAAATGGGATTGAATACCACAAAGTATCCCTAACCTACAAGTTACAATGGCTACACGAGAATAACAAAACCAAGGTTCATCATCAGGCCAAGGTTACAGTTAGCATTGGAAAGTATGAGAATAAGGTATTATGTGACGTAGTTTCAATGCAAGTGGGTCACCTGTTGTTGAGACGGCCATGACAGTTCGATACTTGAGTTCAACACGACGAGTTCAACAATGTATTCTTTTAACTTCAAAGGACGTCATGTTCATATAGCTCTGCTCACACCAAATAAGGTATTTGGGGATCATGTATGGTTATTAAAGAATGAGAATAAGGAAATTCTTATGAGTAACCATGAGGTAAATCATAAAAACAGTGGGGTCTTGAGAGAAATCTAGAAACAAGCATTTAACAGATAACCATCAAGAAGGTTTGACATTCAAACCTGCCTATGTTTGTACTCTTGTTAAAATATTCATATTTCACAAACGAGCTCACCCCTTAATTACCTAGTGTTGTTACCGAGTTATTGCAGGGTTTTAAGGATGTATTTCACAATGAAATGCCAAACGGTTTACCTCATGTCGATGAGATTGAGCACCAAATTAACTTTGTATCTAGCGTGAGCATCCCAAACCAACTAGCCAATCAAATCAATCACGAGGAGACTAAGGAGTTCAAGAGACAAGTCCATGAAATCATGGAGAAAGGGTATATGTAACAAATTATATCACTGCACATTGTATCAGTGATACTTGTGCCCAAGAAGGACGCACATGGCATATGGGTATTTATTGTTGCAGAATCAATAATATTACGTAAAGCATTGTCGCCCCATACCTCGTTTGGATGATATGTTAGAAAAATTGCATGGATCTTTCATAATTTCTAAGATAGATTTGACAACATTACTGGCCTAAAGAGTTTGTGATTCAAACTGATATTGAAACACTCAAGCATCTTAAGGGACAACAAAAGCTGAACAGTAGACACACCAAATGGGTAGATTTCATGGAGATCTTTCTATACATCATCAAGTACAAGCAAGGTAAGAAAAATATTGTTGTTGATGCATTATTGATAACGTCTATTTTGTTATAGTACTTTCATCCATTTTTATAGTTAGTTTCATCACTTATTTAGACTTTACCGAGCATTAAGCATCTTTTAGCCTTATTATGGCATTCTCTTGCGTATTTGCAGGAAATGAAGATATCGGACGCTAACACGAGCAAATGTCATAAAACTAAGCAAAACCATAATCCACTCAGTTATGCACATTCAACATCCAAGAATCATAAACCGAAGAAGAGAAATGGAAGCTAGCTATCTAGAACACACATGGACACACGACTGGAGTAAAAAGAAAACATGCTAGCTGCTGGAGTAAAATGGAAACCTTCGTCTGGAGCAATGCTTGAAGGGAAACGGCTCACCTAAAATGGAAACTTGCTGGAGCATGATGTGGCTCAAGTTAAACTAAATTAACCTAAACTATCCACAAGTGCACGACACGTGTGTAGTATTCTAGGTGTCGATCCCACAAGGACTACGCAACACAGACTAAGATCAAACTAGAATCAAACTTGCTACGATGAAATAATGGTCGTGAGATGCAATAATGAAAATGCAGTAGACTAATGAGTTCTTGACAAATGAGATAAATGTTCTAGGATACAGTTTCACCACATAGCTTCTGAAACCAACTATCGATCTATCTAATCGTGCATTCCCAATCAAGATATCTAAGGCGGACGATCCTAAAATACTTCCTACCCTGTCTCAAGGCATAGGAACATGATTCAATTGAGTTATGCCCTACCTTCGTGGCTTATACCCCAACTAAACCCATACGATCTATGATTCATCCGATTAACCCTCAACCACTACTAGTCTACTCTCGTGACCTAGTCTCCGTTGTTCTAAGTATAATCTTCTAGGACTAGAATTCTCCTTTCGGTCCTTCTCCTAATCCCTAACACATGCATCTACTTGGCCTTCGTAAATACAAGACATTCAACGCTCAGACAAAGAAAAGATTAGCAAAATGGGAAATTTTCAAAGATAAATCGAAAGAGGTTTGAATATTAGCAAAACGACTAATCCCTTCTCCTTGAAAAAATCAACTACTCAGTCATGAGTTTGAAACCAAACAATAAAAATGAAATAGATAGAGTAAGGAGCATAATAATATCAAATGATGTGTAATCCCGAATCGATCTTTCGTTTCGTTGCGTGTCTCCCGTCTAGAGGACTCTCTCGTATAGTGATTGGTCAATGAATGATGAAGAATGGATGAATAATGAATGAATAATCAATCCTCTGTGCTCTTAACGTCTTATTTGTTTCAAATTTTGAATCTCCCGTCCTCAGTTCCACTAAAAAACGGAAGTGGAACGGTTTACCAAGTCATGCCCGATATGCAACCCGGTCGGATATGCATCTATTCCATGATTTAAGACCGGCTTCCTTGAGTGCCTGGTCTTACTCCACTTGTCCCGGGCCGTGCAAAGGTCTCGGGGGTAAAATGTTGTGAAAGAGCCTGACTGTGCCCCACAACCCGACCGTGCTCCATGTCAAGAAGGTTGCCCGACCGTGCTCCATGTGTGCCCGGGCCGTGCATAACTCTCGTGGCTATTTGCTGATAAATAGCCCTGTCGTGCATCATGTTATGCCCGTTCGTGCACATGGTGTTTGGAGGAATGCTCGGTCGTGCTCTTGCTCATGCTCGGCCGAGCTATCTCCTTTGTTGCATGCTCGGTCGTGCTGAGTTGTGTGCTCGGCCGGGCTGTGTTTGTCTTGGAAGCTCGGCCGTGCTGCAGCATATGCTCGGCCATGCCTTGTCTGTTTCTCATCCCATTTGCTCCATTGTGATCTTCGATGGTCATATTTTTCCTGTGTATGTTCTTTAGCTTTGTAACGAACCAAATACGCATTAAAATCTATAAGAACATGAAAATTCGGAAACAAGTAAAACAAATACAAAATCTCACGTAAACATCACAACTATCGTTGTAAACATCTCTAAATTCATGCAAGAATCGTGTACGAAACCGAGATGATCAAATTCCCCCTAACTTGAATGTTTGCTTGTCCCTAAGCAAACGTAAACGTGGAATACATGGGAGATACAAAGATCGAGAATTCCCTTTTCTCCTAGAAATATCGCTAAAGTGAACCTAATCGATCAACTAGCAAGTCAAGAGCAAATTCAGCCTAATAACTTTCAGTCTTCATCCTAGGTTCACCATGGCTACTTACGGGAAAGCAAATCAACGATAAACTAAGCAAGAAACTGCAACTCTCTCCACCAAATGTGACTTCAAACAAATGGTAAACATAGAATAAAAAAGGATACTTATTTCATTTACGAGTTTCTTTATTCCTTTATTCCATATTTTTTACTTTTAGGACTCTTGCATTTGGATCAAGAGTGCAGCGGAGTAGCTGGCATTTTTATGCGCTGTCCCCTTAGGACATAGAAAGATGATCACCAACCCACCACTTAGACCGAAACCATCGAAAAAGTATCAAGATCGATGCACTCATATCGATCTTAGATCATGCTTTGAGGCATTATTTCTATCGAAAGCAGAGTATTAGTGTGTGCTCTTATTCTGCAAAATAAGCTCAATTCATATGATCAAATTGTCCTCTTGAAAAATAAGTAAAGCATCGTCTACATGAAGTATAATCATTTGGATAGAGAGAATGAACGAGAAACTAACCTAGCAAACTCGTCTAAACCTCCCACTACAAGAAATTCCCTAATCCGTCCGGAAACGGAATTCGGGACGGATTAGGGACTGCCGTCCCCCGTCCGGAAATGAGCGTCGCAAACAAGGTTCCGTATGCAATCCGTCCGCAAATGCAGACGGTAAAAAGAGTTCGCACTTTGCGTTTCCGGATCAATTCTTTTATACATCCATTGTCTCGAAACGAAAATATTCGATCTCGACGACGATGCCATTATAACCACAAACGATAACAAGATTTGAAGAGAATGATATGAGATTTGTGTGTGAAAAACGGATAGAAGGGAAGAGATTAAATTTCAAATTTTAAGACCGATTCTGGACGGATTGCGGACCGTGATAATTATTTCCCGACGGACCGTCCCTAATACGTCCGGAAATTGCGGACGGTTGCGCTGTCCGTCGGCAATTTGCGGACGGAGAGTAAATCAGTCCGCAAATTGCGGACGCCCACAAAATTAGTCCCGAATCCGTCCCAAATTACGGACGACTTAGGGACTACTCAGCAGTCTGGAATATTGCAGACGGATTAGGGACGGATTTAGTAGTCCGTCCCTAAACCGTCCCTAAACCGTCCCTAAATTTAGGGACGGATGGCTCAGTCCGCAAATGCAGTCCCGAATTACAATTTTTCTTGTAGTGTCCCACAAGTAACACTGGGATTCCCGAAGATTTATGACCTATTCAAAGTTCAACATACTAATAAGCTCTAACATGCAATATATCATGGAAAAGCCCAACTTCTTAAGCCTCCTAGGTTCAAGTTTCATCTCAAAACATTGCACCGGACAAGTGCCTGGGACGACTCATATTCATGAAAACAAAAACAAAATAAAAATTAAGCTAAGAACTACGAAATCAAAGAGAAAAACAAAAGAAAATGAAATGAAATCATCTGAAAAACTTGAACTACTCCCCCTAGACTTGAATTGAACGGTGTCCTCGACGTGAAGCTCCGATGGAGGATAAGAAAGGTGAATCATGGTTGTACGTCCTGTACTTTTTTATGTTTTTTATGTATTTTAAATAAACCAAGTCCAAAACAACGAAACAAAAGAAAACAAAATGTTGGGTTACCTCCCAGAAAGCGCATGTTTAACGTCTTTAAGCTTGACGTCTCCATGCCTCATTTGTTCACGACGGGTGGATCGAATAGGGAAATGGAGTTTCCGTTTTCAATCGGTTGAGCGGCTTTGTAGAGCTTTAGGTGCTATCTATTGGCTTTGAATGCTCCGCTCGTCTCGCTCCATAGTTCTACTGCTCTATGCGTGAATACTTCTCGTACCTGAAAAAGGACCAGACCAACGGGAACATAGTTTACCCGGGAAAAACTTAAGACAATAGTTAAAAAGTAGAACTAAGTCACCTGGCTGAAAGTCGTGAGGTAGGATCTTCTTATCGTGCCATCTCTTAGCACGCTCCTTATAGATCTTAGAGTTCTCGTATGCATCGAGGCGAAGTTCGCCTAGCTCGTTTACCTGCAAAAGTCGTTTCTCACCTGCACTCTTAAGATCAAAGTCTTTTATCGCCCAATAGGCGCGGTGCACTAGCTTGACATGGAGGTGGCAAGACTTGCCATAAACAAGCTGAAAAGGAGTCATGCCAATGGGAGTCTCAAATGTAGTGTTATAGGCCCATTACACATCATCTAATCTCATCGACCAATCTCTACGAGACTTAGACACGGTTTTCTCTAATATGCTCTTGGTCTCCCTATTTGAAACCTCAACCTATTCGCTAGTTTGGGGGTGGTATGGTGTAGCAATCCAATGTGCCACGCCATACTTCGTAAGGAGGGCTTTGAATTATCTAGCAATAAAGTGTGAGCCTCCATAACTATTGACTACTCTAGGGACCCCAAAATGTGAAAACTTTGCGTACGAAGCTCTGAATTACATTATGTTTTCACATTTTATTCCTCTTTTCGAGATAAATGATGCCGCGGGATGCTTAAGGCATCCCAACCCCATTTTTGAGCTCAAAATCCTTTATTTAGGTCGATACATTGGATTTTTAGAGCTGGGAGATGTCCTTTTCGAGTTTCTTAGGATACGAATGTTATTTCTTGTCAATACGCCACTTGCGTTGCGTTTGTCTCTCGAATATTCCTTTGCTTCCTATTTCCTATTTGCGTTTGTCTCTCGTGTTGCACCCCTTTTCTGCTTTTTGTTTTTATTTTCACGTGATTAGACGACTACAACACTGAATTGTACAATGGGTTTTGAAATACCATAACTTTGCATACGAAGCTCCAAATTACATGATTTTTTTTCACATTTTCTTCCTCTTTTTGAGATAAACAATGCCGCGGGATGCTGAAAGCAGCCCGACTCCGTTATTGAGCTAAAAAATCCTTTATTTAGGTCGATACGTTGGATTTTTAGCCCGACCCTGTTATCGAGCTCCAAATCCTTTATTTAGGTTGATACGTTGGATTTTTAGAGCCAGGACATGCCCTTTTCGAGTTTCTTAGGATATGAATGTTATTTCTTGTCAATACGCCGCTTGCGCTGCATTGGACTCTCGGATATTCCTTTTGCTTCCTATTTCATGTTTGCGTTTGTCTCTCGTGTTGCACCCCTTTTACGCTTTTTCTCTTTGTTTTCACGTGACTAGAGGACTACACCAATGAATTGTACGACGGGCTTTGAAATACCATAATTTTGCAAGCGAAGATTCGATATTACATGATGTTTTTCAAATTTATTCCTCTTTTCGAGATAAAAGATGCCACAGGATGCTGAAGGCAGCCCGACCCTATTTTCGAGCTCAAAATCCTTTATTTAGGTTGATATATTGGATTTTTAGAGCCGAGAGATGACCTTTTCGAGTTTCTTAGGATACGAATGTCATTTCTAGTCAATACACCGCTTGTCTTGTGTTTGTCTCTCGGATATTCCTTTTTCTTCCTATTTCCAATTTGCGTTTGTCTCTCGTGTTGCACTCTTTTTCCGCTTTTTGTTTTTTTTTCACATGGTTAGACGACTACAACAATGAATTGTACGACGAGCTTTGAAATACAATAACTTTGCGTACGAAGCTCCGAATTACATGATTTTTTCCCATTTTATTCCTCTTTTTGAGATAAACGATGCAGCGGGATGTTGATGGCAGCCTGACCCCGCTTTGAATTTTAAAATATTTTATTTAGGTCGATACATTGGATTTTTAGAGCCGGGAGATTCCCTTTTCGAGTTTCTTAGGATACGAATGTCATTTCTTGTCAATACGCCGCTTGCGCTGCATTTGTCTCTCGGATATTACTTTTGCTTCCTATTTCCTATTTGCATTTGTCTCTCTTGTTGCACCCTTTTCTGCTTTTTGTTTTTGTTTTCACGTGATTAGACGACTAAAGCAATTAATTGTACTACGTGAATACCATAATTTTGCGTATGAAGCTCCGAATTACGTTATTTTTTTCACATTTTATTCCTCTTTTCGAGATAAATTATGCTGTGGGATACTGAAGGCAGCTCAATCCTGTTTTTAAGCTCAAAATATTTTATTTAGGTCGATACGTTGGATTTTTAGAGCCGGGAGATGCCCTTTTCGAGTTTCTGAGGATATGAATGTCATTTCCTTTTAATACGCCGCTTGCGTTGCGTTTGTCTGTCGTATATTCGTTTTGCTTCCTATTTCCTATGTGCGTTTGTCTCTTGTGTTGCACCCCTTTTCCACTTTTTGTTTTTGTTTTCACGTGATTAGACGACGACAACAATGAAGTCTACGACGGGTTTTGAAATACCATAACTTTGCGCACGAAGCTCTGAATTACATGATATTTTTCAAATGTTATTCCTCTTTACGAGATAAACGATGTCGTGGGATGCTGAAGGCAGCCCGACCCCGATTTCGAGCTCAAAATCCTTTATTTAGGTCGATACATTGGATTTTTAGAGCCGAGAGATGCCCTTTTCGAGTTTCTAAGGATACAAATGTCATTTTTGTCAATACGCCGCTTGCATTGCATTTGACTCTCGGATATTCCTTTTGCTTCCTATTTCCTATTTGCGTTTGTCTCATGTGTTGCACCCCTTTTCCGCTTTTTGTTTTTTTTTCACGTGATTAGACATCTACAACAGTGAATTGTACGACATGCTTTGAAATACCATAAGTTTGCGTAAGAAGCTCCGAATTACATGATTTTATTCACATTTTATTCCTCTTTTCGAGATAAACGATGAATTGTGGGGCACTGAAGGCGCCGGACCCCATTTTTGAGCTCAAAATCCTTTATTTAGGTCGATACGTTGGATTTTTAGAGGCGGGAGATGCCCTTTTCGAGTTTCTTAGGATACGAATGTCATTTCTTGTCAACACGCCGCTTGCGTTGCATTTGTCTCTCGGATATTCCTTTTGCTTCTTATTTCCTATTTGCGTTTGTCTCTCGTGGTGCACCCCTTTTCCGTTTTTTCACGTGATTAGACGACTACAACAATAAATTGTACGACAGGTTTTGAAATACCATAACTTTGCGTATGAAGCTCCGAATTACATGATGTTTTTCACATTTTATTCCACTTTTCAAGATAAACGATGCCATGGGATGCTAAAGACAGCTGACTCCGTTTTCAAGCTCAAAATCCATTATTTAGGTCGATAAGATGGATTTTTAGAGCCGGGAGATGCCCTTTTTGAGTTTCTAGGATACGAATGTCATTTCTTGTCAAGACGCCGCTTGTGTTGCGTTTGTCTCCCAGATATTGCTTTTGTTTTCTATTTCCAATTTGCATTTGTCTCTCGTGTTGCACCACTTTTCTGCTTTTTGTTTTTGTTTTCTTGTGATGAGACAACTACAAACAATGAATTGTCTGACGGGCTTTGAAATACCATAACTTTGTGTATGAAGCTCCGAATTACAAGATTTTTGCACAATTTATTCCTCTTTTCGAGATAAAAGATGCCGTGGGTTGCTGAAGGCTGCCAGACCCCATTTTCTATCTCAAAATACTTAATTTAGGTGGATATGTTGGATTTTTAGAGCCGGGAGATGCCCTTTTTGAGTTTCTTAGGATAAGAATGTCATTTCTTTTCAATACGCCGCCTGCGTTGCGGTTGTCTCTCGGATACTCCTTTGGCTTCCTATTTCCTATTTGCGTTTTTCTCTCGCGTTGCACCCCTTTTCCGCTTTTTTTTTGTTTTCACGTGATTAGACAACTACACCAATAAATTGTACGACGGGCTTTGAAATACCATAACTTTGCGTACGAAGCTCCGAATTATATGATTTTTTTCACATTTTATTCCTCTTTTCAAGATAAACAGTGTCGTGGGATGCTTAAGGCCACCCAATCCCGTTTTCAAGCTCAAAATCCTTTATTTAGGTCGATACGTTGGATTTTTCGAGCTGGGAGATGCCCATTTCGAGTTTCTTCGGATACGAATGTCATTTCATGTCAATAAGCCGCTTGCGTTGCGTTTGTCTCTCGGATATTCCTTTTGTTTCCTATTTCCTATTTGCGTTTGTCTCTCGTGTTGCACCCTTTTCTGCTTTTTGTTTTGGGGTTCTAGTGATTAGACGACTACAACAACGAATTGTACGACGGGTTTGGAAATACCAAAACTTTGTGTACGAAGCTCCAAATTACATGATTATTTTACATTTTATTCCTCTTTTCGTGATAAGCTCCAAATTACCCGTTATTTAGGTCGGTACGTTGGATTTTTAGAGTCGGGAGACACCCTTTTTGAGTTTCTTAGGATACGAATGTCATTTCTTGTCTATACGCCGGTTGCGTTGTGTTTGTCTCTTGGATATTCCTTTTGCTTCCTATTTCCTATTTGCGTTTGTCTCTCGTGTTGCACCCCTTTTCTGCTTTTTGTTTTCGTTTTCACGTGATTAGACGATTACAACAATGAATTGTACGACATGCTTTGAAATACCATAACTTTGCGTACGAAGCTCCGAATTACATGATCGTTGGCACATTTTATTCCTCTTTTCTAGATAAATGATTCCGTGCAATGCTGAAGGAAGCCCAACCCCATTTTCGAGCTCAAAACCCTTTATTTAGGTCGATACGTTGGATTTTTAGAGCCGGGAGATGCCCTTTTCGAGTTTCTTAGGATACGAATGTCATTTCTGGTCAATACGCTGCTTGTGTTGCGTTTGTCTCTCGGATATTCCTTTTGTTTCCTATTTTCTATTTGTGTTTGCCTCTCGTGTTGCACCCCTTTTCCGCTTTTTGATTTTGTTATCACGTGATTAGACGACTACAACAATGAAGTGTATGACAGGCTTTGAAATACCCTAACTTTGTGTACGAAGCTTCGAATGATGAGATTTTTATCACATTTTATTCCTCTTTTCGAGATAAACGATTCCGCAGTTGCTGAAGGCTGCCCGACCCCGTTTTGGAGCTCAAACCCCTTTATTTGGGTTGATACGTTGGATTTTTAGAGCATGGAGATGCCCTTTTCGAGTTTCTTAGGATACGAATGTCATTTCTTGTCAATACGCCGGTTACGGTTCGTTTGTCTCCTCGGATATTCCTTTTGCTTCCTATTTCCTATTTGCATTTTCTCTCGTGTTGCACCCCTTTCCCGCTTTTTGTTTTCGTGTTCACGTGATTAGACGATTACAACAATGAATTGTACGACGAGTTTTGAAATACCATAACTTTGCGTACGAAGCTCCAAATTATATGATTGTTGGGACATTTTATTCCTCTATTCGAGATAAATGATTCCGCAGAATGCTGAAGGTAGCCCAACCCCATTTTCGAGCTCAAAACCCTTTATTTAGGTCGATACGTTGGATTTTTAGAGCCAGGAGATGCCCTTTTCGAGTATCTTAGGATACGTATGTCATTTCTTGTCAATACGCTGCTTGCATTGCGGTTATCTCTCGGATATTCATTTTACTTCCTATTTCCTTTTTGCGTTTGTCTCTCGTGTTGCACCCCTTTTCCGCTTTTTGTTTTCGTTTTCACGTGATTAAATGACTACAAAAATGAATTGTATGACGAGCTTTGAAATACCATAACTTTGCGCACGAAACTCCGAATTACATGGTTTTTTGCACATTTTATTCCCATTTTCGAGATAAACGATGCTGCGGGACGCTCAAAGCAACCCGATGCCGTTTTTGAGCTCAAAATCCTTTATTTAGGTCGATACATTGGATTTTCAGAGCCGGGAGATGCCCTTTTCGAGTTTCTTAGGATACGAATGTCATTTGTTGTCAATATGCCGCTTGCGTTGCGTTTGTCTCTGGGATATTCCTTTTGCTTCCAATTTCCTATTTGCATTTGTCTCTCGTGTTGCACCCATTTTCCGCTTTTTGTTTTTGTATTCACGTGATTAGATGACTACAACAATTAATTGTACGACAGGCTTTGAAATACCATAACTTTGCGTACAAAGCTCTGAATTACATTACTTTTATCACATTTTATTCCTCTTTTCGAGATAAATGATACCGTGGGATGCTGAAGGCAGACCGACAACATTTTCAAGGTCAAAATCCTTTATTTAGGTCGATACATTGGATTTTTGGAGCCGGTAGATCCCCTTTCGAGTTTGTTAGGATACGAATGTCATTTCTTGTCAATACGCCGCTTGTGTTTGTCTCTCGTGTTGCATCCCTTTTCCACTTTTTGTTTTTGTTTTCACGTGATAAGACGATTACAACAATGAACTGTACGACGGGCTTTGAAATACCATAACTTTGCGTACGATGCTCCGAATTACATGATTTTTTACACATTTTATTTCTCTTTTCGAGATAAACAATGTCGCAGGTTACTAAAGGCAGCCCGGCCCCGTTTTCAAACTTAAAACCCTTTATTTAGGTCGATACGTTGGATTTTTAGAGCCGGGAGATGCCCTTTTCGAGTTTCTTGGGATACGAATGTCATTTCTTGTCAATATGCCGCTTGCGTGCGTTTGTCTCTCGGATATTCCTTTTGCTTCCTATTTCCTATTTTCGTTTGTCTCTCGTGTTGCACCCCTTTTCCGCTTTTTGTTTTGTTTTCACATGATTAGAGGACTACAACAATGAATTGTACGACGAGCTTTGAAATACCATAACTTTACGTACGAAGCTCCAAATTACATTATTTTTTCACAGTTTATTCCTCTTTTCGTGATAAACACTGTCGCGGGTTGCTATAGGCAGCCTGACCCCAGTTTCGAGCTCAAAATCCTTTATTTATCACGATACGTTGGATTTTTAGAGCCAAGAGATGCCCTTTTCGAGTTTTTTAGGATATGAATGTCATTTCTTGTCAATAAGCTACTTGCATTGCGTTTGTCTCTCGAATATTCCTTTTGCTTCTTATTTTCTATTTGCGTTTGTCTCTCGTGTTGCACCCCTTTCCCGCTTTTTGTTATTTTTCACGTGATTGGACAACTACAACAATGAATTGTACGATGGGCTTTAAAATACCACAACTTTGCAGACGAAGCTCTGAATTACATGATTTGTTTCACATTTTATTCCTCTTTTCGAGATAAACGATGCCGTGGGATGATGAAGGCAGCTAGACCTTGTTTTCAAGCTCAAAAGCCTCTATTTAGGTCGATAAGTTGGATTTTTAGAGCCGGGAGATGCCCTTTTCGAGTTTGTTAGGATACGAATGTCATTTCTTGTCAATACGCTTCTTGCGTTACGTTTGTCTCTCGGATATTCCTTTTGCTTCCTATTTCCTATTTGCATTTTGATATGATCCTGGAAAAAGTCGAGGACACAACCCGAGCCATGGAGAATGAAGAGGATGTGACCCATGATGAAGATGGTGCAACCCACGCTGAGGAGGACACAACCCGTGCTGAGGAGGACGTGACCCATGCCGAGGAGGACACGACCTATATTGCCGAGGACGTGTCTCGTGTTGCTGAGCACACGACCCACGTCACAAAGGACACAAACCGCGCCACAGAAGAGGTGACTCGAGCTGAACCGAAAGGACAGAAGATGGACGCGACTCGAAAGACGGACGTTGTTCCCGTGACTCGTGCTAGGGCTATAGATGAGGAAGCTTTGATCATACAAGCAGGTTCCGTGACCCGAGCTAAAGCTAGGAAGCTCAAGGAGGCTATCGTCGTGATTTCTCATGGTCGTTCAAGTTCAAGACAAGTGCTCGAGTCCACAAAGAAGTTCCGACATCCACATCATACTACAAGCCGAAACACAACTCGAAAACAATCAATATTGGCGAAGGCACATTTTACAAGGCCACGACTCACTTCCGTGACCTAATTATTAACCCGAGGGTTTCAGGACAAGTTCACAACCCAACGACGCATCTTACGACTTGTCCATTAATGTTTTAGTTATTTTCTAGACTATTAAATTGTTGCCTTGCACGGTGACTTGTATTTAATGCTACATTTATGTGTTTGCATGACCTTCTTCCTTATTATGGCCGACCATGATGTGATGTAGAAGACAATCTTGAATTTTGAATTTATCTTTGATTTTCCTTTGTGAAATCATCCTTTGTTGGTGCGTTATATCCAGCAACCCGTTGGTGTGTCATATCCAACGTTCGTTCGTTCTTCGTTGGTGCGTAATATCCTTCGAAGACGGGCCGGTGAATCGAGAGCCCTTCCGCAATTTTTGTGTGACCAATCGCTCCACCCACCTTGTGCAACTCGTTGCAGCAAGGCCTATCCATCCGAACTTTAGTCTAGAGCATCGTTCCAGCGGGTTCGCGTCAAGGTGTATCAGAGCTCGTTCTAGCGAAAAGGTATATTCAAAAAACGAAAAAAAACAAAAAAAACATCTAGCATCATGGGGGATAAAGGAATCGAGAATAGCCGAGTGAACGAGAGATTAATCGAGGCTCAC
Organism: Gynandropsis gynandra; assembly: GCA_036759665.1. Taxonomy (NCBI): domain Eukaryota; kingdom Viridiplantae; phylum Streptophyta; class Magnoliopsida; order Brassicales; family Cleomaceae; genus Gynandropsis; species Gynandropsis gynandra. The sequence goes on from CM071875.1 coordinate 6,901,788, forward strand.
GCGACTCGTTTGGAGCAAAGTATCACTAACAAAATGGAAAAGTTTCAGCAAGAATTTTGATCCGAACATCCAACCCGACTGAGAGACATTCATGCATTCCAGCAACGAGAAAGGAACCAGCATGAAGAGGACAACAACTCCTACGAATGAGGCAGTTCATCCTCGTCCCAAAGTAGTCACTGAAGGCGGCGTGAGCTGAGGGAACGACGAGACGACCCAAGGAACGACCTCGCTGGTTTCAAGCTGAAAATTCCTTTGTTCCATGGTAAAGCTGACCGGAATGCCTACCTAGCATGGGGGAAAAAGGTTGAACTCGTGTTTGATTGTCAACACTACCGTGATGTCAAGAAGGTTAGGGTTGCGGCCACAGAGTTCTACGACTACGCCCTGAGTTGGTGGGATCAACTCGTGACTTCTAGGCGGCGATATGGAGAGAAATCTATAGAAACATGGCTGGAAATGAAAGCCATAACACGCAAGCGATATGCTCCAACTCACAATCTCCGAGAGATACACAAATCGATTCCAATAGATCAACAACTCCTACAAAGAAGGAACTATCGTTCTAACTTTGGTGCTGAAAAATACATTCAACCACGAGAAGAAAAACCGAGCTATCCATGGAGAGACAAATCCGCTCCAGCAAACCGAGACGCAATCAAAGTGGTTCCATCGGCTCAACGAGACAAAGGAAAAGCCGAGGCCATTACATCGACGGCTTGGAATGCGAAGTGCTTCAAGTGTCACGGACGAGATCAATATGCGTATGAATGTCCAAACAAAAGATTTATGATATTTTGTGAGGATGGTGAGAGTGAATCCGAGGACAAAGAATCTGAATCTTCGACCAAGAATTATGAAGAAGAACTCGATTTAAAGGTCAAGAAGCACCCGGAGTCTTCTAAACTACAATAGCTCCACGAGGATGGCAAACTGAATGTGTCCAACCAAGTGGTCGTGCCTATCACCATTGGCAAATACGAAGACGAGATCATGTGTGACGTTCTTCCCATGAGCGCAAGCCCTACCCTTCTCGGTAGTCCGGGACAATCGGATGCTAAGGTAATACATTAAGATTTTTCTAACCAGCATTCTTTCAAGCTTAATGATGGGAGAATGAGTATTTTTCCTAAAACTCCAATAGAAGTGCATCCAAATCAAATGCACTTGAAACAACAAGGAGAACGCGTACTTAAGTCTTCGCACTTCTACGCGAGATCAGATCAAACAGATTTGAGGACAAATCCTTTTCAAGTGGGAGGGTATGATATGATCCTGGACAATTTCGAGGACACAACCCGAGCCAAGGAAAATGAAGAGGACGTGACCCATGATGAAAAAGACACAACCCGTGCTAAGGAGGACACGACCCGTGCTGAGGAGGACGTGACCCGTGATGAGAAGGATGCAACCCACGCTGAGGAGGATGCGACCCATGCTGAAGAGGACAATGAATTGTATAACGGGCTTTGAAATACCATAACTTTGTGTACGAAGCTGCAAATTCCATGCTTTTTTCAGATTTTATTCCTATTTTTGAGATAAACGATGCCGCGGGTTGTTGAAGGCAGCCCAACCCCGTTTTCGAGTTCAAAATCTTTTATTTAGGTCGATACGTTGGATTTTTAGAACCAATAGATGCCCTTTTCGAGTTTTTTAGGATACGAATGTCATTTCTTGTCAATAGGTTGCGTTGCGTTTGTCTCTCAGATATTCCTTTTGCTTCCTCTTTCCTATTTGCGTTTGTCTCTCGCGTTGTACCCCTTTTCCGCTTTTTGTTTTTGTTTTCACGTGATTAGACGACTACAACAATGAATTGTACAAAGGGCTTTGACATACTATACCTCTGCGTACGAAGCTCCGAATTACATGATTTTTTTCACATTTTACTCCTCTTTTCGAGATAAACGATGCCGCAGGATGCTGAAGCAGCACGACCCCAGTTTCGAGCTCAAAATCTTTTATTTAGGTCGATACGTTGGATTTTTAGAGCCGGAAGATGCTCTTTTCGAGTTTCTTAGGATACAAATGTCATTTCATGTCAACACACCGCTAGCGTTGCATTTGTCTCTCGGATATTCCTTTTGTTTCCTATTTCATATTTGCGTTTGTCTCTCGTGTTGCACCCCTTTTTCACTTTTTGTCTTTGTTTTCACGTGATTAGACGACTACAACAATGAATTGTACGACGGGTTTTGAAATGCCACAACTTTGCATATGAGGCTCCGAATTACATGCCTTTTTCACATTTTATTCCTCTTTCCGAGATAAACGATACCTTGGGATGCTGAAGCATTGGATTTTTAGAGTCGGGAGATGCACGTTTTGAGTTTCTTAGGATACAAAAGTCATTTCTTGTCAATACGTCGCTTGCGTTGCGTTTTTCTCTCGAATATTCTTTTTGATTCCTGTTTTCTATTTGCGTTTGTCTCTCGTGTTGCACCCCTTTTCCGTTTTTTTTGTTTTTGTTTTCACGTGATTAGATGACTACAACAATGAATTGTACGACGGACTTCGAAATACCATCACTTTGCGTACGAAGCTCCGAATTACATGATTTGTTTTAACATTTTTTCCACTTTTTGAGCTAAACGATGCCGCGGGATGCTGAAGGCAGCCTGACCCCGTTTTCGAGCTCAAAATCCTTTATTTAGGTGGATACGTTGGATTTTTAGAGCCGGGAGATGCCTTTTTCGAGTTTCTTAGGATACGAATGTCATTTCTTTTCATTATGCCACTTGTGTTGCGTTTGTCTCTCAGTTATTCCCTTTCTTTCCTATTTCCTATAGGCGTTTGTTTCTCATGTTGCAGCCCTTTTCCGCTTTTTGCTTTTCTTTTCAAGTGATTAGACGACTACAACAATGAATTGTACGACAGGCTTTGACATACCATACCTTTGCATACGAAGCTCCGAATTATATGATTTTTTTTCACATTTTACTCATCTTTTCGAGATAAACATTGCCCCAAGATGTTGAAGCACCACGACCCCGTTTTCGAGCTCATTTCATGTCAATACACCTCTAGCATTGCATTTGTCTCGGATATTCCTTTTTTTTCCTATTTCCTATTTGCGTTTGTCTCTCGTGTTGCACCCCTTCTCCACTTTTTGTTTTTGTTTTCACGTGATTAGACGACTATAACAATGAATTGTACGACGGGCTTTGAAATTCCATAACTTTGCGTACGAAGCTCCGAATTACATGATTTTTTACACATTTTATTCCTCTTTTCGAGATAAATGATGCCGCGGGATGTTAAAGGCTGCCCGACCCCATTTCGAGCTGAAAATCCTTTATTTAGGTAGATATGTTGGATTTTTAGAGCCGGGAGATGCCCTTTTCGAGTTTCTTAGGATACAAATGTCATTTCTCGCCCATACGCTCTTGTGTTGCGTTTGTCTCTCGGATATTCCTTTTGGTTCCTATTTGCTATTTGTGTTTTTCTCTGTGTTGAACCCATTTTCCGCTTTTTGTTTTTATTTTGACGTGATTAGATGTTTACAACAATGAATTGTACGACGGGCTTTGAAATACCATAACTTTGCGTAGGAAGCTCCGAATTACATGCCTTTTTTCACATTTTATTCCTCTTTACGAGATTAACAATGCCCCTGGATGCTGAAGCAACCCGACCCCATTTTCGAGCTCAAAATCATTCATTTAGGTCGATACGTTGGGTTTTTAGAGACGGGAGATGCTCTTTTCGAGTTTTTTAGGATACAAATGGCATTTCTTGTCAATATGGGGCTTGCGTTGCGTTTGTTTCTTGGACATTCCTTTGGTTTCCTATTTCCTATTTGCGTTTGTCTCTCATGTTACACGCCTTTTCCGCTTGATGTTTTTGTTTTCATGTGATTAGACGACTAGAACAATGAATTGTACGACGGGCTTTGAGATGCCATAACTTTGCATACGAAGCTCCGAGTTACATGATTTTCTACACATTTTATTCCTCTTTTTTAGATAAACAATGCCGCGGGATGCTGAAAGCATCCCAAATCCATTTTTGAGCTCAAAATTTTTGATTTAGGCCGATACTTTAGATTTTTAGAGCCGGGAGATGCCCTTTTCGAGTTTCTTAGGATATGAATGTCATTTCTTGTCAATACGCCGCTTGTGTTGCGTTTATCTCTCAGATATTCCTTTTGCTTCATATTTCATATTTGCATTTGTTTCTCATGTTGCACCCTTTTCAGCTTTTTGTTTTTGTTTTGACGTGATTAGACGACTACAACAATGAATTGTACGACGGGCTTTGAAATACCATAACTTTGCATACGAAGCTCTGAAGTAAAAGCTTTTTTTTCACATTTTATTCGTCTTTTTGGGATAAACGATGCCGCAGGCTGCCGAAGGCAGCTCGACCCCATTTTCAAGCTCAAAATCCTTTATTTAGGCCAATACATTGGATTTTTAGAGCGATAGATGCCCTTTTCGAGTTTCTTAGGATACAAATTTCATTTCTTGTCAATACGCCGCTAGCGTTGCGTTTGACTCTCAGATAATCCTGTTGCTTCCTATTTTTTATTTGCATTTGTCTCTTGCGTTGTACCCCTTTTCCGCTTTTTGTTTTTGTTTTCACGTGATTAGATGACTACAACAATGAATTGCACGACGGGTTTTGACATACCATACCTTTGCGTACGAAGCTCCGAATTACATGATTTTTTTCACATTTTACTCCTCTTTTCAAGATAAACGATGCCCCAGGAGGCTGAACCAGCACGACCCTGTTTTTGAGCTCGAAATCTTTTATTTAGGTCGATACAGTGGATTTTTAGAGCCGGGAGATGCCCTTTTCCAGTTTCTTAGGTTCCAAATTCATTTCATCTCAACACACCGCTAGCATTGCATTTGTCTCTCGGATATTCCTTTTGTTTCCTATTTCCTATTTGCGTTTGTCTCTCGTGTTGCACCCCTTTTCCACTTTTTTGTTTTTGTTTTCACGTGATTAGATGACTACAACAATGAATTGTACGACGAGCTTTGAAATGCCATAAATTTGCATACAAAGCTCCGAATTACATGATTTGTTTTTTCACATTTTTTCCTCTTTTCAAGATAAACGATGCCGCGGGATGCTGAAGGCAGCCTAACCTCGTTTTCAAGCTCAAAATCCTTTACTTAAGGCCCGACTGGTGGAAACGCGGCGTTTGCGCTTGCGCTTGTCGGCGTTTGCACTTGCGTTTGGCGGCGTTTATTTTCATTTTGTCTGAAAGGTGAAAACACTGCTTTTGCGGGCGACTGCTACTAGAAGCGAATGGTAAAAAACTGTTGCGCTTGCGTTTTGTGCAAAATTACCAAAATAGACAATTGTTAATAAAATTTTTTATTTATATACTTTTTAATTATAATTTTCAAATATTTGAATCTACAACATATATATATATATCTATATTTATGATTAATATAAATTATAATAGAAATTTAAAATAATTTTATCAAAACATATATATACACAAATATATATATAATAAACATATATATATACACAAATATATATACAAATATATATATATACAAACATATATATTATAATTTTAATAATTTTATCAAATATTTTCATACATATATATATATATACACACACAAACATATTTATATATATATATATTTATGATATAATGAACTCTAATAAATCATTTAAACAAAATTTGAAATACATATAAAATATAAAATAAAATATCTAAAAAAATCCAAATACATATAAAACATAAACCAAAATGTCTATAAAAAATCCAAATACATATAAACCATAAAATATAATATCTAAAAAAAGATCCAAATACATATAAACCATAAAACATAATATCTAAAAAAAATCCAAATACATATAAACCATAAAACATAATATCTAAAAAAGATCTCTAACATTAGCGGTCCGCATCCCATATTTGTCGTGCTATTTCATCCCTAACGTTGGACATGTAAATATCGGCAGTTGGATCATAAAATCTATCAATAGCAATATGATCATGTGATGGAGACGTGTTTCTAGTGAGTTCCGGTGTGTAATCCTCAGTAGTCTAAGCCACATTAAAATTGATATCTTCTTCACTAGAATCTCGAATGAAATTATGAAATGCCATGAAAGCCGCAACAATCTTTTCTTGTATCTTTATACTATAACGAGGTGGACCTTTCAAAATCTTCCATTTACCTTTCCAAACTCCAAACGTCCTCTCAATTACTGAACGTAATGCATAATGCCTCTTATTAAATATCTCAGACATAGTCCTTGGTCGACGTCTAGAAAACTGATTAGGGTGATACGGTTCACCTGGGTAAGGAGCCATAAAACCCTTTCGATTAGGATAGCCAGAGTCTACTAAAAAATATTGTCCCGAATCTGGAAAAGGAAAGAACTTATCATGTCGTGCACGTCCTGGAACTCCAATCCTTGTGTAAATAAATCTCATCTTGAAATCACATACTGCCAAGATGTTCATCGATGTATATTCTTTACGATTCCAATATGTGATCTTGTCTTCGCCACTAGCGAGTACTGGAATATGAGTTCCGTCCAAAGCTCCAATACAATTCCTGAAATATGGAAAATATCTTCTATCGTGTCGAATCATCGGACATATTTCAGCAAAATCTTCTCGCTTCCATGAAACATTATCCGCATGTAGTCGACATAAGGTATCCAGTACTTCTTCAAACTTATATGTCACGATCCACTGAGAAAGTTGGAAATCCGCTGCTACGACTCTCAGTGATATGTTATGTCCCAATATCTTCAAAGTTATACCCAAAGCCACCTCAGCACCCACTTTGTGAAATTCTTGGAATCCAAGCTCCTTTAGTTTCCTCAAAAGCTTATGAAACACCGATTTTCTCATGCATAAAAAATGAAGGCATTATTCATCACTCCCATACATCAATTGATGCATAATCCGTACTCCTCGCTCTGGTTCAATTCTGATTTTTTCTTTTAAACAATATCTTGCCGGATTTATGTCAATCAACGCATTAAGTGCTTCATCGTCTCCAATAATGATTTCTACAATTGCCTGCAAATTTCAAAAGTAAATCCAAAAGTAAAATATTCTATAATAAACGTCTTAAAACTAGAAAATAATACATTCAAGTTCCAAAGTTCAAACTCATACGTAAAACCAAAAATGATAAATGTCTTAAGCATAACAACAACATATCAAAATCTAATAGATTAATAAAGAGGACGTTTCTATTCCTTCATATTTCTCGACACAACAACATATCAAAATCTAATAGATTAATAAAGAGGACGTTTCTATTCCTTCATATTTCTCGACTCTTTGGTTTGGACCATAAGAAATGGTAACTTCTCTTCATCTGGAAGAGCGAGAAATACACCCCGCATAGTGTCATCTGTCGCTACAAGATTAAGCGATGCCTAATAAAGAGGACTCATAGTGACCAATCCAGGTACATCCTTGATAGCAGCCATGACATTCGCAGTACGCTCTTTAATTGAAGGCCCTTGTTGTATTCCATGTCTCGAAGTCAATCGCTCCAAATACTCATTACGCGCCTCCATTGTTACTGCAATCCGTTCTATAGTAGTCTCCATAGGTGTGCGCTTACGTTCTTCTTTTGACTCATATTTTGTATTGTATTTGGCCTAGAATATGGTTGGGGTTAGTCCATCTACATGGTCAGAAATACGTGAAGTATTTGCCTTCCCCGACGTAGACTCTTCCTCATGTGTATCTGTAGGACCTTGTGTAGAACTTTGCATCATAAATTGCATACCATTTCCTTCGTTATCTTCTTCATTTTCAGCAATTTCAACTGGTGGAACATGATCAATTAGACCGCGTCGTGGTTGCCATGATTTTTCAACCACTATGGTTACATCCCCACAAACCACATCTAAGAGTGGAATTAACTTTAAAGGGTTTGTCCGCAGTTTTTCAGCCTCCGGATAAACCTTGAAAACGGAAAAACACAAAAATATTCAATAAAATATTAATAAAATATAAAATGAATTCTAGTACAATAAATAAAATTTTATAGATATACCTGAATTTTGTTTTTCCACCAATGGTCGGGGGTTTGAAGAGTTCCATTTATAGGATCAAATCCTAGACTAGTAGCCCCATAAGTGATCTTACAATAGATGTAATAGTCTCTCTTCAGACTATCAATCTTGTTCTTAATTTTCCCATAAGTCAAATTCATTCCAAAGCTTTTATTTAACTCTATAATCAGGTTCTACTTACCAACGTCACTTAGGTTACCTCCTTTCGTATGACCGACTTGTTTCTCTAATATATAGAAATCTAGCATAACACGAGTCATCCGATCCGACCAAACTATTTTCTAAAGAATTACGAATTCCAAATGAAATCACTATCACAACTAATTGTCATTCAAATAACAAATTAAAGCATATATGAAAAATGTGTGCACATATGAAATAGTATATACCTTCTTTTTCTCGCATTCACCACTTGCCGAGGCCATGTGTCCTTGCTGCAACAAAAACAAATCATGACTATTAATGAGTGAAATGAATTCAAAATAAAAAATTGGATCAATAAGAAGTCAATATGTTTTCCAAAGATCCAAGATTGGCACTAGCTGTAGTCACTCCTCCAAGAATAATATTGCTACAGAAAATCTACTCTAATGGGAACATACAAAATACTTCAACTCAATGGCATATCATCAACCTTGGTTCTAATAGATTTATTACACAATAAAACTTGCATACAGACATAATCAACGAACAATAAGCACATGAACTCAAACCGAAATGAATATGGTCACAGAGAAAACTCCAAAGGAAATTCCAGTTCAAGCTGGTTCAGAAGAAAAGGTCGAAGGGTCTGAAATCAAAATACAGTTAATAACTTGACATTATAAATCGAAAAAAATTTTACCTACACTTATCAAATTTATTTGTACAACTACGGGTAATGATAATTTAAGTCCAGGTTAAAGAAAAACCAATTGATTACCTGAAATCACACCAAACACTGGTCAATTGAAGAATTAGGATGATGAGAGTTCTATTTAGCAGTCATGCCAATGCATCACATATATGTTTCAGACGGGACATAATTATTTAATGAATCCAGACAATGAAAAATCATCCAAACCAATTGTACACATTGCAACTAAAATAGGGAATATATAATGATGAGGTTGATTTGTATTATCTAATAATAATTGAACATTGACCTTCTCTCTTTGGAATTCTGCAATCTCTTTAGGAAAATCAATATATATATATATATATATATATATATAGTTGAAACTCCTCTATCCATGTGATACATTGAATGATCAATAATTCCATGATTTTGGGTTTTTGTTGCTGAAAAAAAGCATCCATTTCCATGTCCCCCATTTGGTAAATGAAAACCCAACGTAACATTGAATCTAGAACGTCATCCTGTAGTAGAGAAAAGCCCAAGATTTGGATACTCATGGATGAAACATTTCATCTTACTGTCAAAACCAGAACTTTACCACAAACTTGTTCCAATCAGATGAAAACCATCCCTAAGAAATCAACGAGTGGGTCAAAATCAACAGAAAAATAACCAAATATCCTTCAAAAGGGTTTGCAGATTAGTGGTTAAGTACGACCAAGACACAGTCTATGAAGCTCACTAGATAATCAAGAAAACTCAACAACAATGTTCAATCATCGACATCAACTTGTTCAGGAAAGCTGTATAGAGGAGTGATACAAAGGCATTGGGGTAAATGGGTTGCAGAGATAAGTGTGAATGGAAATGAAGAGAATGATGATTCCAGAGCAGAGCTTGAGGGGAAAGACAAAGCAACAGAAGCTGAAATAACAGGAAATGGAGGTCTAAAGCAGTCCAATCCTGCCCCTGTTAGTGCTTAAATTATAAATTCGATGCTTCATCTGAACTCAATGCAACATTTGATTCATCAGTGAATCAGTGAATCATTCAACAAGAACGAGCGCAGAACGAGCGAAGAACAAAACCCAGAACCCAGAAGAACGAGCGAAGAACGATTGAAGAACGGGCGAAGAAATAAACCCAGAACCCAAAAGAACGAGCATTGAACGAGCGAAGAAAAAAACCCAGAACCCAGCTATTTACTCAAAACCCGAAACCCTAATATCATGGTGAGGAGAGAACGAGCGAGGAGACTTACCTACTAGGAGAGAAACGGCGAGGAGGAGTCGGCGAGGAGGAGTCAGCGTGAAGAGGAGTCAGAAACTACCGAGGCAAACCGACGATAGAGAGGAGAGGATGAAAACCTACGGCAGAGAGGAGAGGAAAGACATAAATGAAATGAGAAGGGCAGTTTAGTAATTTAGAAAAAACACATGAAAATGTAACGTAACGTTAGAAAAAATAAGATTTTTAAATTTTGCGTTTTGTGGCGATTGCGACTTCTTGCGTTTCCACCAGTTAGCTGAGATATCGTCCGGCGTCGCCAGAAAACGCAGTCGCTATGTTTGCGTTTTTTGGCGACTCCACCAGTCGGGCCTTAAGGTGGATACGTTGGAGTTTTAGAGCCGAGAGATGCCATTTTCGAGTTTCTCGGGATACGAATGCATTTCTTGTCATTACGCCGCTTGCATAGCGTTATTTTCTCGGATATTCCTTTTCTTTCCTATTTCCTATTTGCTTTTGTGTCTCGTGTTGCACCCCTTTTCCGCTTCTTATTTTTTTTTTTTCACGTGATTAGACGACTACGACTACAAATTGTACGACGGGCTTTGAAATACCTTAACTTTGCGTACGAAGCTCTGAATTACATTATGTTTTACACATTTTATTCCTCTTTTCGAGATAAACGATGTCGCAGGATGCTAAAGGCAGCCCGGCCTCATTTTCAAGCACAAAATCCTTTATTTTGGTCGATATGTTGGATTTTTAGAGCCGGGAGATGCCCTTTTCGAGTTTCTTAGGATTTACAAATGTCATTTCTTGTCAATACGCCGCTTACATTGCGTTTTTCTCTCGAATATTCCTTTTGTTTCCTATTTTCTATTTGCGTTTGTCTCTCCTGTTGCATCCCTTTTCCGCTTTTTGTTTTTGTTTTCACGTGATTAGAAGACTACAACAATGAATTGTACGGCGGGCTTTGAAATACCACAACTTTGCGTACGAAGCTCCGAATTACATGATTTGTTTTCACATTTTATTCCTCTCTTCGAGATAATCGATGTTGCGGGATGCTGAAGGCAGCCCGACACCGGTTTGGAGCTCAAAATCCTTTATTTAGGTTGATACGTTGGATTTTTAGAGCCGGGAGATGCCCTTTTCGAGTTTCTTAGGATACAAATGTCATTTCTTGTCAATACGCTGCTTGCGTTGTGTTTTTCTCTCGGATTACCCTTTTGCTTCCTATTTCCTATTTGCGTTTGTCTCTCGTGTTGCACTCCTTTTCCGTTTTTAGTTTTTGTTTTCACGTGATTAGATGGCTACAACAATAAATTGTACAGCGGGCTTTGAAATACTATAATTTTGCATACGATGCTCGGAATTACATGACTTGTTTCACTTTTTGTCCTCTTTTCGAGCTAAATGATGCCACGTGCTGCTGAAAGCTGCCCGATCCCGATTTCCAGCACAAAATCCTTTATTTAGGTTGATGCATTGGATTTTTAGAGCCAGGAGATGCCATTTTCGAGTTTCTTAGGATACGAATGTCATTTCTTCTCATTACGCCGCTTGCGTTGCGTTTATCTCTCGGATATTCCTTTGGTTTCCTATTTCCTATTTGCGTTTGTCTCTCCTGTTACACCCCTTTTCCGCTTTTTGTTTTTGTTTTCACGTGATTAGATGACTACAACAATGAATTGTACGACGGGATTTGAAATACCATAACTTTGCGTACGAAGCTCCGAATTACATGATGTTTTTCACATTTTATTCCTCTTTTCGAGATAAACAATGCTGCAGGATGCTGAAGGTAGCCCAACCCCATTTTGAGCTCAAAATCTTTTATTTAGGTCGATACGTTGGATTTTTACAGACGGGAGATGCCCTTTTCGAGTTTCTTAGGATACGAATATCATTTCTTGTCATTACGCCGTTTGCAATGCGTTTGTCTCTCTGATGTTCCTTTCGCTTCCTATTTCCTATTTGTGTTTGTCTCTCGTGTTGCACCCCTTTTCCGCTTTTTGTTTTTGTTTTCACGTGATTAGGCGACTACAACAATGAATTGTACGACGGGTTTTGAAATACAATAACTTTTCGTACGAAGCTCTGAATTACATGATGGTTTTCATATTTTATTCCTCTTTTTGAGATAAACGATGCTGCGGGACGCTGAAGGCAGCCTGACTCCGTTTTCGAGCTCAAAATCCTTTATTTAGGTCGATACGTTGGATTTTTAGAGTCGGGAGATGCTCTTTTCGAGTTTCTTAGGATATGAATATCATTTCTTGTCATTACGTCGGTTGCGTTGCGTTTGTCTCTCGAATATTCATTTTGCTTCCTATTTCCTATTTGCGTTTGTCTCTCGTGTTGCACCCATTTTCCACTTTTCGTGTTTGCTTTCATGTGATTAGATGACTACAACAATGAATTGTATAATGGGCTTTGAAATACCATAACTTTGCGTACAAAGCTCCGAATTACATGCATTTTTCACATTTTATTCCTCTTTTCGGGATAATAATTGCCATGGGATACTGAAGGCAGCTCGACCCTGTTTTCGAACTAAAAATCCTTTATTTAGGTCGATACATTGGATTTTTAGAGCCAGGAGATGCCCTTTTCAAGTTTCTTAGGATCCGAATGTCATTTCTTGTCAATACGCCGCTTGCGTTGCGTTTGTCTCTCGGATATTCCTTTTGCTTCCTATTTCCTATTTCCATTGGTCTCTCGTGTTGCACCCCTTTTCCGCTTTTTGTTTTTGTTTTCACGTGATTAGACGATTACAACCATGAATTGTACGACGGGCTTTGAAATACCATAACTTTGTGTACAAAGCTCGGAATTACATGATGTTTTTCACATTTTATTCCTTTTTTTTGAGATAAATGATGCCACGGTATGCTGAAGGCAGCTCGATGATGCGTTATCAGAGTTAAATAAAATAACCTAAACTACCCGCAAGTGCACGACACGTGTGTAGTATTTTAGGTGTCGATCCCACAGAGACTACGCAACACTACCTAAACCCGAAGTAGGAATCAAACTTGCTAAACGAAAGAATATGGATGAAGAATGAAATACTGAATGTAAATAAGCTACTTGGGTTCTAACGATAAGACAAACGTCCTAGGAATCCAGTTTCACCACAAGACTACCGAAACCGACGATCAATCTATCTATCATGCAATCCCAGTTAAAGCTATCTAAGGCGGACGATCCTAACATGATATCTACCCTCTCTCAAGGCATAGACACGTGATCTAGACAAGCTGCCCCCTACTTTCGTGGCTGACACCTTGAACTAAACCCATAAACTCTGTGATTCATCCGTTCACCCTCAACCGTTGCTACCCTACTTTCGTGGCCTAACCTCGATTGTTCGAAACCTGATCTTCTAGGACTAGAATTCTCCTTTCGGTCCTTCTCCTAACCCCTAAAACATGCATCTACGTGATCAGCGCAAACACAAGTAAATTAAAGCACTCAGACAGAGAATAGATAAACTAAAACGGGAACATGCATTCAAAGATAAATAGAAAGTGGTTCCGGGATAGCCAATGGCTAATCCTTTCTTCTAGAATAAACAACTCGCAAGAATCTCCTTATCTTCTACTGAACTAATCTCCAATGTAAGCTTCCTTCAATGACGTCTTTTGCCTCCTTTTAAGCCTCCTAAGTCGGTCTAGATGTTGCCTAAATTGCCCCCACGAGTTCCCTTTGTTTTAAGTTAAGTTTACTTAACTTAAAAGGTAGTTTCGGGCTGCAACCCGCTCGGGCATTGAGTGTGCTCGCTCGGGTGCGGCTAGGGTGGAACGCGCGGATGAGTGGCTGGAATGCATGCCCAATCGGGCATGGTATGTGTGCCCGCTCGGGCACAAGGTAAATGGTCGGGCATGACTATGCCCGGTCGTGCAAATTGTGCACAAGTTTGGCCGAAGGTTTTGCCCGGTCGTGCAAGGGTTGTGCCCGACCGGGTGGAGGCTTTTCATGCTCAATCTCGTCCCGTTTGTCCCGTGATGATCCTCGAAGTTGCTCCTTAGCTCCGTGCATGTCCTTTTGCTCCAAAATGATCCAAATACGCGTAAAGGCCTGTAAGAACATGAAAACACGAAAACAAGTAAAACAGAAACAGAATCATACGTAAAACATCACATATATATCAAAAACGTCTCCTAAATCATGCAAGAAATACGTATGAAAACGAGATGATCACTCGACCCGTTTTCGAGTTCAAAATCCTTTATTTAGGTCTATACATTGGATTTTTAGAGCCGGGAGATGCCGTTTTCAAATTTCTTAGGATACGAATGTCATTTCTTGTCAATACGCCGCTTGCACTGCGTTTGTCTCTCGGATATTCCTTTTGCTTCTTATTTCCTATTTGTGTTTGTTTCTCGTGTTGCACCCCTTTTCTGCTTTTTGTTTTTGTTTTCACGCGATTAGACGATTACAACAATGAATTGTACGACGGGCTTTGAAATACAATAACTTTGTGTACAAAGCTCCGAATTACATGATGTTTTTAATATTTTATTCCTCTTTTCGAGATAAATGATGCCGTGGGATACTGAAGGCAGCTCGACCCCGTTTTCGAGCTCAAAATCCTTTATTTAGGTCGATACATTGGATTTTTAGAGCCAGGAGATGTCCTTTTCGAGTTTCTTAGGATACGAATGTCATTTCTTGTCTATACGCCGCTTGCATTGCTTTTGTCTCTCGGATATTCCTTTTGCTTCCTATTTCCTGTTTGCGTTTGTCTCTCGTATTGCACCCCTTTTCTACTTTTTGTTTTTGTTTTCACGTGATTAGACGACTACAACAATCAATTTTACGATGGGCTTTAAAATACAATAACTTTGCGTACGGAGCTCCGAATTACAAGATCTTTCACATATTATTCCTCTTTTTCGAGCTAAATGATGCCGATGTTTGTTGAAGGCAGCGCGACCCCATTTTTGAGCTCCAAATCCTTAATCACTACAAAAAAAACTCGCAGTTTTCAACGGACGGGGCAACGGATCCGTCCGTTGGAAATATTTACCAACGGATTGTAACGGATTTGGTGATATTTCCAACGGGCAAAAATCCATTGCAATCCGTTACAAATTTCAACGAAATTGTAACGGATATTCTCCGTTGCAATATCCGTTGGATTCCGTCGCGATTTTTAACGGAGTGTAACGAACTATTTCCGTTGGTATTTTCCGTTGAAGATCCGTTAGAAACTGGGAAAAGCGTTCCAACGGGCGTTCGTTGCAAATTGTAACGGATGCCCGTTAGAAATCGCAACGGATGCCCGTTGATATTGTGAATTTCGAGGATCAACTGTCGAAATAAATTATCGCGAAGGAGCAACGGGCATCCGTTGCAAATTCCCAATGGATGTCCGTTGGAATATTTACTATATATATCGAAACCTAAGGTTACCCTAAAGCATCAATAACAACCCTCTGAATATCTATTATTGAATCCAATACAACTTTGCTAAATTGTTTCACCATCGGGATCGGGAAAAGGATTCCCGATGGTGTTACAGTTTATAAAGGTTGTTTTGAATGCGATAATAGAAGTAAAGATGCCGAATGTCCATTGGAATAGTTACTATTTACATCGGAACCTAGAGTGACCTCAAATCATCAATAACAAATATCTTAATATCTAATGTCGAACCTAAAACACCCTTCGCAAACTGTTTCACCGCCAGGATCGGGAAAAGGAATCCCTATGGAAATTCAGTTTATGAGGGTTGTTTTTAGATTCGATAATAGACATAAATATGCTGATTTCGGTGTTTGTTCACTACTAGACATCGAAATTAAATGAATTATAATTACAAAATCGTAATTCATAAGATCTAACTATTGTAATATGAAAAAAGTAACGGATTTGTAAGCAATTTCAACGGGCATTAATCCATTGGATAAGATTTAATCGGGCATCCGTTGGAATTTGCAACGGATGACCGTTACAATTTGCAACAGAGGCCCGTTGAAATTGTTAATTTCGAGGCCACCGGTTTAAATTAATTCATGTGAACCTACTTCAACGGGCATCCATTGCAAATTCCAACGGATGACCGTTGGAAATTTCACTACTTAGATCATACCAAAGAGTGCATCAGAGCATCAATAACAAAAACATTTTCGAAAAAATGTCGTCGTCTTCAAATCGAAATATATATAGATCAAGAGAGTGGATGTATAGAAGAAAAGATCCTGTAACCAAAGAGATTACGCAAGAATTCTTACATGGATTGGAGCAATCCATGAGTTTTGCATCGATGCAGCCTTTGTGTCAAGAACGCGATACAATGTTATGTCCATGCAAAAGATGCAAAAACATGAAGTATCGAAGCCAAGAAATTGTTTGCAAACATCTTTATAAGGTGGGTTTCGTTGAAAGTTACGAAATTTGGTTTTTTCACGATGAAAATTGCGATGTTAGAGATATTGTGCAAGATGCACAAGTAGAATGAAGTGAAGAAGTTATTTATGAAGCATTGACGACTAATCCATATGTGGAAATGGTGTCCGATGCTTTTCCTAGAGGTGTTAATGAACAAACATATGAAGAGATGCCGAACATCGATGCACGTAGATTCTTCAACCTATTGGATTTTTAGATCGATACCTTGGATTTTTAGAGCCGGGAGATGCCCTTTTCGAGTTTCTTAGGATACAAATTTCATTTCTTGTCAATACGCCGCTTGCGTTGCGTTTGTCTCTCAGATATTTCTTTTGCTTCCTATTTCCTCTTTGCGTTTGTCTCTCCTGTTGCATCCCTTTTCCGTTTTTTGTTTTAGTTTTCACGTGATTAGACCACTACAATAATGAATTGTACGACGGGCTTTGAAATACCATAACTTTGCGTACGAAGCTCCGAATTACATGATTTTTTTCTCATTTTATTCCTCTTCTGGAGGTAATCGATGCTGCGGGATGGTGAAGGCAGTCTGACCCTATTTTTGAGCTCAAAATCCTTTGTATAGGTAGATGCGTTGGATTTTTAGAGACGGGAGATGCCCTTTTCGAGTTTCTTAGGATAGGAATGTCATTTCTTGTCAATACGCCGCTTGCGTTGCGTTTGTTTCTCGGATATTCCTTTTGCTCCCTATTTCCTATTTGTGTTTGTCACTCGTGTTGCACCCCTTTTCCGCTTTTTGTTTTTGATTTCACGTGATTAGACGACTACAACAATGAATTGTACGACAGGCTTTGAAATACAATAACTTTGCGTACGGAGCTCCAAATTACATGATTTTGTTTTCAAACTTTATTCCTCTTTTTGAGATAAACGATGTTGCGGGATGCTGAAGGCAACGCGACCCCGTTTGCAAGCTCAAAATCCTTTATTTAGGTTGATACGTTGGATTTTTAGAGCCAGGAGATGCCCTTTTCGAGTTTCTTAGGCTAGGAATGTAAATTTCTTGTCAACATGCCGCTTGCATTTCATTTGTGTCTCGGATATTCATTTTGCTTCCTATTTCCTATATGCATTTGTCTCTCGTGTTGCAACCCTTTTCCACTTTTTGTTTAGGTTTTCACGTGATTAGACGACTAAACCAATAAATTGTACGACGGGCTTTGAAATACCATAACTTTGCGTACGAAGCTCCGAATTACATGATGTTTTTCACATTTTATTCATCTTTTCGAGATAGACGATGCCGCATGATGCTGAAGGCAGCCCAACCCCGTTTTCAAGCTCAAAATCCTATATTTAGGTCGATACGTTTGATTTTTAGAGCCGGGAGATGCCCTTTTCGAGTTTGTTGGGATACGAAGGTCATTTCTTTTCAAAACGCCGCTTGCGTTGCATTTGTCTCTCGGATATTACTTTTGCTTCCTATTTCCTATTAAGTTTGTCTCTCGTGTTGCACCCCTTTTCCGCTTTTCGTTTTAGTTTTCACGTGATTAGGGGACTACATCAATGAATTGTACGACGGGCTTTGAAATACCATAACTTTGCGGACGAAGCTCCGAATAACATGATGTTTTTCACATTTTATTCCTCTTTTCAAGATAAACAATGCTGCGGGATTCTGAAGGCAGCCCAACCCCATTTTCCAGCTCAAAATCCTTTATTTAGGTCGATACGTTGGATTTTTAGAGGCGGGAAATACCCTTTTCAAGTTTCTCAGGATACAAATGCAATTTCTTGTCAATACGCCGCATGCGTTGCGTTTGTCTCCCGAATATTATTTTTTCTTTCTATTTCCTTTTTGCGTTTGTCTCTCGTGTTGCACCCCTTTTCCGGTTTTTGTTTTTGTTTTTGTTTTCACGTTATTAGACAACTATAACCTTGAATTGTCTCACGGCCTCTGAAATACCATAACTTTGCGTACGAAGCTCCGAATTACATGATTGTTTTCACATTTTATTCCTCTTTTCGAGGTAAATGCTGCCACAGGTTTCTGGAGGCAGCCCGACCCTGGTTTTGAGCTCAAAATCCTTTATTTAGGTCGATACATTGGATTTTTAGAGCCGGGAGATGCCCCTTTCGAGTTTTTTAGGATACAAATGTCATTTCTTCTCAATACGCTGCTTGCGTTGTGTGTCTCTCGGATGTTCCTTTTGCATCTTGAAATCCCGCTGTGAACTCAAACGACACGTCTTTACCTAGTAGATCCGTGAGGGGTTTGGATATTTTGGAAAAATCCTTAATGAACCGCCTATAGAACCCCACATGACCTAGGAAACTACGGATAGCCTTTACGTTCGTTGGGGGTGGCAGCTTCTCAATGACTTCAATCTTCGCCTTATCTACATCAATTCCCTTCGCTGATATCTTGTGACCCAATACAATGCCCTCGCGAACCATAAAATGGTATTTCTCCCAATTCAATACGAGATTCGCTTCCAAGCACCTATCTAACACTTTGCACAAATTGGTTAGACAAGCATCAAAAGAAGGTCCATGAACTGAAAAATCGTCCATGAACACTTCCATAATATCACCATTCACATCGGAAAAGATAGAAGTCATGCACCGCTGAAAAGTAGTAGGTGCATTACACAAACCGAATCGCATCTTACGATAGGCGAATGTACCGAAGGGGCATGTGAACGTCGTCTTTTTTTGATCGTTTGGATGGATTGGAATTTGAAAGAACCCTGAATAACCATCAAGAAAACAGAAATAGGAGTGAAGAGCTAAACATTCCAGCATTTGATCAATGAAAGGTAAAGGGAAGTGATCTTTCCGTGTGTTCGCGTTCAACTTGCGGTAGTCGATGCACATGCGCCATCCCGTGACTGCTCTTGTTGGAATCAATTCGTTGTTCGCATTTGGAATGACGGTGATACCTCCCTTCTTTGGAACTACATGTACAGGACTCACCCATGCACTATCCGAAACAGGATATATAATTCCAGCATCTAACAACTCAAGAACCTCTTTCTTAACCACTTCCATCATATTAGGGTTCAATCTACGTTGATGTTCAATAGAGGTCTTAGTGTCATCTTCTAAATGAATCCTATGCATGCAAAGGCCTGGACTAAGTCCCCTAATATCCGCTAATGTATAACCTATAGCTCCCCTATACCTCCTAAGAGCTTCTAGCAATCGTGCTTTTTGGGATTCATCTAGGTCATCATTTACTATCACCGGATACGTGGATTCGGGTCCAAGAAATTCATACCTCAAACCTTGTGGTACGGGCTTCAACTCTACCTTCGGGGCTTTGTCAACACTCCAGTCAGGTTTTGGATGCTTGATTTGACCATTTAAGCATATCGGAGTGGTTGAACTATCGATGTAAGCCGCTTGAGGTGCGCTGGAATCTGTCTGGCATTCTCGGAGGGTTTTGCACTGGTTTGCAACGTTTTCTTGACTTGAATCCCTCTCCAACTGATCTGTACTCATACGTGCATGAGTTGAAAAGTCTCCTTCATGAGGCCTACCCGAAAATCCATCCTTTTCTGAGGTTGCGACCTGCTGTGCTCGGGTCGCCTAGAATTCTGCCCGGAGTTCATCTAGCTCGGCGCTCGGGATTTCTTTTGTATCCTTTTCGTCCAGCAGCTTTGTATAATGCTTCACTTCATTAGGGCCCTTATAAAGTCCCTCTCCAGCTGCTAGAAGAGCCATCTCAAGAGAGTCCATATTCCCAAACTCTTCGATAACTTCCTCGGCTAGTCTCTCCAAGACGTCTATGTAGAATACCGAGTCTACCATACAAGGCTGTCTAAGTGTATCGTTCAAA
>CM071875.1:6922150-6934469 GCA_036759665.1 Gynandropsis gynandra
TCTACCTTCAACACAATGTATGATCGTCTTGGCCGTATTAAGGAACGGTCTACCGAGGATGATAGGAATTTTCTTGTCCTCCTCCATATCCAACACTACAAAATCAACCGGGACAAGGAACTTTCCTACTTGCAGCGGTACGTCTTCCAGCATTCCCTCGGGTATTCTAACACTCCGATCAGCCATGGTAAGCGCCATTCGTGTGGGTTGAAGATCCATCCTACCCTTAAGATCCAATTTCTCGTACAATGACAATGGTAGCACGCTTACGCTTGCTCCGACGTCGATTAGCGCATGGTTAATTTCATAATCTCCAATTCATCCTACCCTTAAGATTTCATGATACATAGAAACATGCATTACATGTTCCGGTATTCCTGAAGCCCATGGTACTCTATCTTGTTTAGTCTAGCTTCGTCGTCCTTTATTATCTTTACTTTCCTGTTTCATAATCTTATATTGATTGATCTTCTTCTCGTGAATTCTTGGTTCTAACGCTGCACTCAGTCTCCAGAGTTCGACTCTGGTACTACACAAACCGTAAACTTGCGGTAGAGTTGTCTAGGAAATTAAAACCTCTGATTTCCGCTCATCAGACGACTACAAAACTGAATTGTACGACGGGCATTGAAATACCATAACTTTGCGTACAAAGCTCCAAATTAAATGATTTTTTTCACATTTTATTCTTCTTTTCGAGATAAACGATGCCCAGGATGCTAAAGGGAGTCTGACCCCGTTTTCGAGCTCAAAATCATTTATTTAGGTCGATACGTTGGAGTTTTAGAGCTGGGAGATGCCCTTTTCGAGTTTCTTAGGAAACGAATGTCATTTCTTGTCAATACGCCGCTTGCGTTGCCTCTCGGATACTCCTTTTGCTTCCTATATTCTATTTTTGTTTGTCTCTCGTGTTGCACCCCTTTTCCGCTTTTTGTTTTTGTTTTCATGTTATTAGACGACTACAACAATGAATTGTACGACGGGCTTTGAAATACCATAACTTTGTGTACGAAGTTCCAAATTACATGATTTGTTTCACATTTTATTCCTCTTTTCAAGATAAACGATGCCTTGGGAAATTGAATCCAGCCTAACCCCGTTTTCAAGCTCAAAATCCTTTATTTAGGTCGATACGTTGGATTTTTAGAGCCGGGAGATGCCCTTTCGAGTTTCTTAGGATACGAATGTCATTACTTGTCAATACGCCGCTTGCGTTGCATTTGTCTCTCGGATATTCTTTTTGCTTCATATTTTTATTTGCATTTGTCTCTCGTGTTGCACCCCTTTTCCGCTTTTTATTTTGTTTTTCACGTGATTAGACGACTACACCAATGAATTGTACGACGGGCTTTGAATTGTACTATAACTTTGTGTACGAAGCTCCGAATTACATGATTTGTTTTCACATTTTATTGCTCTTTTCAGGATAAACGATGTCCTAGGATGCTGAAGGCAGTTCGACCCTGTTTTCGAGCTCAAAATCCTTTATTTAGGTTGATACGTTGGATTTTTAGAGCCGGGAGATGCCCTTTTCGAGTTTCTTAGGATACGAATGTCATTTCTTATGAATACGCCGCTTGCGTTGCGTTTGTCTCAGATATTTCTTTTGATTCCTATTTCCTATTTGGGTTTGTCTCTCGTATTGCACCCGTTTTCCGCTTTTGCTTTTGTTTTCACGTGATTAGGCGACTATAACAATGAATTGTACGACAGGCTTTGAAATACCATAACTTTGCGTACGGACATCCGAATTACATTATTTTTTTACATTTTATTCCTCGTTTCGAGATAAACGATGCCGAGGGGTTGCTAAAGGCAGCCTGACCCCGTTTTCAAGCTCAAATTTCTTTTGCTTCCTATTTCCTATTTGCGTTTATCTCTCATGTTGCACCCCTTTTCCGCTTTTCGTTTTTGTTTTCACGTGATTAGATGACTACAGCACTGAATTGTACGACGGGCTTTGTAATACCATAACTTTGTGTACGAAGCTCCGAATTACTTGATTTTTTTTCACATTTGATTCACATTCACGTCAAGTCACGAACCTAAAGAACATCATTCAAGCCGAAGCTCTCCTCAACGGTAATTAATTACCCGCGTGTACTCTTTTCCCTTTGTCGGTTTTGTCCCACGGGGTTTTCCGACGACGGGTTTTTAACGAGGCCACGAGTCACTTATTCCCGCAACCTAATTAATGACCCGAGACCCAAGAAGAGCGCCTCCCCATGTGCACAGCCAGCAAGAAATTATCTTCTTGTTTGAAGATATCAAGACATTAATTAGAGGCTTTGCATGGAGTTTGAGAATTTAATGTAATTTTTGAATTTGCATGGCCTTGTTTCTATCTAAATGGCCGGCCACCCCTATGAACAATTCACCCAACTTTTTCAATCAAACTTTTGAATCAATCTATTGATATTCTTCGAATTCCAAGTGAGTTCTTGGCTGTTGGTGCGTAATATCCAGCAACCTTCGTTGGTGTGTAATATCCAACGATTGTTCGTTCTTCGTTGGTGCGTAATATCCATCGGAGACGAATCGGTGAATCGAGAGCCTTCTGCATCTCTCGTGTGACCACTCGCCCCACACACCCTTGTGCAATCCATTGCAGCAAGGCATATCCAACGCTAACCTTTTCTAGAGCGTCGATTCAATCGGGATCGCGTCATATACAAAATCCGAAAATTCCCCTTTGTCCTAGAAATACCGCTAAAGCGAAGCTAACCGATCAACTAGACAGTCGAGAGCAAATTCGGCCTAATTAAAGTTTCAGTCTTCATCCTAGGTTCACCAAGGGTACCACGAGAAAGTAAATTGAAGGCAAACTAAACGAGCCAACGTAACTCTCTCCACCAAACAAGACTTCAGACAAATGCTAAACCTAGAACTATCGAGGATACTTGTTTCTTTTCTGAGCTTCTTTCTTTCTTTTTTTTTTCTTTTCTTTTGCTTTTATGTCTTCTTTTTTCTTTTCTCATTTTTTTATGTTTTTTTTCTTTTTTTTCGTTATGCATACACATTAGGCTTGTAGAACGTCGGATTTGAAGGGATCCAGCCTCTACTTATACCCTGACTACTGATGCCATATACTCATGCATCTCGTTCAAGAATGCAGCGGAGTAGGCGGCGTTTTTGTTGTGCCATGCCTTTAGGACGTAGAAAGATGATTGCTAACCGACCACTTGGACCCAAACCATCAAAAGAGTATCAAGGTCGAGGCACTCATATTGATTTTAGATCATGCTTCTAGGCATTATTTCTATCGACGGTGGAGTGTTAGTGTGCGCTCTTAATCTGCAAAATAAGCTCGATTTCACATGATCTAATAATCCTCATAAAAAAGAAGTAAAGCATCGTCTGTACGAAGTATGACAATCTGGATAGAGAGAATACACGATAAACTAGCCTAGTAACCTCGTCTAAACCTCCCACAAGCAACACTAGGATTCCCAAAGAATTACGACCTATTGTTTTTCAGTCGACTAATAAGCTCTAACGCTTAGGAAAAACCTAGCTCAAACATGCAAAATCTCAAACTTCTTAAGTATTCTAGGTTCAGGGTTCATCTCAAAATGTGGCACCGGACAAGTGCCTGGGACGACTCTGACTCAGAAAGCAAAAATAAACTAAAAATCTACAAAATCAAAGAGAGAATGAAAGATAACGAAACAAAATGACCTGACAAACGTGAGCTGCTCCCCCAGACTTGAATTGAACGGTGTCCTCGACGTGAAGCTCCGATGGAGGGTAAGGGAAGTGAAGTCACGTTTGTGGTGGTACTTTTTTGTGTTTTTTTTGTTTTTGTTTTGTTTTAGTTTTTTTTAATTAACCGAGTCTTAAAATTAAAATAACTAAGAAAAGTAGAAAACAAACAGCTGGGTTGCCTCCTAGAAAGCACTTATTTAACGTTTTTAAGCTTTGACATCTCCATTCCTCATGTGTGCACGATGGATGGATTAGAAAGGGAAATGGAGTTTCCATTTTCGATCGGTTGAGCGGTTTGGTAGAGCTTTAGTCGTTGTCCATTAGCTTTGAATGTTCTGCTCGAATCGCTCCATAGTTCCACTTCTCCATGTGTGAAGACTTCTCGTACCTGAAAAGGACCAAACCAACAAGACCGTAGGTTGCCCGAGAAAAGCTTAGGACGAGAATTGAAGAGTAGAACTAAGTCACCTAGTTGGAAGTCATGAGGTAGGATCTTTTTGTCGTGCCATCCCTTAGTCATTGTATCTTTCTTTCGCACATCATGCACAGGATTCACTCGTTCGCTGCCCGAGGTTGGATAAATGGTATCTGAATCGAAAAGTTCTATGACATCTTTTTCCATTACCTCTTGTAAGTGCGGGTGCAGTCTCCTTTGAGTTTCGGTGGATGGTTCGTGGCTATCTTCCGTATCAGTTCCGTGCGTACATATTGAAGAGCTGACTCTCCTATGCTTCTTTACGTGTGTGGGTTTTTTTCTCATCTCATCTGCACTCAAGTTAGCATACATAACAGTAGGAAATATTTTATTGCATTCAACGTACTCATACCGAAAAGAAGACGGAGGAGGCTTGGGCTCACGTTTGGACGTCTTCTCTACTGTGAAACCAGCATGCATTTCGTGTGGTATCTCCTCACGTGGGGCGTCTCCTAGTGCTGCAATAGCACTCATGAATTTCGTGTACAACTTGGCTCCTTCATCCGTAAATCCTGCATTATCGCAAACTCGTGTTAAATATCATACAAGAGGATCAGAAGCACTTACTTGATCAAGCGTGTCTTTCGCAAACTCATCCAACAAATCGACTGTAAAGCAAGACTCCTTTAATGAGGGTCCATTCATGGGGCTGAACAAATTGAATTCTATCGTCTCATCTCTGACACGTAAGGAAAGCTTTCCTTGTTGTACGTCTATCATGGCACCTGCAGTAGCTAAGAACGGTCTACCAAGAATAATAGGTATTCTAGCATCTTCCTTTATTTCAAGTACAACAAAATCAGTGGGAATACAAAGCTTACCTACCATGGTGGGAACGTTTTCAACAATTCCCACCGAATGATCCGCGAGGCATAGACACATCTTTGTAGGTTTGAGATTCTCGAAGTCTATCCGCTTGAAAACCGAGTGTGGCATGATGCTCACGCTTGCTCCTAAATCACACAAAGCATTGTAAATGTCAATATTACCTATTGTGCATGGAATGGAGAAGCTTCCGGGGTCCTTCAACTTTGGGGCCAGCGTGTTTTGAAGGATAGCGTTGCATTCCTCGGTGAGTGCTACCGTCTCGTTCTCTTCGATATGCTTCTCTTTGGAAAGAACCTCTTTGATGAGTTTGGCGTGATTAGGCATCTTTGGAGGGCTTCCACGAATAAGATGTTGATGTCAAGCTTCTTGAGACCCTCTACAAATCTGCCCACTCGTTTTTCATTCTTACTGCTCACTAACCGTTGAGGAAATAGTATAGGAGGTTTGTATGCCGGTGGAGCAACGTATGGTTTGTCCAAATCTGGTTCGACTCCTTCCATAATCGCAATCGTACCTTTGCCTATTTTCATGGACGTACCAGCAGCTTGCTCTTGCTTTTTGGAGGTCGGATGCTCAATCACATCACTGCTGCACACAGAAATAGCATTCATGTATTCTCTCGGGTTTAACTCGAGCATACCTGGAAGCTATCCGGGATGACAAGAGGATGAGGCAGCTTGCTGTGCTACGGAGTTCTGTAAACTCTTCACGTGGTTGCTCAAGGATTCCATCTCCGTTTTGACCTCATTGATCGCTGTCCCCACATCCGCATTGAATTTGGTTTGAGTCGATTGTTGCTGCCTTTGCTCCTTGATAAATTCGAGCATTACCACCTTAAGGTTTGAAAAAGGGGCTTGAGGAGGTTAAGGAGCTTGCGGAACTTGCTGAGCATGCTGAAATTGCTGGTTATTTTACTGGTATGGCTGCTGTGGATGCTGAAATCCCGAATACTTAATTGGTTGAGTCGTTCGGTATGACAAGTGCGGGTGATTCCTCGAATTCGGGTTGTAGGTATTCCCATAGGCGTCGAGTGCTGTTAGGCATACCTCTCGGTGTTGACCACAGAGTGTGGTTCATGGTGAGGTTATCAATCAGCTCGTATGCCTCCTCGACGTACAAATCATAAACGATCCTCTCGCAGCGTTATCCAACGTCGTTCGGTGTTCATCTGAAATTCCGTTGTAAAAGATTTGGATAACATACCACTGCTCGAGACCATGGTGTGCACCCATCTGTAGAAGATCCTTAAATCTGCCCCACGCTTCAAACAAAGTTTCTCCATCTCTGCATCTAAACGTTGTGATTTCCCCCCTCATATGAGTCGTCTTGCTCGGAGGAAAAAAGCGTGATAAGAACAATGTGCAGAGCTGGTCCCAAGTCGTGATTGAACCAGCAGGAAGCGATTGCAGCCATGTTTTTGCTCGTCCCCCAATTGAGAAGGGAAGAGACACAGTAAGATCGCGTCCTCCAAGACTCTGTGTATCTTGAATGTACCGGAAAGCTCTAGGAAGTCTCTGAGGTGCCGATGGGGATACTCGTTATTTCCACCCATGAATTGCTTCTGATAAAGCATGTTGATCATTGCCGGCTTAATCTCAAACTGTTCCCTAGCAACAGCAGGCATCCTTATGGATGTTTGCACGTTGTTCATATTTGGCACCATGTAATCTCTGAGGCAACGTGGTGGAGGAGCCCGTGGTTCTCGCAGTTAAGGCGCGAGTTGTTGTTGCTGCATATGCCCCAAATTATCGATAGGTAATTGAGGCTGTCCATGGCCGTTATGATTATCCATATCTCGTTGATCTCACGACTCCGTGTTACTTTCTTCCTTGCCCTTTCTCAGTTTTCTGCAAGTGCGCACGATCTCGGGGTCGATTTGGAGTAGACTGGAAGCACCTTGAGATCTGGTCATAAACCAACAAAGGACAAATGAAGGGAATTAGGTAGAAAGAAACGAAAGAAAAGAAAACAAAAAGAAAAAACAAAACAAGAAAGACTCTAGGCTCGAATCTAAGATGTGTTGACAATAGTCCCCGGCAACGGTGCCAAAAACATGATGCGTATCAAAGTTAAACAAATATTAACCTAAGCTACCCGCAAGTGCACGGTACGTGTGTAGTACTTTAGGTGTCGATCCCCCAGGGACTACGCAACGCAATCTAAACTCAAACTGTGAATCAAACTTGCAACGAACGAATATGGGATTTGAGAATGAAATACTAAAAACAAATAAACAAACAAGTTCTTAACAATGGGACAAACGTTCTAGGAATCCGGTTTCACCACAAGACTATCGAAACCAACAATCAACCGAAATCCTGCAATCCCAATTAAGTCATCTAAGGCAGACGATCCTAATATGATATCTACCCTCTCTCAAGACATAGACACGTGATCTAGTCAAGTTCTCCCCTACTTCCGTGGCTGACACCGTAAGCTAAACCCATACGTTCTATGATTCATCCGTTTCACCCTCAACCGTTGCTACCATACTTTCGTGGCTTAACCTCGGTTGTTCTAAACCTGATCTTCTAGGACTAGAATTCTCCTTTAGGTCCTTCTCCTAATTCCTAATACATGCATCTACTTGGTGTTCTTAAATACAAGTCATTCAAGCTCTCAGACAAAGAATATATAAACGAAAACGGGAAATTGCATTCAAAGATAAATCAAAGTGGTTTCGGGATAGCCATGGGCTAATCCCTTCTCCTAGAACAACACAAACTACTCGCTCATGCGGTCAAAAGCAAACAACATAATTGAAGTAGAAAGTCTAAAGAACATGAAAACGAAACGAAACTGAAGTCTTGAATTGATCTCCAATGCTTCTTGAATGTCTCCTTCGCTAGAGTCTCCTTCTTCGATTCTCTTTCTACTCTCTCTCCTCGACCCCTAGCTCATGTTCTTCCTTTTCCTCTTTCTTTTCTTTCCTTTTCTCCTGGTTTTTCCTTTTGGCCGTTCACTTCTTTTTCGTTCAGTCGCAGCAGCCACCGTTTTTCTTTTTTATGAGTTTTCCATTCTTCATCAAGTTGGGCAACGTTTCCATTCATTTCTCAAGCAAAATATCTTTATTCATCTTCTCTAAAGTCGTTTTCCTTTTTGTATAAGTCACCAACAAGTTCCTTTTCGTGTTTAGATAAATATCCTTTTCTGGTTGTTGTAGGTGACGGATGCAACCCGTGCGGCTGAGTGTAAGCCGCGCGCGGATGCGACGCGCTATGTTCGTGCTGAAACAAAGCCTACCCGCGTGGCCTAAGGAGTGACCCGCGCGGGCTGAGTGTCATAGTGAAGCCCGACCATGTTGATAGCTTGCCCGACTCGTGCTCGATTTGCTGGACCAATTGCCGAGCTAAAGGCCCCGCACGGGCTAGGGTGTGCCCCGCGCGGGCTGAGCTTGTTCCTCGCCGATTCTCGTCCCGTTTGTTCCATGATGATCCTCGATGTTGGTACTTTGTCTCGTGTACATCCTTTAGCTCCAAAATGAACAAAATACGCATCAAAACCTGTAAGAACACAAAAACACAAAAACGAGTAAAACGGATATAAAATCATACGTAAACATTGCATCTATATCATAAACATCTCTAAAATCGTGCAAGAAATACGTATGAAAAAGAAACGATCAGCCCGACCCCGGTTTCGAGCTCAAAATCCTTTATTTAGGTCGATACGTCGGATTTTTAGAGCGGGGAGATGCCTTTTTGAGTTTTTTAGGATACGAATGTCATTTCTTGTCAATACGCCGCTTGCGTTGTGTTTGTCTCTCGGATATTTCTTTTTCTTCCTATTTCCTATTTGCGTTTGTCTCTTGTGTTGCACCCATTTTCTGCTTTTTGTTCTTGTTTTCATGTGATTAGACGTCTACAACAATGAATTGTATGCCGGACTTTAAAATAACATAACTTTGCGTACGAAGCTCCAAATTACATGATGTTTTTCACATTTTATTCCTCTTTTGGAGATAAACGATGCCATAAGATGCTGAAGACGGCCCGACCCTGTTTTTCAGCTCAAAATCCTTTATTTATGTCGATACTTTAAATTTTTAGAGCCAGGAGATGCCTTTTCGAGTTTCTTAGGATACGAATGTCATATCTTGTCAAATACACCGCTTGCGTTGCGTTTGTCACTCGGATGCGAAGGCAATCCAATTGCGTTGCGTTTGTCTCTTGGATATTCATTTTTCTTCCTATTTCCTATTTGTGTTTGTCTCTCGTGTTGCACCCCTTTTCCGCTTTTTGGTTTTGTGTTCACGTGATTAGACCACTACAACAATGAATTGTACGACGGGCTTTGAAATACCATTACTTTGCGTACCAAGCTCCGAATTACATGATGTCTTTCACATGTTATTCCTCTTTTGGAGATAAACGATGCCGTGGGTTGCTGAAGGCAGCCCGGCCCCGTTTTCGAGCTAAAAATCCTTTATTTAGGTCGTAACATTGGATTTTTGGAGCCGGGTGATGCCCTTTTCGAGTTTCTTAGGATACGAATGTCATTTCTTGTCAATACACCGCTTGCGTTGCGTTTATCTCTCGGATATTCCTTTTGCTTCCTATTTCCTATTGGAGTTTGACTCTCGTCTTGCATCCCTTTTCTGCTTTTTGTTTTTGTTTTCACGTGATTAGGCGAATAAACAATGAATTGTATGGCAGGCTTTGAAATACCATAACTTTGCGTACTAAGCTCCGAATTACATGATCTTTTTACATTTTTATTCCTTTTTTCCAAATAAACGATGCCGCAAGATGCTGAATTTAGCCCGACCCAGTTTTCGAGCTCAAAATCCTTTATTTAGGTCGATACGTTGGATTTTTAGAGCCGGAGGATGCCATTTTCGAGTTTCTTAGGATACAAATGTCATATCTTGTCAATACGCCGCTTGCGTTGTGTTTGTCACTCGGATGCGAAGCCAATTCGCTTGCGTTGCGTTTGTCTCTTGGATATTCATTTTTCTGCCTATTTCCTATTTGTGTTTGTCTCTCGTGTTGCACCCCTTTTCCGCTTTTTGTTTTTGTGTTCACGTGATTAGACGACTACAACAATGAATTGTACGACAGGCTTTGAAATACTATAACTTTGCGTACCAAGCTCCGAATTACATGATGTTTTTCACATATTATTCCTCTATTGGAGATAAACGATGCCGTGGGTTGCTGAAGCCAGCCCGACCCTGTTTTCGAGCTCAAAATCCTTTATTTAGGTTGATACTTTTGATTTTTAGAGCCGGAAGATGCCCTTTTCGAGTTTCTTAGGATACGAATGTCATTTCTTGTCAATATGCCACTTGTGTTGCGTTTATCTCTCGGATATTCCTTTTGCTTCTTATTTCTTATTTGTGTTGGTCTCTCGTGTTACACTCCTTGTCCGCTTTTTGTTTTTGTGTTCACGTGATTAGACAACTACAACAATGAATTGTACGATGGAATTTAAAATACCATAACTTTGCGTATGAAGCTCTGAATTACTTGATTTTCTTTAAATTTTATTCCTCTTTTCAAGATAAACGATGTCGCGGTTTGCTAAAGGCAGCCCGACCCCATTTTGCGAGCTAAAAATCCTTTATTTAGGTCAATACATGTGGTTATTAGAGCCGGGAGATGCCCTTTTCGAGTTTCTTAGGATACGAATGTCACTTCTTGTCAATACACCGCCTGCGTTGCGTTTGTCTCTTGGATATTCCTTTTGCTTCCTTTTTCCTATTTGTATTTGTCTCTCGTGTTGCACCCCTTTTCTACTTTTTGTTTTTGTTTTCACCTGATTAGATGACTAAACCAATGAATTGTACTCCGGGCTTCGAAATACCATAACTTGGCGTACGAAGTTCCGAATTACATGACTTGTTTTCATATTTTATTCCTCTTTTCGAGATAAATGATGCCTCGGGTTGCTGTAGGCAGCCCATCCCTGTTTTCGAGCTCAAAATCCTTAATTTAGATCGATATGTTGGATTTTTAGAGTCGAGAGTTGCCCTTTTCGA
The DNA here is from genome assembly GCA_036759665.1 of Gynandropsis gynandra. NCBI lineage: Eukaryota > Viridiplantae > Streptophyta > Magnoliopsida > Brassicales > Cleomaceae > Gynandropsis > Gynandropsis gynandra. Next base: position 6,933,139 of record CM071875.1, read on the forward strand.
ATTTCTTAGGATACAAATGTCATTTCTTGTCAATATGCCGCTTGCGTTGCTTTTGTCTCTCAGATATTCCTTTTACTTCCTATTTCCTATTTGTGTTTGTCTCACGTGTTGCACCCCTTTTCCGCTTTTTGTTTTTGTTTTCACGTGATTAGATGACTACAACAATGAATTGTACGATGAGCTTTGAAATACCATATCTTTGCGTACGAAGCTCCTAATTACATGATGTTTTCAAATTTCATTCCTCTTTTCGAGATAAATAATGCCCCTGGATGCTGAAGGCAGCCCGATGATAACACGTAATCCGTCGTAGTATTTATATCATTCTGAGGTTTAGTTTTGATTAGATTTCTTAGATTTCACCGATTTATCGAGTTTATTCAAGGACTTCATCTACATTTTGTGTTTTGTATAGGAAACGAAGACATGAAGCGAAACACGAGAGATTACGGCAATTCTACCCCAAAAACGTGATTTAATGACAAGGTACAACTTGTGCAAAGCCATGGAAGAAAATCAAACACTCAAGCATCGAGCGATAGGAGCGGAAACAACATTTGATGGTGTACATGCTCGGGCATGAAGTGTGCCCGCTCGGGCTGTGTTTGTGTACCCGTTCGGGCTGTAAAATGAACCAGAATTTTGCCGAGAGTTAGCCCAACTCGGGCTCAAAGTGTGCCCGCTCGGGCATGCCAGCCCGACCAGGTTTCAAGTCATGCACGCACGGGCTAATGGACTGCACGAGCGGGTAGAAGTTGTGCCCGCTCGGGTCCACCTTTTTCTCAACAAATTCCTTGATTTTAGAACGTCCAATTCAGGAGAAAAGAGACCTTTTAAAGCTAGGATTCGTACTAGACTGAGAGGGGGACGAAAAGGAGACATTAGAGGACACACTTGAAGACACAAAGAAAGAGGGAGAAGGACGAAACGAGGAATCCGGAGCATGTAGGAGCTATTGAAGACGTCGGTATATGAATAGGGAGGAATCTCTTTCTTTATCAATGTTGAATATAGTTATCTTTTGTGTTTCGTTTTCTAAGTTCATGTCCGAGTAGATCTACAGCCATGGGTTAGAGAGTATTGCCAATATGTAACGAAGTCTTGTTCTTAATGAATGGTGGTTCTTAACGCTTTTGTCCTTGTACGCCACTTGAATGAATGAATTCAGTACTTGATCGTTTTTCAGATTGATTGGTTGTGTTTAATGCTTTCATTCTTGTACGCCACTCGAATGAATGATTATAGAAGTCTAATGAATCAACACCAAGGGATTAGACTTTGGAATCTAGCCATGATTTAGGATTTAATCGGTTTAGAATCTACGCCAGGTC
>CM071875.1:6946655-6969367 GCA_036759665.1 Gynandropsis gynandra
CATGGTTGCTCAAGTGTGTCCACCAAGCTGAACTCTTCTTCCATCTCGGGTTTCGTCATATGCTTATCAATGTCCATAGCCTTATCCTCTCCCATGTTAGATTCATCTCCTTTTTCACTTATTGAGGGATTTGGCTGATCTACTTTCTTTGTGCGTTGACGCTGCGGGAATGGCAAAGGAGGTGGTCTCGGTTCTGGTTTTACATACTTTGGCTCCTCTTCCTCCTCAAGCTTCTCCTTAAGCTCATTGACATCCAATTCCGCTACTGTGATAGATGCTTCACCCCTTTCAAATATTGCAGTAGGCTGATCCACCATCTTACAATCCCTTGGGCAAATTTCGTTGACATGCTCACGAGGATCTGTTTCCAAACTTCCCGATAGACCTTCTCGTGGGTCAGGGGAACTTGCAGCTAGTTGTGCCAAGAAATCGCCGTAGGTTTGCATTGTCGTCTCTATAACCCCGTTATTCATGTCTTTATAACTCGCTCGCATCTCTCTAATCTCGTTGGTTTGATCTTTTTGTAATTGCAAGATTTGAGAAAACATAGACATAATATCGGAATTAGCCTCTTGTTGTGGAAGGGGATGCTCACATGGTTGGTAATGCTGGGTTTGGGGTTCTGTCCATTGCTGAAAGTTCCCCAATTGATGTTGTGCATTGAGCATACTATCAGTGTTCCTATACGGGAAATTTGCATGATCGCTCCATCCGTGATTGTATGTATTCCCGAAAGACTGATTATAATTCTCGTAGATCTCTTCTTCATACCCCCATACTCCTTGTTTCCATGATTGCTCCAAGTAATGTGGACGGTATGAGTTAGATAGCATATGATGAAGTTCGTCAATCTGATTTTTCATTTCAGCTATTTCGGCATATATAGAGTTCATGCTACACATGTTACCTCACAAAAGAAAGAACACAAAATTCGATTAAGCTTCGAGAGGTAAAATAAAATTTTATTTTTTTTTATTTTTTGACTCAATAAGAAAGAAAACAAAAACGAAAAACAAATGAAGACTCCGGAAAGGACTATGCCTTAATTCAAAAGTATCCTAACTCTAAAGTCGTAATCAATTCCTCGGCAACGGCGCCAAAAACTTGATGTGCGTTATATCAAGTAATAAATTACCTAGACTAACGCTTCCGCAAGGATACGTATCGTGTAGCAACTAGGGTCGAACACAAGGAATTGATGCAACTCTAAAGCTATTAGACTAATGAATACGACGTGTAAAATCAATAAGTGATGAAATGCAAATGCAAACCTAACTAAACTAATGATAGAAATGATTCAACGATTTTAGGAGATCTGATTTCTTTTAGTTTGGTCGTTCTAAATTTTAGGAGATGGTTGAGAAAAACAAGGGCCCGAGCGGGCACAGCCTCTATCCGCTCGTGCAGGCCCTATGCCCGACCGTGTGCTTCATTTGGCCCAAGCGGGCACTCATGCCCGAGCGTGTGGCTTCATCCACTCGAGTCGAGCAAACCTACGGCTATTGTTGGATGGTAATTAGCCCGAGCGGGCACACCAAATCCACCCGAGCGGGCACACCTCCCTGGTCGTGTTCCTTGAGTGCCCGAGTCGTGCAAAGCTACGGGGATGTTTGGTAGCAATTAGCCCGACCGGGCACTCCCAATCCAAAGTTGTTGTTTCCGCTCCTTTCGCTCGGTGTTTGAATGTTCACTTCAATCCATGGCCTTGCACAAGTTGAACCTTGTCACTCAACTACGCTTTCGGGGCTAGATTGCCATAATCTCTCGTGTTTCTCCTCATGTCTTCGTTTCCTACACAAAACACGAAATGTAGATGAAATCCTCGAATAAACTCGATAAATGAATGAAATCTAATAAATCTACTCAAAACTAGACCTAAGAATGATATAAAAACTACAACGGATTACGTGTTATCAAGATGAAGGTTATGGAATTCACAAATTAGTCAATAACCACATTAAGAGATAACATATATAACCCATGATCCCTTTATTCCCAACAAAAATCCAAAACTATCATTTTATAAGATCTTTTTTTATTTCAACTTTGTTATATCCACCATAATTAAGTAGATAATGTCCTCCATGTCGGTCACGGTTTCTGTGTACACCACTTTGTGCCAACATCTTGTACTGTTTTCTTCAAGAATGGAGGTGATAATGATGATGGTGGTTATAACTATGCTCTTGCCGCCCGACTGCCTTCAAGATTAGCGTTTTCTAGATATTCCACAATTTCCTATATTTCTAAATTTTACCTTGGACAACATAGAATGGTGTATAAATTCATGCACGAATCTCTGCAATGGTTAACGAGAGTGTGAAAAGCTATATTACTTACTAGTTTTTTTACAAGCATTTGTGTTCCAAATCTAACATGCATTTTGTTATATGATTTGAATCAAGGAGTATGGTGCGTATTTTTCAACATAGGTGCCACGATGATTTTATTAATCCTAAATGGTCATTTTCAGTCGGAGCACGATTTATTTGAAAAGATTGCGAACATCTATATCCGCGACATCCATCATGCTCACATGATTATGAGAACATTAGTTTGTTGCTCTCGCAAAAATAAATGTCACCACCCTGTCACTAATTTCACATTTGATTTCATCTGATCAAAACGTTTCTCAATCCTTGTCTTCTAAGCTTTTAATGTGATTGACACATTGAAAAAACATTTTCTGTTTTATGAATATTAACACCAAGAATGACATCAACTACTCTAAGTCTTTCATTTTAAAATGAGATGATAGAAGCATCTTGGTATCAATAATTACTTCTATGTTTGAACTAAATATCAACATGTATAAGCATGTAGGCATATGATCACACAATTAGACCGAAACAACGTTGAGTAAACACATGAATATGATACATTCACTACATACTCATGGTTTACTAAAGTATGATCAAATTTTGCATACCATTGTTTCGGTGTCTATTTGAGACCGCAAATGGATTTTTTGAGCTACACACTTTTGTTTGCCCAACTATGATGAATCCGTCTAATTGTTCCATGTAAATTTCTCTTTCCTGATCTCCATTGAGGAATTCTATTTATACATCTATCTGATAAATTACGAGTCCTCGAATAGTTGGAAGTGCAATCAAATATCTAAGGTAGAGATTTTAGTCACAAGAGAATAAGTATCAAATTAATCGAAACCTTTCTTTTGAATGTATCCTACTACCACTAATCTAGCTTTAAACTTTTAACTTGACTTATCTGGTCTAGTAGTTTCATATATGGTAGTTTCTTGAGTGATACCATTTTCACTACAAAATTCTTCAAGAAATTTCATACAATAATCAACACCTCTATTAGACCTAACTCTTTTAATCTTTTTATCTAATTATTTTTTTTATACCAACTTTATATGTTAAAAACATTTGAGCAGTCTCATCTTTACACCGTAAAAGATAAATTTTTCGTATATCTAGAAATTTCATCAATAAATGATATATAATACTTTTTACCACCTTTTCTCAACATATTTCTAAAATCAACTAAGTCAGAATGAATCAATTCAAGTATTTCGGTGTTTCTCGAAGAAACTCATTTAAAAGGTTTCTTGGCATATTTTGCTTCAACACAAATAACATATTTTGAATATTCATTTTCGTTTGATATGTTTATGATACGCATATTTTCAACTTTTTAATAGAACTATAATTCACATGTCCTAGCCTACCATGCCACAGATTAAAAGATTCAACGACTGATGTGGTTAATCTCAAGTAATAATTACCTAGACAAACTCTTCTGCGAGAATACAGATTGTGTAGTACCACGGTCGAACACTAGGGAATCGATGCAACTATAGAGTTAGAAAACTCATTAATAGAATATACAAAATTAATAAGTCATTGGAATGCGAACAAAGATAAACTAAATAACTAATTAACGGATTAAACCCAATTAACTAAACACCACACGTTTCAAGAGATGCTTTGATAATGTAATGAAGTTCTAACATGATCATTGATCTTAGATATTATCACGAGTTCAGGGAATTCAAGCTTTAATATAGGATTGACTGGCATAAACTTGTCCACTTCCTAGCGTGTGTACTACCACTCTCTCAACTGCGTAATCTCACCCATTAGATGCATTAAGACAATTATTCTTGTGTAGGCAGCTATCTTTCCATTTTTGTGTAGGCGGTTGGAAGTTTACATTTTGTTCCAACAACTTTCTTCTATTTTATGTAAACCATGTTTCATTTCCATGTTCCAACCGTACTCTTCTTATTTCTATTCTAACAACCGAAAGTTTCCATTCTTTTGAGCCGCGGCCTAAATTTCCATTTTTGTGAGCCACCTATTTCCTTTTCTTCGTGGTCGTGTGCCTTCTTTGTAATCCAACCGTTCTTGCTTCCATTTTTCTTCTTTGATTCAAGATCCTTGAATGTTGACCGTGTATAGTTGATAGGAAAGTGATTTTTGCTTCATTTCCTCAAGTTTATACCCCGATATTTCATTTCTGCAATAACACGAGAAAACATTAGAAGATGACTAAATCATGCTTAATACTCGGTAAAGTTTAAATGAATGGTTAAACTAACTATGAAAATGGACTAAAATACGATAACAAAATAGACGTTATCAAACTCCCTCAGACTTGAACCTTTGCTCGTCCTCGAGCAAGCCTAGAACTAAACATGAGAAGAGTTAGACAACAATCGGATACTAGCACAAACAATTAGAAAAATTAGCCATCATGCACAACAACGTGTCACACGAACATCGATCTAAGCATGCCTAGTTCAGACCTCTATCTACCGAGAGCCACTAACCGTGCAATCCTACACATATCCTAAGTTCATTTCACTAATCCCTAGACAATATCCAAGTGATCTCTATACCTATTCTTATACGTGAGATACCATTCTTAAGATGATCATTTTTCTTTTTCAGTTCTTTTTTCTTCTTATCGGTTTCCACACATTTGTTTTCTTTGAAAATTCGTGCTCAGTTTGTAGGACATCGGAGTTTAAGAGGACAGCCTTCTACTTATACCCATGTTTTCGATTGGCACAGTTATAAGGTCTTGTAACCTTACTGGAGTGAAGACGTTGTGTCATTGCAGATTTTTTTTGAATAAACTATTTTGATTACTCATCGACTCTAACCCATAGGACGTAGAAAAACAGTCTGGACCCACCACTTAGACCCAAACCATCAATATTGATGCACTCATATCAATGTGAGGTTGAAATAGTTAAAGAACTCATTCAATTACAGTGGAGTGTAAGCTCATGGAAATATAGCGATCGAAACAACTTTAAAGAATGAAGGGTATGCTCAGAGATATAAATACTTAGGATTGAAATCTACGGGGCGGAATACAACTATAGGCTATGGATTCATGCACAACTAATAACTAATCGATATCTAAAGGTATTTTTCAGCAAGCCTAGATTTTTGTTCCCGATTCAACAAAGTTGCATAAAGATGGCTAAAGTTTGAAATTTTTCGTACTAGGTATCCGTCTGTCTAATCCTAACTAAACTAACGTAAAAGCTAAAATATAATGAAGAACTCAACATCTAATCCTAATCTCAATCATGACACTTCGAAGAGTACCCCCCAGACTTGAATGGAACCTCGTCCTGGTGTTCAAAACCTAAGAGGAATCGCATGCAAAAACTCGGGGAAAAATAAAGTAGATAGGAATGTGTGCACCTAATGTGTTCTTGCTATCCTGAGGTTATGCACCTGGGTATATGTGTCTTCTCTTATGTTATGGGTGATATTGAAGTGGAAAAACCTGTAACAAAAGTCACACAATCCAAAAGAGTGAGTACGATACATCGAGGTTCATAGTAAAGTGCATGCGTGTGGGCTCGTGTTGCCTCCCGAGAAGCGCTTGTTTAAGGTCACGAGCCTGACCAAGATGTGCTATTTATTAGGTGGACGTCTTCGACGTCGTAGGGTGTGTAGCGTCTCGTGTGCATAGGATGCTCGATTGGGTATAGCACGCAGATCAGTTGGGTCCTTGCACAATCTGTTATGTCCTCTCTAAGCTCGGTCATAACGTTCCCTAGGTTGGGTGCTAGATCGTGCTGTCCAAAAAATTTGGTCGAGTTCTCCATAAGTCCATTTGTGGACTCCATGAAACCGGTTAGGCGTTCATCTCTCGTTTCCTTCAACGTCTCAAGAATTTGTTGGTGCGTAATCCCTTTTGGTGAAGGCTTCATCTTCATCTTGGGTGCCTTATCGATGCTCCAATTAGGTGTTGGACGTTTGGTGTGGCTGTTAGGCATCTCAGGAGTTGTTGAACTCGTAATGCATGCTGCTTGAGACGCGTTAGAATCTGCCCGGAACGCGTGTAGGTTTGTGCACTGATCCATGATGTTTCTTGATCTGAATTGAGGTCCACTCAACCCGTGCTTATGTACGTGTGATCTGAGCATTGCTCTTGATAAGGACTGTCCGAAATTCCACATTTGGCTTGGGTTACGATCTGCTAGGCTCGAATTGCACAGAAATCTACCCAGAATGTGTTTAGCTCGGTGTTTGGGATCTCCTTCTTCTTTTCTTTGTCCAGCAGCTTAGTTTAGTATGTTGCATCGTTTGAGTCTTTATACACTTCTTTTTCAACTGCTAAGAGATGAATCTCAAGGGAGTCCATATTCACGAACTTTTCAAGAACTTCTTTGGCTAGTTTCTCTAAGACGTCGATGTAGAATACTGAATTCATCATACAAGGCTGCTTAAGTGTGTCATTCAGATTGAACTCCACTTCTTCATCTCTGAATTTTAGCGTGAGTCAGCACACTGTATGATCGTCTTTTCCATATTGAGAAACGGCCTACCGAGAATAATTGGGATTTTCTTGTCCTCCTCTATATCCAAGACGACGAAGTCGATAGGGATGAAGAACTTCCTAACTTGTAATGGCACGTCTTCCAGCATTCCTTCGGGTATCCTAACACTTCGATCAACCATGGTGAGTGCCATTCGTGTAGGTTGAAGATCCATCATGCCTCTACGATCCAATTTTTCGTATAATGACAATGGTAACATTCTTACGCTTGCTCCAACATCAATTAGTGCATGGTTAATTTCATAATCATCTATATTACAAGGGATCACGAATAAACCTGGATCGGGAATCTTCTTAGGTAGGTTTGGTTGCAGCATCGAATTTGTTACCATCACGGTTTCCATCTCCACGTCTTGTTTGTTCGCAAGCACCTCGTTCAGGAATTTGGCGTATGAAGGCATCTTCTTCAACGCTTCGTGGAATGGTGATATGCATCTTTTTCAACATCTCCACAACTTGGAAAATTGAGCATCCTCGTTCTTTTTGCATCGACGTTAGGGAACGGAAAAAGAGGCGATCTTGGATCGGGTTTTACGTATTTTGGCTCCTCCTCCTTTTCGGTTTTCTTTGTATGTTCATCAATATTCTGCCCTTTTCCACTGTTGTACTAGACGTTCACCTTTTTCAAATGTTGAAGGATTGGTCTGATCTATCATTTTCTTGCATTGACGTTTTAAAATGGCAAAGGAGGCGGTCTTGGTTTAGGTTTTACGTATTTCGGCTCATCCTCCTCTTCGGTTTTCTTTTTATGCTCTTCAACGTTTCTGCCTTTTCCACCGCTGTACTAGATGCTTCACCCCTTTCAAATATCAAAGGGGCGGGCTAATCCACCGTCTTATCACTCCTTAGGTATATGGCATTGACGTGCTCACGTAGATTCGCTTCCGGCCTTCTCGGTAGAACTCCTTGTGGACATGCTACCCTTGTGCTAGTTGTTCAACTTGCGTCTCTAATTGTGTAATATGAGTTTGAAAGCCCTCTATCTGCTTCTTGGTACTCTCTTGATCCGCTTTCACTTCTCTGAAAAAATTATTCTGATTTTGTTGCACTTTCATCAACAAGTCGCTTTGATTTTGTTGGACTTCGAGGAGACGGGCGAACATGGTGTTGATGTCGGGGGCTGCTTTGAGTTGGATTTGTTATGGCTGAGATACATGTGACTGATAATTTTGAGTTTGGGGCTGCGTCATCGGCTGAAAGTTTTGATTTTGTTGCAGCACCCGCGGTTGGAAATTTCTCCGGCAGTTGTTGTGCGTTAAACGCACCGTCGGAGTTCTTATACGAAAGGCTGGAGTTATTTCTCCATCCAGGGTTATAAGTTTTACCTATAGGCTGGTTGTTGCTCACGTAATTCACCTCCTCATACCTTTGAATTCCTTGTTCTCTCGGCTGCTCTAAGTATTGGGAAAGACATACTTCAGACATCATATTGTAAATTCCCGCAACTTGATCTTTTACTTCAGCTATGTCGGCATATAAGGCACATGTCTCATTCACATGGGCTACTTTTGGTGGAGTGTTGCGGCTGTATTCTCCAACAATGTTGCTTCCTTGGTCGGTCATTTGATCTATCAAATCTTCGTTTTGCAGAAACATGAGGTTACTCAAGGAACCTCAAGCAGCGGCTATGATCAAAATCATCGTGTAGTCCATAATACCTTGCAAAAAGTTCTGTATGAGGTAACTTTGATCCATATCGTGATGTGGGCAAAGGCATTGATAGCCTTTACATCGTTCCCACGCTTCGTATAGATTCTCAGCAGCTCCTTGAATGAACGTGTTAATCTGATTCTTAGTGAGCTAACCTTTACTTTAAGGGAAGAACCACGTCATAAATGTCTCCTCTAGTTGTTCCCATGATCGTATAGAGTTCACCGGTTGGGAGTACAACCAGTCTTGTGCTTTATCCTTCACTAAGAATTGGAAGGCAACGAGCATGACGTCCTGCAAAGCATCTTGATGTCCATAAGATGCTGGTTCGGATCCTCGGCAGGTGTCCCTCTGAACGTTGTGTTACTGAGCATTTGGAAGAATGCTGGTGGTAATTCGATGCGAGCATCCCTCCTAATGATGCAAGACAAGAGTTTGTGTGTGCCTAAGAGCCGTGTATGATCCATAGTATAATGCATCTTGCATTGATGGTGCATTTATGATGCGATGTTCTGCCATTTGTTCTTCTTTGATCTCGCGCAATAAAGTACCTCACACAATAAAAATAGAAGAATCGGTCAGGCTCTGAGAAGTAATAAAAATTGACTCAAGAAAAAGAAAATAAAACAAAAATAAGAAAGACAAATAAGACTCCGGAAAGGACTATGTCCTAATCCAAAAGTATCCTAACTCTAAAGCTGTAATCAATTCCTTAGCAATAGCGCCAAAAACTTGATGTGGTTAATTTCAAGTAATAATTACCTAGACCAATGCTTCCGCAACAATGATTATCGTGTAGTACCAGGGTCGAACACTAGAGAATCGATGCATCTAAAAAGTTAGAAAACTAATTAATAGAACATATAAAATTAATAAGTGATTGGAATGCGAATAAAAATAAACTAACTAACTAATTAACAGATTAAACCCAATTAACTAAATACCACAGGTTTCGAGAGATTCACGATAATGTAATGAAGTTCTAACATGATCATTGGTCTTAGATATTATCACGAGTTTAGGAAATTAAAGCTCTAATATTGGAGTTGACTGGTGTAGACTTTTCCACTACCTATAGTGTGCACTACCATTCTCCCAACTGTGTAATCTCACCCACTAGATACATTAGGACCGCTATCATAATCTCTAGATCCAATTGACCGATCTTTCATAGATTCTAAATCAATTGAAATCCTAATCATGGCTAATTTCCAAAGTCTAATCCCCTGGTTTGGATTCATTAGACTTCTACAATCATTCATTCAAGTTGGTGCCCGAATGAAAGCATTAAGAACAACCAATCATTCTGAAAATGATCAAATACCATAATCATTCATTCAGGTTTCGTACAAGAACAAAAGCATTAAGAACCACCAAGCATTAAGAAGAAGGCTTCATTACATATCAGCAAAGCTCTCTAACCTGTAGCTACTAAACTACTCAGACATGGACTTAGAAAACAAAACACGAAAAAAACTATTGTTAACATAGATAAAAAATGAGATTCCTCCCTATCCTAATACCGTAGTCTTCAACATCTCCTCCGTGTTCCGAGTTCGTCGTCCTGTCTCCCGCCTTCCGGCGTCCTTCTCTCTCTCTTGTTCTCTCGTGTGTGTTGTGTGGTGTGTGTGTGTTCTATCCGAAAATTGAGCTTTTCCTCTTGACCCCTTCATTCTCTTTCCTCTTTCCTTTCGTTAGTTTTCTTTTTCTTTCCTCTTTGGACGAATCTAAGCTCTCCAACCCTTTCCTTTTCATCCTCCTTTCCTCTTCACTACTCCTTTCGTTTTTCTCGGTTTCCATTTTCTTCAGCAGCTTGTGTTTCCTTTTCCTCATGTGCAGTAACGGTTTCCTTTTCTTTTCTATCATTTTCTCTTTGGGTGGCTGCCTTCTTTCTCTTGTCCATGCATTTCCATTTATTGTTCTAGCAGCCATTTCCATTTTCTATCTCTAACGGTTGTAGTTTCCAATTCTTGTGTAGGCGGCCATCTTTTCATTTTTTTAGGCGGTTGGAAGTTTACATTTTGTTCCAGCTACTTACTTCTATTTTATGTAAACCATGTTTCATTTTCATGTTCTAACCGTGCTCTTTTTGTTTTTGTTCCAACAATCGAAAGTTTCAATTCTTTTGAGTCGCGGCCTAAGTTTCCATTTTTGTGAGCCGCCTTTTTTCTTTTCTTTGTGGCTGTTCGCCTTCTTTGTAATCTAGTCATCCTTGGTTCTATTTTTCTTCTTTGATTCAAGATCCTTGGATGTTGACCGTGTATAGTTGATAGGAAAGTGATTTTTACTTCATTTCCTCCCCGATATTTTATTTTAATGGAATAACACGAGAAAACGCTAGAAGAGGAATAAATGATGTTTAATGCTCGGTAAAGTCTAAATGAATGGTTAAACTAACTATAAAAATGGACTAAAATACTATAACAAAATAGACGTTATCAACGATATAAGCAAAACAATAGTTACATGCATTTTGAATAGCAGAAATAGTGTTCAGGACAAATATCTCATCGCACAAATAACCCTTTTCCCACAAAATCCCTATTCACGGCTAATATCACTTTATCACCCTTAAAGACAAGTTCCAAATCAACTCTATTCAGCAAACTACTAGAGACTAAGTTCTTATGCAACAATGGAACATAAAGCACATCATTCAGTGCTAATATTTTTTCAGATGTAAGTTTGAGAATAATTTTTCATTTACCAAAAACTCCAGTGGTGACAGAATTACCCATGAGACATGTTCACCATCTGCGACTTCGTGGAATTCATGGAAAAGATCCTTGTTGGAACAGAAGTGTCTTGTTGCTCCACTGTCTAGAACCCATTCAACTTTGTTTCCAATAATTTCACCTCAACAATCACCACAATGATGATTTCATCTTTTTCAACAATATTAACTTGCGAGGCAGAATTTGCGTTAGATTTGTTATTAGGTTTTTTGTCGATGACGTACTGGATCCATTTTTCGATGACGTACTTCTTTTGCCGGATGTTATATCCTTTTTCCAAGATATTCCAGATCTCCTTACATGCTATTGCTTGAAAAAATGTCAAATAGATCGCTGGACATATGGTTCAAGAGATGTCCATGCACTTTTTGTTGTCCTTTTCAAATTTCACCTTTGTTTCATCATATGTCTTCTTAGATCTTTTAGTTTGGGGCATGGCCAAGGATTGGAAGGAGTGATTTGGTGAGGCATGTGTTCTGGGACGTCCACGTAGAGGATGTAGTCGACATTCAAATGCTCGAAGAAGATACCATGAAACTGTTGGAGTTTGGAAAGGTCATGTAGTGATCTTGGTAGGATGACAACCATGGTTAAGAGGAAGGTTACATTTTCAGAATGATTGGAAATATGTATACGAAACCAAAGGTGCATCATGGAGAACTACTGTCTTGGAAGCGTATTTCGACACGATCGTGGTGCAAGACCAAACGTTCTCCAGGGTTCACACAACAACCTTCTCGAACACATGCACTCGTGAAAGAGAATGATGGAATAGTCAAAAAGATATTACTCTGTAGTAATCCACAATGGGTAGAAGAGGATACGATTTTTCAATGATCATCCTCAGTAGTCTAATCCAAGTTTAATGGGCAAAACCGACTTCTGAAAACAATCCCAAAAATAGCCATGTTTTCACAAAGTTTTAATGATTCAAAATTGAAAAGGTTTTTGCACGTGTTTAACGAAATCCACAGAAAGTATATACATGCTTATAAACTTTGGTTCAGCCCGGCTCGGGCGGCGTTGTCGTCGTTGTCGTGCGCGTATGGTAATTTTTGTAAAATCTTTCACATTCTCAAAATTCATCCACTTTCTCTAGCAATAATGTACGAGACTATATATACTGAAATAGTTTCTCTCAAACTTTTGAGACAAAAAAAAATCTAAAGTCATTTTTCAACTGTACTTAGTCGCCTCGTTATACTCTTTTGGTTTTGCATGTCATTTTGCTCTTCTAGGCCAAATTTTCTTCATTTTTTATTTCTTTTGTATTTTTTTCAATTTTTAGACCTTCATTTCCGGGGCTTAGTATTTCTCCACTATATTTCCCGAATATTGAAGAGGGTTGAAATTTGAATTAAATTGAGGTCAAGGTCTGGAATAAGCCTTACATTTGCCACAGATGATTGTCAATAACCTTCGAAAAAAAAAGTTCCTAATTGACTAATTAATATCTTAATGGGAGTGGACAAATAAGTGAGGAATTGAGAATGGCTTCGAAGTATTTGAGAGTTGAACCGAGAGGAATCGAAGCTTTGCACAAGCAATTGAATAATAATATAGTTGAAATGAACTATATTTAAACGAAATTGATGAGTAGTTGGTTACGTGAGAGTTAAAATGGAAATAAAGATAAATAGCAAACAAATTGAAAGAGAATCGAAGGGGAATTCAATATTAAAAGGCTGAATGGGGTTTTATTTCACATATGATTGCCGTTCCTCCCTGGTTCAATCAAAGTATCACTATACTATTAGGACTAGATTGCAAAATCCAATAATAATGGGGAACTAGGGTTAATAATGTGCGATCCATGTGGCTTTTTCGTCATAAGTTTCATGCATGATGTGCGTAGACTCAAGTAATAAATTACCTAGACTAACGCTTCCGCAAGGATACGGATCGTGTAGCAACTAGGGTCGAACACAAGGAATTGATGCGATTCTAAAGCTATTAGACTAATGAATAAGACGTGATGGATCTTAATAGTAGTGGAATGCAAACTAACCTAAATGCAAACTAAACCTAAGATAGGTAGGAATAACTCTAAGACTAATCACCATAGGTATCGAGAGTTGCACGACAATGTAACGAAGTTCTAACAGAAGTCGAAGAGGGTGGCTTTCTACTTAGACCCAGGCTGCCTATGGCACACTCATAAGGTCGCGCGGCCTTAGAGGAGTGAAGAGATGCGTCATTGAAACTTATTTTCTGATTTTTTATTTTTTTATGAAGAATACGCATAACTCTAACCCTTAGGACGTAGAATAGCGCCTCAACCCACCACTTAGACCCGAACCATCGATCTCGATGTACTCATGTCAATGAAAACCTAAAATAGTCAAGACTTATCCAAGGCGAAAATTGACAGCGGAGTATAAGCGTGTGGAATCTAATGAACGATAAAAATCTATCAAACAAGCAATAAATAATCGGTATACACGGAGATATGATACTTGGTACTGAAACCTAGGAGGTGAATGTAACTATAAGTCATGGTTTCAAGCACAATTACTTCAACTAATCGGAAATCAAGAAGACTTCTAAACACACCTAGACTTTTTAGTTCATGATTCGACAAAGTCGCACAATAATGACTAAAGCTCGACAATTCATGCTAGGTATCCATCCGTATATTCCTAAAAACAAAACTCAAAATCTAACCTTAATAATCCAATCCTAATCACATGACAATACTCGACGAGTACTCCCCCCAGACTTAAATGAGACACCGTCCCGGTGTTCAAAACCTAGAAGAAACTCGCATACCAAACAACGGGAAGAATAAGGGTTAGAACGTGTGCACCTTGTGTATCTTGCAATCCCGTGTTTGTGTCCGGACGTTGTATGCGTCTCCTCCTCAAGGATGATATCAACGTTGAAAAGCCTGTGAAAAGAATCACACAATCCAGAGGAAGGAATACGATTCCACCAAGTACATCAATATGAAAAGAAAAAGAAATAGTCCAAAAGAAAAATGAAATGAAAAATGCAAAAGTGGAAAAGTCGGGTTGCCTCCCGATAAGCGCTTGTTTAAGGTCTCGAGCCTGACCAAATGCTACCCATTAGATGGACGTCCTTGACGTCGTCGCGTTCGTAGCTTCTTGCGTGCATAGTATGTTCGATAGGGCGCGGCACGCGGATTAGTGGAGCTCCTTTGTGGTGAAGGCTTCATCTTCACCTTGGGTTTCTTGTCAACGTCCCAATTGTGTGCTGGACGTTGGATGTAGCTTCGCGGCATTACGGGATCGTTCGTGTACTGATTTGAGCCGCGTTTGGCTAGTGTCGCGTGGAAGTCTCGTTCTGTGGATTCCCTTTTCTTCTCATTATCAAATAGCTCATTTTGTACCTTGTATGAATCTTCTCCAGCTGCTAAGAGATTCATATCTAGGGAATCCGTGTTCTCAAATTCGTCACAAACTTCCACGGCTAAACTCTCAAAGATGCCGTCGGGGAACACAAAATCGATAACGCATGGTTGCTCATGTGTGTTCACCAAGCTGAACTCTTCTTCCATCTCGGTTTTCGTCATAGCCTCATCAATATCCATAGCCTTATCCACTCCTATGCTAGGTTCATCTCTTTTGTCAATTATCGAGGGATTTGGCTTATCTACCGTCTTTATGCGTTGACGTTGTGGGAACGGTAAGGGAGGTGGTCTAGGTTCCGGTTTGATATATTTTGGCTCCTCCTTTTCCTCAAGCTTCTCCTTAAGCTCATTGGCATCCAATTCCGCAACTTTGATAGATGCTTCACCTCTTTCAAATATTGCAATGGGCCGATACTTCGTCAAATAATCCCTTAGGCAAATTTCGTTGACATGCTCACCAAGATCCGTTTCTAAACTTTCCATTAAAACCTCCTGTGGTTCAAAGGAATTTGCAGCGAGTTGTGCAACTTGATTGTCCAAGATCTTTACGTGCATTATCATTTCTTTAAACTCATTATTCATGTCTCTACAACTTGCTCGCATCTCTTCTTGTTGCGTTTTCAACGCTCTAATCTCATTGGATTGATCTTTTTGTACTTGTAAGATTTGAGCAAGCATAGACCTGATATCGGTGTTGGCCTCTTGTTGCGGACATGGGGGTGTATATGATGGATAATTCTGAATTTGGGGTTGCATCCATGGCTGAAAATTCCCAAATCCATATTGACTATTCAGCACACCATCGGTATTTCCCCAAACGTCTTGTTCCCATGATTGTTTCGATGGACGGTATGAGTTGTATAGCATATGACGAGGTTCTGAAAATTGATAGTTCGTTTCAGCTATATCGGCACTCCAAAAGTTGTTGTTGTTCATATTACCTCGCAAAATAAAGAATAAAATTCAATTAAGCTTTGAGAGGTAATAATTCTCTTTTTTTTATTTTATTTTTTTTATGACTCTAAACAAAACAAAACGAAAAAATAAATGAAGACTCTGGAAAGGACTATGTCTTAATCAAAAGTAATAATAACCCTAAAATCGTAATCAACTCCCCGGCAACGGCGCCAAAAACTTGATGTGCGTTGACTCAAGTAATAAATTACCTAGACTAACGCTTCCGCAAGGATACGGATCGTGTAGCAACTAGGGTCGAACACAAGGAATTGATGCGATTCTAAAGCTATTAGACTAATGAATAAGACGTGATGAATCAAATAGTAGTGGAATGCAAACTAACCTAAATGCAAACTAAACTAAAGATAGGTAGGAATGACTCTAAGACTAATCACCATAGGTATCGAGAGTTGCATGACAATGTAACGGAGTTCTAACGAGATAATTGGTCTAAGGTACTATCATGGATTCAGGGAATTCAAGCTCTCCTATAGGGAGTTCAGGGAAAAGTTTTAAGAACAACCATGACTGGCGTAGACTTGTCCACTATCTACCATGCATATACCAATGTATCCATTGCGTATCTTACATGGATAGACGCATTACGACCGCTATCCTAATCCCTAGATTTAACCGATTGACCTGGCGTAGATTCTAAACCGGCAAACCCTAAATCATGGCTAAGTTCCGAAGTCTAATGCCCTGGCGTTGGTTTATTAGGCTTCTAAGATCATTCAATCAAGTGGCGTACAGGTAAAGAAAGCATTAAGAACAACCATGAGATCTGAAAACATGATAAAATACCGATTTCATTCATTCAAGTGGCGTACAGGTAATGAAAGCATTAAGATCCACCATTCGTTAAGCACAAGACTTCTCTACATATTGGCAATACTCTCTAACCTATGGCAATAGATCTACTCGAACATGAACTAAGGAAACGAAACACAAAAGAAATCTAAATTCAACATAGATAGAGAAAGAGATGACTCCCTATGTCTTCAATAGATCCTCCATGCCTCGGATCCCTCGTTCCGTCCTCCGTGATGTCTCCAATTCGTGCTCTAATGCCTCTGAATCGTCCCCCCTTCTGTTCTAGCTCGAATCCTCTTTAAATAGATCTAATTTCCCTTGATTCGGCCGTTCCAAAACTTAGGAAAGTTGTTGAGATCTAGGGACCCGATCGGGCACATAGTGTACCCGATCGTGCAAGCTATTTACCCGACCGTGTGCATCCATATTCGCCCGAGCGGGCACCTTTGCCCGACCATGTGTGTATTGAGCCCGAGCGGGTAAAACTCACGGTGCTTCTTGGCATGAATTGGCCCGAGCGGGCAATGCAAATACACCCGAGCGGGCACCTATGCCCGAGCATGTCCATTGAGCACCCGAGTCGTGTAGACTTACGGGATTGCTTGGCATGAATTAGCCCGACCGGGCACTCCCTATCCACCCGAGCGGGCATGTCTTGAAATGTCGATTCCGCTCCTTTCGCTCGGTGTTTGAGTGCTCACTTCCATCCGTGGCCTTGCACAAGTCGAACCTTGTTACACAACTTCATTTTCGGGGTTAGATTGCCAATATCTCTCGTGTTTCTCCTCATATCTTCATTTCCTACACAAAACACGAAATGTAGATGAAATCCTCGAATAAGCTCGATAAATGAATGAAATCTAATAAATCTAATAAAAACTATACCTAAGAATGACATAAAAACTACTACGGATTACGTGTTATCAATGCAGATGGCTCCTTAGCTCGGTACAAGGTGAGACTTGTCGCTAACGGAAAATCACAGCAAGTTGGCATTGATTGTGATGAGACTTTCAGCCCGGTGGTGAAACCAACTACCATTCGAACTGTGCTCGACATTACCGTGTCTAGAGGGTGGCCAATTCATCAATTGGACGTGAAGAATTGATCATCTCGTTTTCATACGTATTTCTTGCACGATTTTAGAGATGTTTATGATATAGATGCGATGATTTATGTATGATTCTGTATCCATTTTATTTGTTTTCGTGTTTTCATGTTCTTACAGGTTTTTATGCGTATTCGGTTTATTTCAGAGCTAATAAACGTGCACGACACAAAGTACCAACATCGAGGATCATCACGGAACAAACGGGACAAGAATCGGCGAAGAACACACACTACCCACGCGAGTAACTCCCTAGCCCGAGCGGGCATTTATTACGTTGATTTTGTCCACGAAATTGAGCATGAGTCGGGCAAGAACTACCACGCACGGGGCCTCAGCCCGAGCGGGCAACAACACAGCCCGACCGGGCAATAGACCAGCACGACCGGGGCACCTTCTAGCCCGAGCGGGCTGCCTCGTTCTCCATCGCGTTCTTGCACGATCTTCTGCGCCGCACCCGCGCGGGTCACTTACCCAGCCCGTGCGGGTCGCGTCCATCACCTGCAACTCCAAATAATTTAATTTCTTAAAACAAATGGGAGTTTGTTGGGGACTTATAAAATAAGGAAAACGACTTTTGAGAAGAGGAATAAGTGATATTTTGCCGGAGAAAGTAATGAAAACGTCGTCCAACTTATTCAAGAATGGAAACTCATGAAAAGACAACAATGGGTGGCTACTGCAACAAAAGGAAGAACTGAACGTCCGAAAAGGAAAGAAGGGAGAAAAGGAAAGAAAAGAGGAAGGAGAGAAGAAGAAAGGAGTGAGAGGTCAAGCTCATTCACGGAGTTTTCAGTTCTTGATCGAAGAGAGAGAGTAGAGAGAAGAACGAGGAGGTTCTTGCGAAGGAGACTTACAAGGAGCATTGGAGATCAACCCCACACTTCGGTTTCGTTTGGTTTTCATGCTCCTTAGACTTTCTATTTCGTTTATGTTTATTTACGGACGCATGAGCGAGTAGTTTGTTTTGTTCTAGGAGAAGGGATTAGCCCTTGGCTATCCCAAAACAACTTTTGATTTATCTTTGAATGCATCTTCCCGTTTTCGTTTATCTATTCTTTATCTAAGTGCTTAGTGATTTGTGTTTACGAAGGCAAAAGTAGATGCATGTGTTAGGGATTAGGAGAAGGATCGAAAGTAGAATTCTAGTCCTAGAAAATCAAGTTTAGGACAACCGAGGTTAGGCCACGAAAGTAAGGTAGCAGCGGCTGAGGGTAAAACGGATGAATCACAGATCTTATGGGTTTAGTTCAACGTGTCAGCCACGAAAGTAGGGGATAACTTGACTAGATCACGTGTCTATGCCTTGAGAGAGGGTAGATATCATATTAGGATCGTTAGTCTTATATAATTTGACTGGATTGCATGATAGATAGGTTGATTGTTAGTTTCGGTAGTCTTGTGGTGAAACCGGATTCCTGGAACATTTGTCTCGTTCTTAAGAACTAGTTGTTTATTTGTTTTTAGTATTTCATTCTTAAAACCATATTTCGTTCGTTAGCAAGTTTGATTCGTAGTTTGAGTTTAGGTTGTGTTGTGTAGTCCCTGTGGGATCGACACCTGAAGTACTACACAAGTGTCGTGCACTTACGAGTAGTTTAGGTTATTTGTTTAACTTTGATAATGCATCAACACGCATGACAAAGAGAATTTGTGTTGTCATTATTACAGGAAAATGGACTCAAAGAGCGTAGAAAACCAAAAACCGACTCCCCGGGATGTCCAAGACGGCAGTGCCAAGTAGAACCCGAGGTGAAAAATGCAAAAGCGGGTGCGGATGGCCGAGAGCATGAGGCCCTAGAGGATAGGAATAGAGGGGGCTCAGGCTGTCACATCGAAGTAGAGTCGTTTTGGTGACCTTTTCCTTCACTTAAAACCCAAAAGCGTCAAATTCAATAGAACAATTATTGTCACGAGTAAATTGTCTTACCGAAATTAGGTTTTTGATAATGGACGGGGAAATAAGGACGTTGGTGAGATCAAATCTACGGTTGGGTGTGGGTATGGTCGTTTGGCCGATAGTGGCTACGGGAATAGAAGATCTATCACCTACATAGACACGCGGTTTAATGCTCGAATTAAAAGTAGTCTCGAGTATACCTGGTTGTGACGTAAGATGGACGGTGGCTCCGGTGTCCATGTACCACGACCCGTCGGTTGAGTTAGTGACGTTCATGGCATTGAACGCTTGGATTAGGTCTGCCGGGGAGGCGGCCGCTGTGTTGACAGCCCGAGGCAGCCTGTCCGTGCGCTGGATGGTGGGATCAACGGCAATGGTCTACACCATAAGGGCTAAGTGTTGCAGCATGGCAGATGGCATCGGTGAGGGAGCTCATGCTTTGGTGCGGCTATTACACCGTGGTGTAGGGTACCACTGCGAGTAAGGGTTCCAGCCGTAGCTGGAGAACGTTTAGGCATAAGATGGAGTCCACGGTGGCGGCAACGAGAATTGGTATTGCTGCGGCGGTGGTTTGGATTACCAGCCGTTAGAGTTGTTGTTACGGCCACGATGTCCCCTGTGTAAGCGGTCGCGTGAGCGTCTGTGTTGGTGCTGATAGGGCGGCGGCGAATCTCCCCGGGCGTAGTCAGTCCGCGCAGGTGGGAGATGTTGCTGCGAATCCGCCCACGCGTAATCAGCCCGCGCGGGTGGGAGATGTTGCGGCAGATCTCCCCGGGCGTAATCAGCCCGCGCGGGTGGTAGATGTTGCTACCAATCCGCCCACGCATAGTGAGCCCGTGCGTATAGGGCAGTCGGGGCAGATCCGTGGTCATGGTGAGAAGGATCCAGGCGACGGTTTCGCGCGAGATGTTGCTCCTCTAGTAGCAGCATCGATCGAGCATCTTCAAACGTCGGGAATGGTTTTTGGTGTTGGACAATGTTGACGATGTTATCGAACTTTTCGTCCAACCCATTGAGTGTATGCATGACGAGGGATCGTTCATTCACCGGCGTCTCTAGGTTGGCAAGGAGGTCCGAAATTTTTCGGATCTTTTGGCAGTAGGCATGAATTGATAGATCGCCAATGGCGATAGTGCGCAATTCATTGTCGAGTTGTATCGTCCGTGCCTCTTTTTTGTCACGAAAAAGGCATTCAAGTCATAGCCACGTCTCGCGAGCCGTAGACTTTGTTTTGAGGATGTCTTGGAGGAGGGACTTTGAGATTGTCCCATAGATCCAGATTTTCACGAGGCCGTCAATACGCTTCCATTCATCGGATGGAGGAGCGGCCGGTGGGGTGGAGCCGTCAATGTGGCTCAAAATGCCGAAACTCTCACAATGGGTTTCGAATACATCGTGCCATGAGTCGTAGTTCAATTCTTCCATGTCTAGGGTAATGGGGATATGGGATCGAATGTGATCCCGAATGGCTTCTCGGATGTGGCGGCCATGGTGAGACACGAAGAAGACGACGGCTGCGATGAAGGAGAGAACAAAAAAGGAACGAGATAAAGGGTGAGCCGGCGGCCGAAGGTGCGGAAGCGGCCGAAGCGAAATGGTTTTTGGCCGAAAAGGAGCCGACGGCGGTGGGCAAAAAAGAGAGAAAAACTAGGGTTGCTCTGATACAATGTAATTTGGTAAAATCCCTTGATTCCTTTATTGATATGATATTCAAATATATAATACATCAGATCCTAAGAATATGAAAAGTAGGTAATAATAATAAGATACAATAATAAGTAAGTACATATATGCTAATATGTTATACGTCAAGTCTTTCTTTAAAGTTATTCGTAATTGTACCAGAAATTTTTGCAGCACTCATATGCATTTTCACATTAGCGATACATAGAACAAGTCATGTTTCCCTTCTAATGCTTGTACTTGTTATGCTACTGGACCTATCCGCTGAACCACCTTGAACGAAGTTTGTCAAAAATTTGCTCACCATATTTCCGGTTGTCTTGCCTCAACGTGTTTGAACTCCTAAATAAATTAAGCCTCCCATATTAATTTTGTATCCTTTTTGTTTATATCAACGTAACTCTTCTAAAGATCCTATGTTGTCTAACTATTATTATATGCAAACTTTACAAATGAAAAATGGTCCTTCCAACTTCCTACAATGCTAGTGTACAAGCCCAAACAAAACTTTTAAGAGTCTTTATTTTCCTTCCAAATTTTCCATCAATCATCGGATGATAAGTAATATCTAAATGCAATTTTGTTCTCACATCCTTTTGGAATGCTTGCCACAAATGCAACATAAAACATACTATCTGTATAGTATATATCACTACGAAATTACCTATGAAAACCTGTAATAATATTTATGGTGATTTGATCCCACTGTCATTGCTTATTCAATAAACATTTCAGTTTACCATTGAACACTTATTGTTCTACCTTAACCAAGTGACAAGTAGTAATTTCACCATCCAAAACACGATATACTTCTTCATTCCTATCCTGGCAAATGATAATATTGATTAATTTACTTCATTCATAATTATCAAATCTTCCTTTCCTTTGCACAACTTCCAGATCCATTACCATTTTCAAATTGTCCTCTATAATTTCATACTCATAGTTTTAATGTAAATTTTCATGAATCTTTTTTAGCCTTATGTATTTAGCTTGTGATTCACGGATTCTATTGAAAATATTTTAAGTTTCCTGATAACACGTAATCCGTTGTAGTATTTACGTGATTCTTAGGTCTAGTTTTGAGTAGATTACTTAGATTTCACCCATTTATCGAGTTCATTCGAAGACTTCATCTACATTTCGTGTTTTGTATAGGAAACCAAGACATGAGGAGAAACACGAGAGATTACGGCAATTTAACCCCGAAAACGTAGCTGAATGTCAAGGTTCAACTTGTGCAAGGCCATGGATTGAAGTGAACACTCAAACACCGAGCAAAAAGGAGCGGAAGCAACAAATCAAGACCTGCACGCTCGGGCATGGAAGGTGTGCCCGCTCGGGCATTGAGGCAAAAGATCCCCTGTAGCTTTGCACGACTCGGGCGCTCAAGGAACACGATTGGAAAGGGAGTGCCCGCTCGGGTGGAAATGGAGTGCCCGCTCGGGCTAATTGTGGCCAAAATTGACCGCAAGTTTTCCCCACCGGGCTGAAGAGCCACACGCTCAGGCATGAGTGCCCGTTCGGGCATAAAAGAGTGTACACGATCGGGCATAAGGCCTGCACGAGCGGGTAGAAGCTGTGCCCGCTCGGGTCCTTGCTTTTCTCAACCAACTCCTAAGTTTTAGAACGACCAAATAAGGAGAAATCAGATCTGGAAAA
>CM071875.1:7039294-7052275 GCA_036759665.1 Gynandropsis gynandra
AAAGGGGTACAAGGGTCGCAAAGGGTAGAAGGGTCGCAGAGGTCACAAAAGATGCATAAGTCACAAAAGTCATTTTTTGTACCTGGCCTTCAAATCATTCAATAGCACTTCAAATTCGTTATCCGTGTATGCTACCGCACATTTGAAGAACATTTCTGCCACAGTATCACCCTTTGAAGTCTTTCTACCATGGCCTTTATTGACGTAGCTCTTTATATTTTGCGATATATGACACGCACAAAAACAATGATCAGCTTCTTTATACACTTCTTTGACTGCTTTGACCAAGCTTTTATGGCGATCAGATATCACAACGACATCACGTCCGTCCGCTACCACCTGTTGCAATCTTGACACAAAACAACGTCCATGATTCGTCCTTCTCTCTGTCGACTATTCCCCATGCAAGAGGATATTGGTGATGTTCACCATCTTGCACGGTTGCCACAATCAATGCTCCCTTGTACACTCCTGTAAAAAATGTCGCATCCACGGAAACCACTTTACGCATGTATTTCCATCCCTTTATAGCCGCTCCGACAGCCATGAAAAGGTATTTGAAGCTTTTCCATCATTTTCGTACTGAAGATCTGCGACAGATCTGGGATTTCTTTTTATAAACATGTGCAACCACCCTGGAAGCCTCCTATAATGTTCAAAGTCATCACCACGAATATCCTTTTGAGCACCGCATTTGCCTCTTAATGCCATCAAATACGATACATTGGCACCGTATTTTGCTTTTACACGAGCCATCAATTCTTTTGCTGGAGGTGTTTCATAACTTCTAGCAAATTCCTCTTTCAAATAATCCTTAACCATTTGCGATGTACCCTTTTGTAGCTTCGGTCCGTTTAGATACAGGTGAACAATTATGAATGGGATGGTGTGTTCTCACACTAAACCGTTTGGAATTCGGGATTGCTGCCACGTGTAATTTCCATTTACAACAATTTCCGGCAAACTTGCATCGTACTTCCCACAGCTTCATATCAGATCTCAATGTTGTATATCTAAACGAAGCTTCGATTGAACCCTTCCTTACAAATGCCTGTACATCCTTCTTGCTATCAAACTCTGGCCCTATTCTAAGATCCAATCCATCTCCGAACTCGAATATATTATTTTCGTCATTGTGAACTACCATTTGCGAGTTGTTCTCACCATCACCATACTTATGCTCTGCTGGCACATCAGAATCAACTTTATTACTGCCACAAACAACTCCATCAACTACCACATTCATGGCACACCCACCATCTTCTCTTAACCCGCTTGTATGTTCACTATCAGAATCATCCGAATCCAAAATATCTATTGTCTCCGTATTACTCTCAACTCTACTTTTATCTAGACCTACAATAACACAGTCATCATAATCTACAACACCTCGATCCTCACCTTCTTTAGCAATGCTTCCAAAAGCAGGAATTAGAGGCTCAATTCCCCTCTCAATTTCGATTTCTCAATTCACCCCTGCCGATTCTATCTCCACATACAGCAGTGGTCGAATTCCTCTTATGCGATCAAACAGATAACAAATAAGATGTTTGTCATTCATTATATATGTCAGCTTCCTATTTTCACAAATATTGGGCAAATAGCTTAACTTCAACTTCGTTGTATTATTATCCACCATCATCTCTGCGCATAACTCATCAATCAGTTGCTGGTATGTCAGACTAACCGGAGGACATAAGAAAAATACTATCTGGTTTTCCTGAACTCTACCAACCCATTCAGATTCTCCATTTGGGGTTTTTTCCCATTTACCATCATACAAAAAATAAATCAGTGTGATTTTCTCATCCACCGGATCCATTAAACCTGTAACAAAAACATAAAAAGAGGGGTAAATTCCGTGACCCACAGCGACCGTGCGAACCTTGGACCCCTGCGACCCTTTCAACCCTCTCCGACCCTTGTACCCCTGTGACCCTTTCAACCCTTTGCGACCCTTCTACCCCTGCGACCCTTTCAACCCTTTGCGACCCTTGTACCCCTGCGACCCCTTCAACCCTTTGCGACCCTTGTACCCCTGCGACCCCTTCAACCCTTTGCGACCCTTTCAACCCTTTACGACCCTTGTACCCCTGCGACCCTTGCGACCCTTTCGACCCTTGCGACCCTTGGACCCTTGCGACCCTTTACCTCTGCGGTCCTTGGACCCCTGCGATCCCTTTACCTCTGCGACCCTTTGAACCCTTTGCGACCCCTTTACCATGCGACCCTTGGACCCATGCGACCCTTTGAACCCTTTGCGACCCCTTTCCCATCCGAACCTTGGACCCATGTGACCCTTTGACCCTTTGCGACCCTTTTACCCTTGGACCCCTGCGACGACCCTTGATCCCTTTGACCCCTCGATGAGACTCTGTGACCCAGTGCGACCGTATGACTCCGTGACCCACCCTGTCACCTTTGACATTGCAATAAATATGACTCGTTTAGACTCGTTTTCATTAATTGCAATAAACACAAGAGAAACACGAAAAGCTCACTATACATACCTGGTTTTCCTGCGGAACGTGATTAATTGCAAGCTTCTTTGTTGACAACAAAGGATTTCAACCTATTGGCAGCGAATCTGATGCCGATTTTAAGCTACTCTCGCCGAATCTGTTGTGGTGTGGGGGAACAGTAATTTTCGCGCCATAGGAGAGAGAGAATTAGAGGTGCTCTAGAGGAGAGAGAAAAATTTTCGTCAAGGGCAATATGGGATTATCAATATTTTAAGGGTAGATTTGAAGTTGAAACTTTTTTTTTTTCAGCCAAGGGTATTTTTGAAGCACTTTAGCCCTACAGGGGTATTTTTGAAGGACCCCCTTTTATCTCTTCTCTTCTGACCTCCGATCTCATAATCCGGCGGAGACGAATCAGGACAATCAAAAGATGGAGTTAGTAAAAAGAAGGTTTGAAACTCAGCTGAAATTTGTTGGGATTTTTTTAAAATAATGTTCCAATTTGAAAACAAAGGCCGCAAAGAAAAGCCGAATACTACTTTGCATGAGATGCTCCAAAATAAAAGTTAGAAAAAGCGTATGCTCGACGAGTTCATTATAGAGTCCAAGCTCTGGCAAAGAACGCTTTACACATGTATTACAGGAACGTGCAAAAACACGCCTGTTAAGAAGCAAAGAACACTCCTTGCAAAGGTTGGCATGACTACGGGGTCAGTCCAAATGTTGCGTCACTTTTTCATCCATCTATATTGATGGTTGTGACCAGCTCAGGCACGAGGAGCACAGTCGGGGAAGGAAGACATCGCTAGGGTTTGGTGAAACTCGAAAACGAAGTAAAATGGTGAGAAACATCGAGACCTCAGCATAGAAAATTTGAAGATCCGACCCGAAAAAACAGAAGGCAAATGAAGAATACAAGTTAAAAATCGAGCAAGCCCAACAATGGAAGACCCAAACCAGACGATCTTGAAGCCCGTCTTGTAGCTCTGTCCGACGCCCAACTAATTCTCTCTTCTGATTTTCAAATTTATTCGCCTATCCAGATTCAAAATCTCAAAATACTAAACCTTATTGATATTCCATTGAGGAAGGTTATGTTTATGTTTGCACTATCATAAACCAAGAAGACTAGATGAAGGTTATAGAATTCATAAATTAGTCCACAACCACGTTAAGAGATAACAGTTGGTATTAGAGTTTTATGATTTAGGGACTATAGAGTAGAATCAAGAGTATTAACCATCAATCTGAGAAGCACCAGAAAATCCTAAAACTTTATGTTAAGTTATAGAAAAGTTGAAAGCATTACAAAGATGCAGAATCTGACTCCACCTATATTAGTGTTTGAGGGTAAAAATTATAGTTTTTAGGTGATAAAGATGAAGACAATATTAAGATCTAGATAGTTGTGGAAGATGATTATAGAAGGTTATCCAATAAACCAGTTATTGCTGGAGCTGTGACAATAAAGGAGGAACAACAGAAAACATTACTATCCTAGGAAGAAATGGAAGCCAAAGACCATACAACATTATAGCTACTATATAGTGTTGAAATAGAAGAAATATTTGCAACACACTTATCCATCTGTAAGAGTTCTAAGGCAGCTTGGGATTTGTTGACGATTTCCCTCCAATCCCAAGAGTCAATACTAGATGACATACATGGTGGTGGAATAGAGGGAGCCTTCCAGGCTCAATACAAAGGCCAAAAGTTTGTGTTAAAGTATTTTGATCTGAAAATTGTTTGCTGAAATACTATTTTGAATAGGTCAAAAAACAATTAAGTTAAAGGCTAAAATATAGAAGAAAGTCAAGGAGCTAAAAATAAGGAAGTTGTCGGAGAAAATCAAGGAGCACAATTTGGAACAAACACACCATGCAAAGTCTATGAACAAGAGGAGTGCTGGCCGATTTCAGATCTAAGAGACTTCTCCATCTATTTGACAGTTCATCAATGTCTAAGAGAGAAGTGGAGCCGAAAATCATAAAAATTAATTAGAGTTTTTGTATACACTTTGCGAAGTGTTTTTTTGTTTACACAAATCATAGAGTGTTCGTCTAGGGATTTGTGGGGGAGTGGATTGCGAGTCATTCTGTAAGGTTATTGTGAGAATAGCCTTAGACTGTCATACATGCGTGTGTGAAGCTCGGGATTTAGAATTCGGGTTCAAGGCGGGTTAGAGTCTCAGGGTGTGTCTGAGTCTGTTTCCAGGTGTGCCTGGTATACCGATTGAATCGAATAGAAAATCCTTTGGAGTTTTAAAACTCCCCAAATGCGTTGGTCATCTACTCTTTAATTTTTCAGTGTGGACAGAAACAAGACAGTCACAAAAAACCTTTTGTGAAGACAAACTTTAAATCTAAACGAAGAAATGGTGTTCTATCTGCATGAAAGATAATCATTTTGAGACACAATGCTATTTTAAAATAAAGAAGACAAGGAAGAATGCTCGAGATAGTCTAAAAGGGAAAAAAGTGCTATATGTTAGGAAAGTTAGGAAAACTCTCAAGGGACTACAGAATTAAAAAAGCTACATCTAATAAATCATAAGCGACTAGAGAAAAGTGATTAGAGAAGAAGAAGAGGATAACATCTTGTTTATTGCTGCCCATATAACACAACATGTATTTGGAAGTGGAGTATGATTTATAGGCAATGGTGCAACCAACCACATGACATATAAAGAAGGGTATTTCACAATCATGGATAGGAACTTTAAAGTTCCTATTAAGGTGGAAAATGAGATAATTTTGATGAAAACTGGAAAGGGGGACATTGAAGTCTTAACCAAGAAGGGAAGAAAGATTATAAAAGATGTATTTCTGGTTCCATGTTTAAACAAAACCTGTTGAGTGTTCCTCAAATGGTGAGGAATGGGTATGAGGTAATGTTTACAGAACAATTGTGTGTTATCAAGGATAAGAGAGGTTCTAAGGTTGCTGAGGTTTGGATGGTAAATAAAGTGCACCCACTTAAGTGGGGAAACACAATATAAGAAACAAAAATAACAGAAGTAGATAGAAACTTATTTTATATATGGCATAAGAGGTTTAACCACTCTAAAGTTCACAACCTGCAAGAAATGATAAGCGAAGACTTGGTGAAAGGTCTGCCTAAGTTCAGAGTTGTAAGAGAAGTGTGTGAATCATGTGTGACGGGAAAACAACATAAAGATGAATTTTCTAAGCATGTAGAAACTAAGACTAAGGGAATTTTAAAGCTACTCCATACTTATCTTTGTGGACGTATGCAAACAAAATCCCTAAATGACAATATTTATCTACACATATTTACAGATGACTACTCACATATATTATTTATTTCCTAAGATTAAAGTCTGATATTCTAGGAATATTCAGAAAGTTCCTAAGTCTAGTTGAGACACAAAGTGGCAACAAGTTGAACAAATTAAGATCAAATAGAGAGGGTAAGTTTAATTCACAAGGATTCACATACCCGTTGGAGGAGAAGAGAATCCAGAGAGAGCTCATTGGGGCTTTCTCACTAGAGCAAAATGGGAAAGCTAAAATAAGAAACAAGAGCTTGTTAAACATGGCTAGAAGCATGATAAAAGATAAACAACTACCAAATATGTTATGGGCTGAAGCAGTGTTCACCGCTGCTTATCTTTAGAACAAAATGCCTACCAAGGCATTGAAGGACAAAACTCCACTTGAAGTGTGAAGTTGTCATAAGCCGTCTGATGCAGGAGCATAGACTCATTGCATACTTCAGCGAAAAACTCAACGGAGCACAGTTAGGCAACACTACTTGTGGCCAAGGAATTTTTTATTCATATTGACTATGAATGACTCAAGCATCTCAAAAGGCAACAGAAGTTGAACCATAGACACACCAAATGGGTAGAGTTTATAGAGACCTTCTTGTATGTCATTAAGTACAACCATGGTAAGGAATTTTCAATGTTTGAAATGTATGGGTTAAACCACCTAGACTGTTACATATGGCTCATTTACCA
This sequence comes from Gynandropsis gynandra, assembly GCA_036759665.1. Classification (NCBI taxonomy): domain Eukaryota; kingdom Viridiplantae; phylum Streptophyta; class Magnoliopsida; order Brassicales; family Cleomaceae; genus Gynandropsis; species Gynandropsis gynandra. Next base: position 7,045,739 of record CM071875.1, read on the forward strand.
TCCTTAGAGTTTACTAACATTGATGGAAAGAAAATAGTCGAATTTGTGGAACAAATACATGAGAATGCACTAGCTAATTTAGAGAAATGGATGAAACAATATAAAACAAACATGCAAACAAGGGACAAAGCACATGCCCGAAGGTGATGGTGCATCAATGAAAACGCCTACAAGATTGAATTAGCTGTTGAATACAACACTAGTTCAACCTTTTATGTTGTTGACTTAGCTCGTTTTTTATGCAGACAAAGATCTTCATTTGTGGTTAAGTCCTTTTAAACAAGGGGGATTGATGAGGAAAAGACTCCAAATGAGACACCAAGGACACATAGACCGGTCACGAGGCTATAGGTAAAAGTATGCAGGACTTGTTCGCTTGAATGGTGATGGAAGAATTTCTGAAAGCACAAGAAGGGCATCAAGAGACGTCAAGTACATGACTTGCTTACGAGTGGAAGAGGCTTAGAGGAGCAAGAAGCTTAAGGAGCTAAAAGCCCTCAACTTGAGCAGGGATTCGCTTTAAGCTGAACGAACTATCTTGACCAATTTTCGCATGACATCATTGGTTGCTTAACCTGAGCAACAATGTGCTCGATCTGAGCAAACCTATGGGGGTAAAGAGAACAATTCAAAATCTGGTTCACTCGACCCTGTCATCACACTACACGACACCGCCATGGTTGACTCGACTAAGTAGAGGAGCTTCTCAACAGAGTGTACGTTATTTTTGTTGATTTTAGGGTTAAGACTTGTGTAGTGCTTGACCGAGCATTTTTACCATTTTTTTAAGTCAACTTATTTTTATTGTGTTTTCTTTTTGTTTGGTCCATATAAATAAGAGACCCACTGTACAATTTTTTATCTAAGTTTTAATCAATAGAGAGTGTTTATTTTACTAATTCTTATAGTTTAGCTCTCATTCTCTTGGAGAAATTTTGAATGTTCACTTACTTATCAACATTAAATTATAAGTGTTATGACATCGTTTAATGAGTATGGAGTTTTCGAGTCAAACTGTAATTGGAGTTTGTTGCATCTTTTTCTTAATTGAAAAAAGTTGCAAGTTCTGCCATTCATTTGATAAGGGGCTATAGTCTAATTCCAACAATATAACGTGAATATAGGTTTATATCATAGGGTGCTTTGATACTAAGTGTAGGAGTTCGTAGGTATCTTTCTCATTATGTATACAAATATTTATATAGTTATTAACCTAATTACATATGAAAATAAAATTAAAATGAAACCAAGTGTAATTATCGAGAATCCCTTATATGATATTCCGCAAAACATTAAAAACAGAAAGCATCATATCATTTCAACCTCCTACAATTGGTTTGGTGGTTTGCAACTAAATTCCAGCATTCCCATGAATTTATAAATATTGTATTTTCATTTAGAGGTTCTTCTATTCCACAATATTCTATCAATTATGGATAATACAAATGGTTCACAAACTCACAACAAATTTTCACTGAGAATATGTTCGTTAGTATAATTCCAAAAGGAATTGTAAGCGATATTGTTTTTAGGGAAAAAAGCCAATTCCCCCAACTATCATGCTTTACTCTAATTCCCCCTTTAACTATTTGACACAGCCAATTCCTTCCTCATCTTACAAAATCTATCCGATTCCTCCTTCAATTATATCAATTAAGCCAATTCCCCCCTCCGTTATATAAACAGTATATTGGTGTTAACCGACCCGGTTTAACAAATTTTGACCCGATTTTGACCCAAATCAAATACTCAATTTTGACCCGTATTATAACCGATTTTTAACCCGATTTCGACAATTTTTTAACCCAATTTCACACAATTTTAACCCGATTTTACCCAATGTTAACCCAATTTCACCCAAATTAACCCGATTATCGTCCAATTTAACCGATTTACTCACTTTTAACCCGATTTACTCTTTTTTAATCGATTTAACTCGATTTTCGATTTACCTCAATTTCATCCAAAGTAATATAATTCTAACCCGATTTCACCCAGTTGATGGTGGCAAAGTCTGCTGAACAAAACCCAGACTAAAAAATTGGGTGAAATCGGGTTGGAATTATATTACTTTGGATGAAATTGAGGTAAATCGAAAATCGAGTTAAATCGATTAAAAAAGAGTAACTCGGGTTAAAAGTAAGTAAATCGGTTTAATCAAGTTCAAAGTGAGTAAATCAGGTTAAATGTGAGTAAATCGGTTAAATCGGGTTTAAATTCGGTGAAAACTAATAAATTTGGGTGAAATTATGTTGGAATTATATTAAATTGGGTGAAATCGGGTTGGAATTATATTACTTTGGGTGCAATTGAGGTAAATCGAAAATCGGATTAAATCAGCTTAATCAAGTTTAAAGTGAGTAAATCAGGTTAAATGTGAGTAAATCGGTTAAATCGGGTTGAAATTCGGTGAAAACTAATAAATTTGGGTGAAATCGGGTTGGAATTATATTAAATTGGGTGAAATCGGGTTGGAATTAGATTACTTTGGATGAAATTGAGGTGAATCGAAAATCGGGTTAAATCGGTTTAATCAAGTTTAAAGTGAATAAATCGGGTTAAAAGTGAGTAAATCGGTTAAATTGGACGATAATCGGGTTAATTTGGGTGAAATTGGGTTAAAATTGGATAAAATCGGGTTAAATTTGGGTGAAAATCGGATTAAATTTGATGAAATCGGGTTAATTTGGGTGAAATTGGGTTAAAATTATGAAATTGAGGTAAATCGAAAATCGATTTAAATCGATTAAAAAAAGAGTAAATCGGGATAAAAGTGAGTAAAAAATCGGTTTAATCAAGTTTAAAGTGAGTAAATCGGGTTAAAAGTGAGTATGAGTAAATCATCGGGTTGAAATTCGGTAAAAACTAGTAAAACTTGGGTGAAATTGGGTTGGAATTATATTAAATTGGGTGAAATCGGGTTGGGATTATATTACTTTGGATGAAATTGAGGTGAATCGAAAATCGAGTTAAATCGATTAAAAAAGAATAAACCAGGTTAAAAGTGAGTAAATCGGTTAAATTGGGCGATAATCGGGTTAATTTAGGTGAAATTAGGTTAAAATTAGATAAAATCGGGTTAAATTTGGGTGGAAATCGGATTAAATTTGATGAAATCGGGTTAATTTGGTTAAAATTGAGTAAAATCGGATTAAAATTGAGTGAAATTGGGTTAAAAATTGTCGAAATCCGTTAAAATCGGTTATAATACTGGTCAAAATTAGGTATTTGATTTGGGTCAAAAACGGATCAAAATCGGATCAAAACCAGGTCGGTTAACACCAACATACTTATATAATAGAAGGGAGAATTGGCTGAAGTAATATAGTTGAGGAGGAATCAGATGAATCTTGTAAGATGAGGGGGGAATTCCCTTGTTTTGACTCGTGGCACAAGAATTACATCCACGTGTGATTTGAAGTGTGCAAAACACACATTTCGAGCAGCAAACCACACTCCTTAAAGAGTTTGCCAAATGATGGAGCGAGCAATTCCCATATGTCACTTTTTCTTCCGTCTATAAAAAACTTTGAATTTCTAAATCCCTTTTAGACTTCAGATAAACAACTAAATCTCATCCCCTTTCACTTTCGTCTTCGTTTTAAAAGCTAAAATATTATGTGTTCTCTATTGACCATGGCTTTCTACGGATCTGACTTCACACCTGCAAAGTGCATTATAGGCGATGTGAGCTGCAAGCAAAGAATCAGTGGTTCTTTTCACTATGTGTCTATGGAGACTGGCGGTGATGATGATGATGGCTATGATTATGCTCCGGCCGCATAATGGAGTCATTTATAGACAATTTGTTGTCTAAAGTACTCCAATATTTTGTACCTGTTTTTTTTCTACATTTATAGCATGTGTTAGTTAGCTCTCGCAAATAACTGAGAAGTGTACTAGAATACTGATTTTTCTTCCTTCATTGTCTAATGAATCGAGGAACAAGAGAGAAGAGACAACATAAGTCTTCTTATTTTTATTCACTATGCAAGGTGTTCATATAAATATATATACACACAGACATTCAAGAGGAGGTTACATGAGAACCTGAACATACAAGAATTGAAAATCTTATATGATATAATGTGAAACTTTCCTATCACTCCCCTCATGTGCATTAAGGGTTCTGAATGCCCTATTTGAGAAGAAAAGTAACCAACTCCCGTTTCTCCAATGTTATAGTAAAAATGAGTGCAAGTTGATAATTAGTAGTGATGTGCCGATGTTGAACATTAGTGTTGCATAAATGTGTTCACGTGAAATGGAAATCAAGCTCAATATATTTTGTTCTCTCGTGAAAGATGAAGTTCGTGCTAAAATGAATAGCACCCTCACAATCGTGATAAATATCCATGGGGTGGTAGGATGTGCATCCAGACACTTCAGAATCGCCTTGAGCCAAAAATGTTCACAAGTAATTGTAGACATGGCTCAATGTTCACATTAAGCTCAGGATTTTGACGGTATCAGTTCTTCATTGGTTTTCCACAAGATCAGAAAAGTAACAAGTTGAGAAAAACAAATTGTAAGTGACATACGAGTCAAGGGATAGCTTGATTACTCTGAGTCAAACGACCAACAGAGTTGCAGATCATAATCCAAGTGAAGTAGAATACCATCTCAGATAGTGTTTTCCAGATAGCTACCAACACAAAAAGCCACTTCGTAATGCTCAGTGGTCGAACATTACAATAACATACATAACATATAACCGTGAGGAAAATGGTATTCTTCAGAGTGTATATAAGAAAAAGCAATAAATAACAATGAGCTACAACAGTGAAGAATTAAGTGCCAACTCAGATTTGAAACAAATATAGATGTAGAATGTACCTCTTGTATTGAGTATAGTTTGACTATTACAAAGTAGTTACAATTCTTGTAAACCAAAAATAGCAGTATTATAAACTGAAATGGTATAAAAAGGATTGCAGTTACATTTTGGGGGTTTTATCTTGTAAAATCTTTAGGATGGCATTGTAAGGGCAAGTGAGAGCAGTACTTGTAAATCAATTGTTTCAGCTTGTGCTTCTTGTTATGGTGTGGATAAAACAGCGGCAGTTCTTCTCCGGTGGAGCGGCTTGGCCAAAGGATGTTAGATTTTGCCCTTTAGAGAGAAAGAAAGACTCGGAAAAGAAGAGATGATTTGGTGCTACAATTGTTGTAGCCTTTTGGTTTTTTCATCCTCTATTTATAGACTCAAATATACATAAGAGTTAACGATAATTAAATGCTACAAACTCCTAGAATTCTACAAAGACACTAAATACAAAACAATTACCAAGATACATGTATTGACCACATGACCAAGGTGCATGTATTGACCACATTAAAGTGGACACAAATTCACACAAAGATTCATCCAACAATCTCCCCCGAATCTTTGCGTGCGGAAACCGGGTTGACCAAGATCATGCCAATCCGAGAGCGTAGTTCTTGAAACTTCACTCGCCCAAGTGCCTTCGTTAAGATGTCCGCGAGCTGATCCTTGGTGTTAACGAAATCGGCGCTGATGCTCCTGTTCTCAATGCAATCTCTGATGAAATGATATCGAAGATCGATATGCTTACTACGATCGTGAAAAACAGGATTCTTGCTCAGCGCAAGGGCGGACTTGCTGTCCATCTTCAGCTCAACGACCTCGGCATCCCTTCCTTGAAGTTCGCTAAGTAGCCGAGCCAACCAGAGTCCTTGTGTAGCAGCTGTGGTAGCAGCAACGTACTCCGCTTCACACGAGGACAAAGCCACCACCCTTTGCTTGAGAGACTGCCAACTCACCAAGCAATCACCAAGGAAGAATAACGTACCACTAGTGCTCTTCCTTGTATCAATGTCACCAGCAAGATCGCTATCACAATAGCCGATCAGTCGAGCGCCTCCAGCACGTCTCCGAAAATGCAACCCGAAGTGGATTGTGCCAGCAATGTAACGGAGAATGCGTTTCACCGCCACCATGTGCTCCTCCGTAGGTCTCTCCATGAAACGACTCACGAAACCAACTGCAGAAGCCTAGTCAGGTCGTGTGTGGACGAGGTACCTCAGGCTCCCAACAAGACGCCTATACCTCGTGGCATCCACCTCTGGTGCTGTGCTATTGCGGCTAAGCTTAAGCCGCTCCTCCATAGGGGTATCGGAGGGATTGCAACCCTCCAAACCACCAAGGCGCAAAATCTGCGTCGCATAATGCCCCTGGCATAAGCTGATTCCGCCTTGTTCCTGCAAAACCTCAATTCCAAGATAAAACGAAAGAAATCCAAGATCACTCATCTGGAATTGAGTCATCATCTCCTCCTTGAACTGCTTGATGGCCACGTCAGACGATCCAGTGATGATGAGATCATCTACGTAGACCCTAACAAGTAGAGGCGCTCCGCCTTGGGCTCGTCGATACACCGCATGCTCATGCTCACTCTGCATGAAACCCAGATGCTTCAGGATGCTATCGAGCTTTGCGTTCCATGCCCTTGGTGCTTGACGAAGGCCATAGAGCGCCTTACGCAAGCGGAGAACTTTGCCTTCTTCCCCGGGAACAAC
>CM071875.1:7053586-7063866 GCA_036759665.1 Gynandropsis gynandra
CGGAAAAATGACGAGTCACGCCTTTCTCCGCACAATAGGAGGCGAATTCAGAGGAAGTGAACTCGCCGCCATTGTCTGTACGAAACACTCTCAATTTCCGTCCACTCTTACCTTCTACGACCGCCTGCCAACGCTTGATGGCCTCTGGTGCACTCCCCTTGTCAGCTAGGAGGACAGCCCACATGTAACGGGTGGCATCGTCCACCAACAACAAGAAATAACGTTTACCTCCTGGTGTTACCGGCGTGATAGGACCACATAGATCTCCATGGACGAGATCGAGTGGTGCCTTAGCGCGGTACTTGGCCTCCTTTGGAAAAGCACCTCGCCGATGCTTCGTGATGACGCAAGTGTCACACAACTGCTCCACGTGCTCCAACTGTGGAAGGCCCTTGACCAGGCCATGTCGCCCCATCTTCCCTAAGGAGTCAAAGCTGATATGCCCAAACCGATCATGCCAACGCCAAGCATCATCGCCATGACGCGCAGCAAGGCAAATCGGTTGAGCAATCTTCAAAGAAAGGACGTACAAGCGATTTCGGCCACGTGAGACTTTCGCCAAAAGACGTTGTTGTTGATCCCAGATCCGCAACACTCCATCATCAATCTCCACGTGCAACCCGTTCTCATCGAGCTGGCCAATGCTGATGATTGAATTCCTTAGGCGCGGGATATAGTAGACCCCTGTGAGCACCTTGTGCTCCCCATGTCTACCTGCAAAAAAGATTGTACCACAACCTTTTTATGTCACAACAGAACCATCACCAAACTTCACCGTCCCTACCACCGTTTGATCCAATTCAACGAAGACGTCGCTGCGACCCGTCATGTGATTTGTGGCCCCCGTGTCTAGGTACCAACCCTCCATACTATCTTCGTCAATACGGGTACCAAGGAACGCTTGAGCACGCGGTTCCTCGATACGTGTTGATGTCGAGGCCTTCGAGTTGGTGATTTCGGAGATCTGCGCCATAAAAAGCGCCGGTTGGTCCACAGTTTCCTCCACCTGAACTAGATTCGCCTGCTCCTTCTTGGGCTTGCGACAATCCCTTGCCCAATGACCACGACGCCCGCAGTTATAGCACTTGTCATTCCCCGAATTGGTGCCATTGTCGCCGCCTTTCTTGCGCGACCTACGAGGCTGGTGGTTGTTCACATCCCATGCACGTGCCGACTTGGAGCCCCGCTCCTTGGTACGTGCGGTCCACTGCTCCTCAGTGAGATAGAGCTTACCCCCCACGCCCTGCATGGTGGCCTCTTGCTCATATCGCTCCTCCGCCACCTTTAACCTCCCGGTAACCTCTTCCATAGAAAGCGTTGATAAATCAAGCAACGTTTCTATTGAAAGAGCGATCTGAGAAAATCGGGGAGGAACTGCGCGCAGGTACTTTGCCACGACTTTGTGCGCAGGTTCAGGATCACCAAGAGTAGCAAGTTGATTTACTAACCCATTTAGCCGCATGGCAAAATCGTCCACCGACTCGCCATCGAGAAACGCAATATTCTCGTATTGCTTCCTCACCTTCTGAGCGCTGGCCTGACGCGCTCGGTCCGAGCCGACACGCATCTCCGCAATAGCGTCCCAAGCGGCCTTTGCACTCTCCTTCACCGCGAGTGTGGAGATCATCTCGGGCGGCACACCTCGCAAGATTGCCTCTAACGCCATCTGATCCTCCTGCTCGTCGGTTGTGCCGTCCTCGACGGCTTCCCACAATAGGCGTGCACGAAGCAACACCTTCATGTGCACCGACCACTCTCCATAGTTCGTCTTTGTGAGCATGGGAAACACCGCACTACCCACCTCCTTGATCTCCCTCCGCGGAAACACCACCACCTCGCGCCCACCGTTATCACGATCATCACGGTGTCGCGGTCTCTCACGTGGTGGTTGGGAGCGACGCCTCACTCCTTCACGTCGCGGACTACGAGACTGACCTTGAGTAGAACCCGACATCTCTCAAACTCTCGAACCAACAAGCTCTAATACCAAATGTTAGATTTTGCCCTTTAGAGAGAAAGAAAGACTCGGAAAAGAAGAGATGATTTGGTGCTACAATTGTTGTAGCCTTTTGGTTTTTCATCCTCTATTTATAGACTCAAATATACATAAGAGTTAACGATAATTAAATGCTACAAACTCCTAGAATTCTACAAAGACACTAAATACAAAACAATTACCAAGATACATGTATTGACCACATGACCAAGGTGCATGTATTGACCACATTAAAGTGGACACAAATTCACACAAAGATTCATCCAACAAAGGAAACATTTGGTTCAATCAGTTGGCAGCACGTCTCACTAGTTCTATCATCAGTTGTATCAGAGCGCATCTTTCATTGTCACAGAAGGAATTCGAAACAACAATTGGACAGCAATGGCATGGAAGACGATGGAATCAAGATTAGACAAGTTTCAAGTGGAATTTGAGAGCTTTCATGCTACAATAAGGTCGAAAGTTACAGGAATTGAAACTCAAATCAAACGATTTGATAGTATTAAAACTGAATTGATTGGGATTCGAGATCAGTTGCAAAGAATGGGAGAGATGGAGTTGTTGATTAAGGACCTTTCCGCGATGGGGAAAATCAGCCAGAGGCGTCGAAAAGAAATTACTCACCTCAGAAGCAGACAATCGACAGCTGATTGTGTATCACCGGCCGAAGGAAAGAGGAAGACCGCCGAGTTCCAGACCGGCAATCCTCAATTCTGGAAAAAATAGATCACCGGTGAAGATGACAATAGACGCGCGTTTACAGGAGAAAGATGGGGGAAACTTTTCTTGGTTCATACGATATACACGTGAAAAAAATTGAGATGCATGTATTTAAAGGATATAATAGGCAGCATATCTTGGGCAGAAATTTTTCTGCCTTAGCAAATACAGCAGATTGTGAAAAACCGAGGATAGCTTCTACCGGTATGGATGGAAAAGCTATCAATTGGTATAATTGGCAGCAATCTAGAAAGGAATTAGAGGAATGGAGCGACTTTAAATCTCGTTTGATACATAGATTTGGAGCTGGTTTGGATGGTAAAGTGCTTGATTGTTTTGTTTTTAAACAATCAGGAACATTCTCAGCATATTTGCAAGAATTTAAAGAATTGGTCGCACAGTTGAATCATACTCTAGATGACATTTTGGAAGCTGCGTTTACGAATAGATTGAAGAAATAGAAGAAAGAAACTATTAATATCATGCAACTTCAAGGATTGGAAAATTTGATCGAACTAGCAATTCGTGTGGATAAGAATATTAGTGGAAGAGGTGAATTCAAGGGAAGATCTTTCACGAACAGTTCGACATTTAAAACTGTAAGTATGCATATGAAGCTTTCTTAAACTCCAAACTGCGGTTATTCATATCGTAAAATAGAATATAATGACAATGGACAAGGAAATGTTGGAAGAGTGGGAAAGGGATAATACCAAGGTAAAGACTGGAATTTACCATACAAACGTTTGACCAAAGAGGAGGTGGAAGAGATGCAACATAAAGGTTTATGTTTTTGTTGTGATGTGAAATATTTTGTTGGTCATAATTATAAAACAAAGAAGTTGTAGATAATACTCGTACAGGGTGAACCACAATTGATAGATGAGGAGGAGGATCAAGGGAATCAAGAGGAGAACAAACACGTACATATGGGTGCATTGGCTGAGAGATCCATGAATTCGATGGTTGGAATCACGTCTCCAAAACCTCTAAAGGTGAAAAGTAATATTGGATAGCAGGAGGTGGTCATCTTGATTGATAGTGCTGCAACTTACAACTTTGTACTGAGTGATTTGGTGCATTGAAAACCTCGAGTATTACGGGTTATGGCCTTTTTTGGGCATCGGTTTAACCGTTCGCGGGGAAGGTATTTGTACGAACGTGGAGTTACAATTACAGAATCTAGGGAAGTGAGGATGTTTTCTTAGGTGTCCAGTAGTTGAATACTCTCGAAAAAATTTAACTAATTTGAGAAATTAGAGATGAAGTTCTTGAAGGGAAAGACTTAAATGACGCTTCAAGAATATCCGAATCTACATAATTTATCGATTTCATTGAAAACTTTAAGGAAAGCGGTTGAGGAAGGGAGTCGGAATAATATGATTGAGTTTGGGGGTTTGGCGCATACAACAAACCATATTATTGATATACTCGAATTTATTACGTACTTTTTTTATATATTTTCGTGGATCTTCCAAGAACCAAGAGGTTTACCTTCTTTGCAAGGCAAAGAGCATGGAATAAGTTTGAAACTGGAGCGGGACATGTGAGTGTGATACCATATCATTACCATGCTGCACACAAGCAAGAGATTGAAAAGTTGGTCAAAGATATGTTGACAGGGGAAAACATTCGTCCTAGTCAAAGTTCTTTTTCGAGCCCGGTTTTATAGATGAAAAAGAAAGATGGGAGCAGGTGTTTTTGCGTGGACTACCACGCTTTCAGTAAAACGACTATTTTAGATAAATTTCTCATTCCTATGATCAATGAATTATTAGATGAATTGCATGGAGCTGAAATTTTTTTCAAAATCGGACTTGCATTTGGGATACCGTCAAACTAGGATGAAAGAGGAAGATGTTATTAAAATTGTATTTTGACCTCACAATGGAAATTATGAGTTTCTCGTGATAACTTTTTTTTTAACTAATGCTTTTGCAACCTTTCAATCATTGATGATCGAGATTTTTTTACCATATTTGTGACAATTTGTCTTGGTAGTTTTTGATGACATATTGGGTTACAATTCAGATGTCGAACAACATGCACAACATTTGAAGTGTGTTATGAAGAAGTTACGAAAAAATTAATTGATTGCTAATCGAAAATAAAATTTGTTGGGGCAGTCACAAGTAGAGTATTTGGGGCATATTTAGAAGATTCTAATGCTATAGATCCGAGTAAAGTGGAAGTGATGCATCATGGACCAATATCTAAAAGTGTCAAGGAGTTGCGAGGATTTCTTGGTCTCATGAGGTACTATCGATGATTTGTGAGAAATTATGGTTACATTGCTAGACCATTGACAAATTTAATGAAGAAATATGGGTTTAAGTGGAATGACGAAGCGAAGATGGAATTTGACCCTTTGAAATCAACAATGTCTTCTGCTTTCGTGCTACGATTACCAAACTTTCATGAGATGTTTGTACTTGAAGAGGTTGCTGTGGAATTGGGTCTTGGTGCGATGTTGATGTAGTGTCAACACCCTATTGCTTTTTATAGCAGATGCTTGACAGAAAGAGAAAGGTTGAAGCCCGTTGGTGAGAGACAATTGATGTCCATTGTGTTGGCAATTTAGAAGTGGCGTCATTATTTGCTAGGACATCCAATTCATCGTGTGTATGAACCGGCTGAGTTTAAAATATCTATTGAAACAACGAGAAGTTACTGTAGATTATCAGAATTGGCTCACTAAATTGTTGAGATATGACTTCGAAATTCGATATAAGGGTGGGAAAGATAATAAGGTCGCAGATGGGTTATCAATAATCTATCTAGATTTTGTTATTAGAGGATCATGGTGGGGGATAATATGGTTGAGTTATGGGATCTTTCTGTTCCCACAAATTTGTAGATTTTCGATATAGAAGGGATTGAAGAGAATCCACAATTGTCCATTATTCTATAACATTTACGAAGTGAGAAGGATGCTCCACTGGGTTTTCGCTTGGTGCAGAACCAAGTACTTTTCAGTAATAGATTGGTTATACCGAAGCAATCTGATTTTATTTCTATCATTCTAACTAAGTTTCATGATGGTAAGATTGGTGGTCACTCGGGCGTGTTGAAAACGACATAGCGCATTCAATCAGTTTTTTATTGGGATGACATGAAAGGTGACCTACAATGTTATATTTCTAGATGTTGTGTATGTCAAACTCAAAAATACTCCATAGTATCTCCGGCGGGACTATTAAAACCTCTTCCATTACCAACAAAGATTTAAGATGATGTTTCTATGGATTTTATCGAAGTTTTATCAAATTCGGACTAGTATAACGTGATTATTGTGGTAGTTGAACGATTAAGCAAACATGACCATTTTATCGCTTTGAAGCATCCTTTTTATAGCCATTGATATTGCTAGCTGCTTCATTCAGGAGATAGTGCGATTCATTGGCAAACTCAAAAAATCTTTATGAGTCATTTTTGGAAAGAATTATTCAAACTGATGGGCACTCAGTTGAATTTCAACAAGGTTTTTCATCCGCAAACGGACGGGCAAACTGAAGTTTTAAATCGTTTTTTGGAGACATATTTGGAGTTTTATGTTAATACTCATCCGTAGACATGCTCTTAGTTTGTGTGTTGGGCATAATTTTGGTATAATACCTTTTCCTATTTGGCTCTTAAATCCACTCCATTTCAGATGGTTTATCGCAGGGAACCACCATCGTTGATTCGTTTCGAAGAAAACTTCATTTCCAACTTTGAGAGAAAGACAATGTTAACCAATAATAATAATTAACAGACACAAATATTTGAAACAATACCAATCTTTATTTACGAATCAATCTTTTAAGTAAACTTCAATTTTATTACAATGTACTTAAGATTTCGCAGATAACTCTCTCTGAGTTAGATGTAAATAAATAACTTATTGTTTCTCCCACATACACTAAGTATCTCTCTAAGTACACTTGCACAACAGCGTGAACAACTTTCACTTGTTTGCAGTACTAATTCGATACAAAAACCTAGATGCGTCAACACCTTTTTATAGTATGTTAACACGCCTAAACTTCTCGTGAAATCAGGAACAACTTCTGGTTATCTAGCCTCATACAATTCCTCTTTTTGCGTCTCTTTTTTAGTTTGACTCCCATTTTCTTCGCATTGCTTCTCCACTTTGAATTTGCAATTACTTGAGCCATCTTTCTTCTCCTTTAATTTCTCAACTACCTGATTTGTTAAAACAGATTTAACAATAGAATTCAAACACATAAATTCAATCACAATCATCCACATAGGCTCAGACATTTCAGTACACTTAAAAATAATTCCAGATCAAACAACCAAACAAGTGTACTTAAAAAATGAGTTCGAAATAAAAATGTGTTTTCGGCTCAAATCAAGTGCATTCAATTTTCTTGTGGCCTTTTTCCAACGGCTTTGCTTGATTGAGCCCTCCCTCTCGTTCTCCCCCAGTTTCTGTGATAAAAAATTCAAACAATTCATATTAGACCCAAAAAGCAGATAGATATAAACAAGATGAACTTATCACTGCACTGATTTACTCTTGTTCAGCCTTGATAAAATCTATAATTCCTTTTGAATGTGTTGTCATTTGGTCACCACTTCTGCCAACCGTGTCTCTAAATTTATGATTTCTTTTGCAACATCATTCTCATTGTTTCTTGTAATGAATCTGTAAAAAAAGGAAACAAAACTCTTTCAGATAAATGATCTTCATCAAAGACAACATTCACAAATTCAACAAATGCTCTAGTCCATAAATTATAAATTTTATATGCAGTTGTATTGGTTCCATATCCTAGAAAGGTTCCTTCATCACTCTTTGCATCAAACTTTCCAAGGTATTCCATGTCATTCAGTACATAGCAAGTGAACCCAAAAACATGAAAAAACTAAAATTTGGACTTTTACCTTTCCAAAGTTCATATGGTGTTTTTGACATACCTGGTCCAACATGCACATGATTTATAATATAGCAAGCTATGTTTATCGCTTCAGCCCAGAATCAAATCGAGATGGATTTTGCATGGAACATGGCACAAGCCATTTCATGAAGAGAAAACTCATGTACACCATTCTGTTGTGGTGTTTTTGGACTAGAAAACTCATGTACAATACCATGTTTTTTACAGAACTTACGAAACACATCATTTTTGAATTCTCTTCCATGATCACTATGAATTCGTTTTATACTTTATTTTTTTTTTCAATTGCAAAAATAAGTAATGGAACAATTTAAAAGAATCAGATTTTTCTCTTAAAAATTTGATCCATGTGTATCTTGAAAAATCATCAACAACAACAAAAACATATCTTTTTCCACCAAAGCTTTGTGTCCTCATTGGTCTCATCAAATCCATGTGTACAAGTTCTAGTAACCTTCCAATCTTAACATCAGATATTTTCTTGTGATGAACCTTAACTTGTTTTTCCAATTGACATAGTTTACAAGTTTTAGTTTTATCAACATTAAGTTTAGGTATACCCCTAACAATGTCTGAGCTAGATAGCTTTACGAGTGGTCGGTAATTGACATGCCCTAATCTTTGATGCCACAAGGATAGATTGTCTTCAGTTGCTTTGAAACACACTTTCTCTTCACTTCAAATATAACAATTATTTGACGATCTTGTACCTCTAAGAACACATTTACTATCAGAATTCATCACAATGCATTCTTTTTTATTAAAGTGAATCTGATGGTTATTATCACACAATTGACTTATACTAATTAGATTAGTAGTCAATCCATCAACATATTGCACATTTTTCAGTAAAGGTTATCCAGGTGAGTCTATATCTCCCTTCCCAAGAATTTTGCCTCTGTTTCCATCTCCGAAGATAATGCTTCGAGCATTTTAGATTTTAGAAAAATTTGATAGAAGGTCTCTTGAATCTGTCATGTGTCTGGAACATCCGCTATCAAAATACCAGATATTTGATTTATCTTTTTGTGTCGAAATGTAAGTCACATTTCAATACAAATCACTTTTTGTATCCTGATTTGTTTAATTTTGGGAGGAACATACTTACCTGAATCATACATGTACTTTTTATTGCAAGTGATCTGTTTGTGTCCTCTTATTCTACAAAAATAACACTTCACTAGATTGTTTTACGTTGGAAACCGTCTTCCAGAATTATATCCATGACCATAATGTCTGAAACCAACCTCTCTGTTGTTTACACCCCTCTTGAATAAAGAACTTTTTTTTTTGTTTTCCATGTGCTGTTGAGCAGATATCTTTTAATTTTCAACCAGAAACAAATCTGTTTTTAGGATTTCTTTTGATCCCCGTATAACCAATTCCATGATTTTTTCCTTTTTTCTTAAGAGACACAAATATTTGAAATAATACCAGTCTTTATTAATGAATTTATCTTTTAAGTACACTTGAATTTCATTACAATGTACTTAATATTTCCGCAGGTAACTCCTCTTGAGTTAGATGTAAATAAACAACTTATTGTTTCTCCCACATACACTAAGTATCTCTCTAAGTACACTTGCACAACACCGTGAACAACTTTCACTTGTTTGCAGTACTAATTCGATACCAAAACCTAGATGCGTTAACTTCGTTTTATAGCATGTTAACACACTTAAACTTCTCGTGAAACCAAGAACAACTTTCAGTTATCTAGCCTCACACAATCCCTCTTTTGCGTCTCTGTTTCAGTTTGATGATGTGCGTTAAGCTCAAGTAATAAAACCTAGACTAACGCTTCCGCAAGAATACGGATCGTGTAGTAACTAGGGTCGAACACAAGGAATTGATGCGACTTATAAGCTATTAAACTAATGGAATAGACGTGCAAGGTGACTAAAGATGGAATTGTGATTGAACTAAACTAAACTAAATCGATGAGGTAAACTTATAGCCAAGCACCATGGGTATCGAGAGTTTGCATAACGATGTAACGAAGTTCTAAAAGGATAATTGGCTTAGGTACTATCATGAGTTCAGGGAATTCAAGCTCTCCAATAGGAACTGACTGGCGTAGACTTGTCCACTATCTAGCATGCATATACCAATATATCTATTGCGCATCTTACATGCATAGACGCATTACGACCGCTATCCTAATCCCTAGATTCAACCGATTGACCTGGCGTAGATTCTAAACCGATTAAACCCTAAATCATGGCTAAGTTCCGAAATCTAATGCCCTGGCGTTGGTTTATTAGACTTCTAACATCATTCATTCGAGTGGCGTACAAGTAATGAAAGCATTAACATCAACCATGAAATCTGAAAACATGATAAAATACCAATTTCATTCATAACGAGTGGCGTACAAGTATGAAAGCATTAAAATCCACCATTCATTAAGCACAAGACTTCACTACATGTTAGCAAAACTCTCTATCCTATGGCAATAGATCTACTTCGACATGAACTCAGGAAACGAAACATAAAAGAAATCTAAATTCAACATAGAAAGAGAATAAGAATGCTCCCTATTCATCAACCGATGTCTTCAATAGATCCTCCATGCTCCGGATCCTTCGTTCCGTCCGTCTTAATCCTTCCAAGTGTGTCTTCTATGGCTCTGAATCGTCCTTGAGTCCCCCCCTTTC
>CM071875.1:7075244-7085492 GCA_036759665.1 Gynandropsis gynandra
TCCTTGAGTGCCCGAGTCGTGCAAAGCTACGGGGATGTTTGGTAGCAATTAGCCCGACCGGGCACTCCCAATCCACCCGAGCGTGTAGGTCTTGAATTGTTGTTTCCGCTCCTTTCGCTCGGTGTTTGAATATTCACTTCGATCCACGGCCTTGCACAAGTTGAACCTTGTCACTCAACTATGTTTTCGGGGTTAATTTGCCATAATCTCTCGTGTTTCTCCTCATGTCTTCGTTTCCTATGCAAAACACGAAATGTAGATAAAGTCTTCGAATAACCTCGATAAATGAATGAAATCTAATAAATCTACTCAAAACTAAACCTAAGAATGATATAAAAACTACAACGGATTACGTGTTATCATTTGACTCCTCGTTTCTTCTCATTGCTTTTCGACTTTGAATTTGAAATTACTTGAGCCATCTTTCTTCTACTTTAATTTCTCAACTACTTGATTTGTCAAAACAGATTTAACATATTCCAAAAATATTACATTTACAAGCAGGAATTATAAATGAAAGAGATGCAATGTTACCATAGATACGTTACGAGCTCAACATTAGATGAAAAGGTACGCTGATAAGTCTCATTGATTTTACGATTGGTCATCGGGTGTATATCAAACTTTTGTCATACAAGCAGCAATCGCTGGCTCAGAGGAAATTTCATAAACTTTCTGCTCCGTATCAGATTTTGAATCCGCTGTGACACGTGGTTTACTAGTTACAATTTTCATTGGAATGCAAGATTCGCCTAGTTTTTCATATATCGCAATTGAAGAAAGCTCAAGGTAAAGAGTGTCATTCTATTGATAAAGTCTTATGAGTGTATACAAGAAGAATCAAGAAGATACAATGAGCTACAATAAAGAAGAATTAAGTGGCAACTTAGATTTGAAACAAATATAGATGTAGAATGTATTTCTTGTATCGAGTATAGTTTGATAATTACAAAGTAGTTACAATTCTTGTAAACCAAAGTAGCAGTTTTATAAACTGTGAAAAAGTATAATTAGGATTGCAGTTACATTTTGGGGTTTTATCTTTGAAAATTCTTAGGTTGGGATTGTAAGAGCAAGTGAGAACAACACTTATACATCAATTGTTTCAGCTGGTACTTCTTGTTTTGGTGTGGAATAAACGTCGATAGTTCTGCTCGATAGAGCGGCTTGGCGAAGGGAGTAATCCGGTTCTATCATTGTACAGAAATTCTGCTATCAGGTATGCGCAGCTGGCAGCATGTCTCAATGGTTCTATCAGTAAACTAGTAAACCAACCAGCCATCTGTAACAGACCAGATAAAAAAGGGGTGGACCTGTAGAAAAAGCCAACCGATGGGTTTGCTCTACGGGATGAGAGGTTGGTTTGATGTTGTGTGGCTCATGAACTAATTACTCGTTTTCATTAGCATATTCATCTCTGTTCTTGTTGGTGCATGCAGAAATGTAAAATGGTAAAACGAAGTGTATATGGATGTGTTATATCGTGAATCATGTTGAAACGTGATGTTATTGTGTTTGATGGTGTTTTCTAGCAATGATAAAACATGGTGTTCTTCTTAGCATATATATGTCCTTAAAAATTTTGGGTTTAACCTAGAGACAAGGTCTTACATATTTCAGTCCTAAATATACTCAAAATATGTTGTTTTTATAGCAATTGACTTATCAAAATGATCTGCAATGTTTGTACCCTGTTTTCCATACCGTTGCACTGTTTTGTCTGTGTTTTTGACCTCCGTTTCATGTATTACCGTTTTCATGGGCTCGGTATGGAAATGGGCTTTCAGATGTTGCTGGGCTTAGAGAATTCACTGGGCTTCGCGGGAGCTGACGGGTTTGCTGCTTGTGTATGGGCCTCACCGAATGCTGCTGGGCTTGGAAAAGGGCGCGACCCATCAGAACATCTTCTTCTCTGGCTTCTCAAAGACTCTTGCTCAGACATCTCTTTCACATCTTCTTGAATCTTCTTTGCCCTTTCTTCGCACCACTGGACATCAGCTTCAATCTCCCTCTTAATGTCGTGGTGTTACTCCTACCTTCTCCCTCAGCTCACAGAACCTCTCCATCAGAAGAGGCTTCGTGAAGACGTCGTCTAGCTGGTCCTTACCGCGTATGAACCATAGGTATATCCTTCCTTTTGTCTGTGCTTCCCGAACGACATGAAAACGGATTTTAATATGCTTAGTTAGCTTGTGATCTATTGGATTCTTTCCAATAGCTATCGGTACGGTATTATTGCTATAGATCGGAACCCCTTTTTGCATGTGAAACCCTAGCTCCCCAAATAACCATGATAACCAAGTTTCATGAATTTTTGCTGCATTTAAGGCCATGTATTCGACCTCTATCGTCGATTGAGCCACAATTAACTGTTTCTAAGTATCCCGGCTAAATATTGTACTTCCAACTGTAAAACATAACCCACTCGTGCTTCGCATGTCATTTATACTCCCTGCTCTACATTTACACGCTTGAACCTTAAACCATAGTCTTTAGTTTCCTTGATATATCTGAGCACTCTTGTAGCATTTTGTAGGCTTGTTACTATCGGTTTTGCATTACTTCCTGACAGTTATGAAGCTGCAAAGGCGAGATTAGGATGGGTAGCTACAAGGTATAGGATGCCACCCACTATGATCTGATATCCAGTCTGCTCGATAAGTTCTTCGCCGTGTTTGTTTGATTGACAGTACGTAGTCAAGGGAGCGCTTACTCCCTTAGAGTCCAGCATCCCATACTTCGCAAGAAGTTGGGTTGCATATTTCTCTTGACTGAGAAATATTACATCCTCGAGAAAATTAACCTCAAAATCCAGAAAATATTTAAGTAACCCTAAGTTACTCATATCAAATGTGGAGCTCAACTTTCTCTTAAAATCTTCAATCAACTTAAGATTGTCCCAGATAATATTATGTCATCAACATATAAACATACCACCAAAATCTTGCCTCCTATCACTTTGATATACATGGCTGCATCACATTGATTTCTGACACACTCTTCTTGCAAGAAGAAGGTGTCGATCTTGTTGTACCAGGCTCTGGAAGTCTGTTTTAAATCATATAATGCCTTGTTCAATCTTAAAACTTTATGTTCAGAACCATGTACCTCGTATCCTGGTGGTTGCTCCTTATAGAATTCTTCTTCAATTTCCCCATTCAGAAATATTGACTTCGCGTCCATTTGATGTAGTGGCTAGTCCTTCGAGCTGCTATAGCAATCAAAGTCCTGATTGTATCGTGTCTTGAAACTTGGGCAAAGATTTCCCATAATCAAGACCATAATCTCTGTATAACTCGTGCCCACCAATCTGGCTTTAAACTTTTTAACTTTCCCTTCTTCGTCCATCTTGACCTTGTATATCCACTTACTCTGATTATTTTCAGATTTGTGGGTCTCTCCGTGAGATACGAAGTCTGGTTTTTATGCTACATTTCCATCTCCACATCCATTAAGAAAACTTGTAGAAGATGACAGTTAAATCAATAACCAAAGAGATCAGAAAATATCAAACAACATTTGTTTATTTACTTGTCAATCTTTAAGTACACTTGCCAGTTAATACAATGTACTAAAGACCTCCGCGGATAACTCCCCCTGAGTTAGATGTAAATATAACCTCAACTGTTTACTCTCTCAATACAGTATCCAATTAAGTACACCTAAAACCTCTGATCTCGTTCTCTGTTTTGCGTACTTCAATGATACTCCTCAGATTCGTTGACCTTGTTTTTGATTTCCAGGTCAATTTATCTGCCTTGCTCTCGGCCCAGCAACCACTCCCGGTTCTTCCGCCGCGCCGTCATGTTGAATTCTCTTCAGCTTTGAATCCGCTCGATTCACTTGACTCCTCATTCTTCTCCTTAGTCTTCTCGTTGACTCACTCTAATCCTCTTCAATTTGAATTCAAGGTTCCTTATTTTCTCAACCTCTTGAAACAACAAATACAGACTTCGTTCCTATTTTTACTGCATTCACACATTCCTTTGCTCCAATCTAGATGCTTTTTTGATTCTTTATACATTTTAGGTTCAAACACAACTAGGTAACAACTTTCCTCAGTCTAATCCCCTTCTGCACCTTCCTCAATTCTGTAGAGTTCACTGACTCTTCGTGTCTTGTGTATATCTCTGAATGATTCACTGGTATTACCAGTGCTTTATTCTCGGGATGAAGGTGTATTTGACAATGAGAATTGTATAGGAGTTCCATGTGGTGTTCTCCTTCTGCTATTCTAAGTGTCCCTTGATATTTGCTGTCCAGAAGAACTCCCTACCTCATATGTTGTTCTAGGAACTCCTTCTGGATTAATAAAACTCTACAAATGTAGAAAACTAGGTGGAGTAAAATGTCCCTTCTTCTCCAGCCTAGTCTCCCAATTCCAGCCTTTTTCTTCATCAAAGATAACATCCTTCAAGACTTCAATTTTGCCTGATTGGATCACGTAAACCCTATACCATTTGCTTTGACTGTTATATCCCACACAGGTCTGTGACTTGTCATTTATCTTCTTCCTCTTCTGTTTTGGTACCATCATGTAGCACAAGCACCCAAAAACTCTTAGATGTCCAATAGAGCGTTTGTGTCCACCCCATGCCTCCAAAGGGGTTTCGTCTTGTAAAGCTCTTGTAGGTAGCCTATTCAGAATGTATGCAGTTGTGAAAACTCCCTTTGCCCAAAATCTATTGGGCATTCCCTTATCCTTCAGTATACATCTATCCATCTCCATCAAAGTTCGGTTTCATCTTTCTAGAACCCCATTCTGCTGGTGTGTGTAAGCTATAGTTAGCTCCCTTGCAATCTCTTTCTTGGCCAAATACTCAGAAAACTCCTTCGAATTAAATTTTGTCCCTTTATCTAACCTCAACTTTTTGATCTTCTTATCTGTTTGATTTTCAACTTGGCTCGCAAACTTTCTGAGTATTGCGAATACATCTGACTTGAATCTTAGGAAGTAAACCCAAGTCATGTGAGAGTAGTCATCTGTGAATGTCAACAGATAAATACTCTCGTCCAATGAACGCGTCTGCATTGGCCACACAGGTTAGTGTGAATCAATCCCAGAATCTGTCTGCCCTTGTAGTCTGACTTTTTTGGAATTTCCTGTCTGTGTTGCTTGCCTTTTGCACAAGCTTCACAGACCTCCTTTACCACTGTAATCTGCGTCAAACCTTTCACCATGTTGTCCTTATGTAGCTTCTCCAAATTTTGCATACCAGTATAACCTAGCCGTTTATGCCATAGGTCAGATATTCCAAGCTTTTCCTTAGCAACCCTAGCTTTTTCTTTGGCTATCTTCCATCTGAGAGGATAAGGCTTTTTAACCATAGGAACCTCTACGATCTTGAAACCAACCTTATCTTTTATCATGCACTTCTCTTCGGTAAAGATAACCTCGTATCCATTTCTAACCATTTGTGACACACTTAAGAGATTCTTTCCAGCCCTGGTACTAAGAAAACATCCTTAATAACTTTAATTCCCTTCTTCGTATGAACTTAAATGCTTCCCTTACCAGTAGTATTTAAAACTTCACCATTTCCAACCTTTATAGTACTCTAAAGTACCTATGTAGCGTTGTGAAATAACTTTCTTGCTTGGCCATATGATTTGTTCCTCCACTGTCAACTAGCCACACATCATCCTCAAAAACCTGATATGTTAAGTGTGTTGCCATAAATAAGGAATTTTCTTCTTCTCATTGATTGACTTGTGCTTGATTTTGTGTTGGTCTTTTGTTTCTGCATTCTCGGGAGAAATTTCCTAACTTGCCGCAAGTGTAACATTTCTTTTAACTTTTAAACGTCTCCCTTGATATCCTCTTTCTTGTGTTTGCTTATTTTTGAACAAAGACTGGCTTTCCACGTGATTATCCTTCTTGCAAATACTGCAAGCCTTCTTACCCTTAGACTTGCAGTCTGGTTTTCCAAATGATTTCTTGCTTGACTCTGGTCTATTGTTGCTGACTTTGAGTCCTTTAAATTTTTCTTGAAATGCACCTTCTAAGCTACCCCCGTGTCTGTCATCCAACCTGGATTCCTGAAACTGTAGAGATATTACCAACTCCCCGACTGCTAGTATAGTAAGGTCCTTGGTCTGCTCTATGACCCCAATGTAAGGGTCAAACCTTTCTTGTAAGGAAAACATAATCTTTGAAACCAAAGTATCTTCTCTGATCTCATCTCCAAACGCCTTCATCTCATTACCTAATTCTGTGACCTTATTCGCGAATTCTTTTATGCTTTCTTTCTCACCTTGTCTCAAGGTATAATAACTCGTCCTTAGTCTCTGGAGTTTTATCATGACTGTATTGGAGTCTCCCCAGAATCTCTCCTTGAATAGATCCCAGGCCGCCTTTGATGACTCACACAATGATAGACGAGCTGCAAAAATATCATTCGTTACTGCTCTGAATAATAGTTGTAAGGCTGTCTGATCCTTTGCCTCTGTTTCTTCCCAAAGTGAAATGGCTTTCTCTAACTCTTCTTCTAATGGTACAACCCCCATTAGTGGCTTCTCTGGTAGTCCTTCTGTGACTACTTTCCACAGTTTCTTTGAACTCAACAAAGCTTTCATTTTTATAACCCAAAGGTTGTAGCTTTTTTCGTCAAAGATAGGAATAGGAGGAGTGGTCTACATATTTTTCTTCTGTCTTCACTTTGTGTTGTATTTTGCTTGTGTTGGTTTGTTGTGTTGTATGTTCTGTTGCTTGTGCTTCTTGTGCTCCCTCTCGGTCCTTAGAACCAGAAGGCTCTGATACCAATTGTTGTTATGTGGCTCATGAACTAATTACTCCTTTTTATGAGCATCTTCATCCTTGTTCTTGCTGGTGCAAGCGTAAATGTAAAATGGTTAAACGAAGTGTGTATGGATGTGTTATGTCGTGAATGATGTTGAAACGTGATGTTGTTGTGTTTGATGGTGTTTTCTGGCAATGATAAAATTTGGTTGTGATACGGTTCACACCATTCTTATTAGCATATATATGTCTTTACAAAATATGGTTTTAACCTAGAGACAAGCTCTTACATATTTCAGTCCTAAATATACTCAAAATAGGCTGCTTTTCTAGCAATTGAGTTCTCAAAATGCCCTGCAATGTTTGTACCCTTTTTTCATTACCGTTGCTCTGATTTTGTCTGTGTTTTTATGTTCGTTTTGTGTTTCACCTTTATCATGGGCTCGCTGTGGAAATGGGCTTTCGGATGTTGTTGGGCTTGGAGAAATCGCTGGGCTTCGTAGGAGCTACCGGTTTGCTGCTTGTAGATGGGCCTCACCGAATGCTGTTGGGCTTGGAAACATATGCGGCCCATCAGAATGGCTTCTCGAAGACTCTTGCTCAGGCGTCTCTTTCACATATTCTTGATTCTTCTCTACCCTTTCTTTGCACCACCGTCGGACACCAGCTTCATGGTTTTTAGTCTAATAGGGAAACCTCTAAAGTAAAGTAGAACAAGTATAAACAAAAGGATATTGGAATCATGACGCACTTTTATACCGCTTCCGCATGACAGAGGCATGAGGTTGTTGGAAGCACATCTATCAATCATTCCATTGTAACCACTTTTCATGGAATTCTTCAGAATACCATAATCCTTTATATCTACGCACGAGCTTAGATACTTCTTGATCTCTTGTATGGTCAGTAACGTATTCCCTATGATAATAATATCTTCGAAATACAATATCACATTAAATTGAACACGTTAAGTATTTAGAGTAGACAGCGATTTTTCAAAGTAGGATCGACAAAAACCACAAGCGTTGAAAAGAGTTTATAGCTTATCAAACCAACATCAAGGCAGCTACTTCATGCCATATAAAGATTTTCCCAAGCGACATACGACCGAGGAATTAGATGGATGGAATCCAAGTGGGAATTTCATATATACTACCTCGTTTAGATCTCCGTGTAAGAAAGAATTTTGAACATTTATTCAATGTCAAGCCATAATCACAGCAATAACGCCTTAAACATAATGTCATCTTGGAAATAAGAAAGAAATTCTCAAACTAATCTTCCCCTTCAACTTGCTGGTTGCCTAGAACCAAAAGAAAGTTTTATGTCACTTCATAAATATGTCAAGTGTTTTTTATATTATCATGTATATCCATCAACATTCTATAGGTCACTTGTCTTGGCAACATGGTCAATCATCTATGTTCCGTTAGCTTGTAATGCACAAATTTTGTCTTGAATAGAGTGTTGTCACTAAGGATCTTGAATCACCTCCTTAAAATTTCTTGGTTCAACATTCCTTGAATTGGATACAAGAAAGACGTAAGGCACAAGTGTTAGATAATTTCAGGCTTTCAAAGATTTAACTTTTTATGAAAAACTAAACACAAATAGGATCTGGCTTTGCATAATTCATACAATATTCACTATAATAACATAGATCAGAAACTTACCTGGATCCATGTTGTGCAGCGGAAAAACTTCGAAGAAATTCTGAAACTAGGGTTTGTTCTCTCTCCTTTTACCCTTTCTGTGATTTGCCTTCTGATGGATAAAAGCGTAGACGGTAAGGTCTCTTTTTTATAGGTTTAGGAAACCCTAAACCCTAATACTATATGGGTAAGGAGATATGGGCCTTTATTAGATAATTGCCCACGGGCTTTAATTCTTTAATAGATACCTAACCATCAAAGTGATCTACTTTAATATTAAAGCCCAAAAGCCCAAGTTACATGGGCCATAATATTTAATTAATTCTAACATTCTCCCACTTGGCCCATGTGACGACTTGATGATCTAATAAACTTGAAGTGCGCAACTTTACATTAGATTCATCTTTCGTCAATAACCTTTACTTGAACAATAACCGATTCAATCATGGCGGTTTCACGTCATCATGCAACATGATCCCTTCCAAGTATTACAACCGATTATCATCCAACATTCTTAATGGCCAGGAGAAAACTATAAGTATCAATCATGCATGTTATCTCACTTAACATCATGTGTACACAAAATAATATAATGATAACATGACTAGTAATCGCAGAAACATAACTGTTATTGAATTAAAAAAAAATGTCATAAACATCATGAGCAAAAACATTCACTGAACATGTCACTACAGTAAGAACTTATCTGTAATGCCCATCCTTTCAACATGGCCTCTAAATGCCTTGGGGCGATAATCCTTTAGTCAACGGTTCCACCACCGTAAGATTAGTACCAATATGCTCAATAGACACTCTATGTTTCCGCACTTCTTCTTGAACAACCAAGTACTTAATCTCCATGTGCTTAGCACCCTTAGAGTACTTGTCATTCTTAGAGAAGAAGATACCTGCAGAATTATCACAATAAAAGTCTTAGCAGTCTAGCTATAGAGTCGACAATTCCAACCCCTGAGACAAAGTTCCCCATCCACAATCCATGAATAGTAGCCTCAAAGCATGCTACAAATTCAGCTTCCATAGTAGAAGCAACGATGACAGACTGCTTTCCACTCCTCCATGACACTGCTCTAGCTAATAGGAATAGATATCCGAAAGTCGACTTTAAGGTATCAACACATCTAGCAAAATCTGAATCTGAATACCCAATGACCTCCAGATTGTCAGATCTCTTATACACAAGCATGTACTCCTTGGTGCCATGCAAGTACCTCAGAACTTTCTTCGCAGCTCTCCAGTGGTCCATTCCAGGATTATTCTGATACCGGCCTAACATTCCAACAACAAAGCTGATATATGGCCACGTACATGTTTAAGCGTACATCAAACTCCCGACCACTGATGCATAGGGAATCCTTTCCATTTCCTTTCGTTCTAACTCGTTTCTCGGACTTTGTTCATTACTGAACTTATCCCCTTTCTGAATTCGATCTATCCCTGCGGAGCATTTATCCGTTCTGAATCTCTCTAAAATCTTATTGATATAACTTTTCTGAGACAATCCCAACAGTCCTTGTGATCTGTTCCGGAATATTTCTATTCCTATCACATAGGATGCCTCACCCATATCTTTCATCTCAAAGTTCTTAGAGAGAAACTTCTTTACATCATGTAACATTCCTATGTCATTTGCAGCAAGCAAAATATCATCAACATACAAGACCAATATCACGTACTTGCTCCCACTAACTTTCATGTAGATGCACCGATCAACGATGTTCTCTACAAAGCCGTAAGATGTAATGGTATCATTAAACTTAAGATACCATTGTCGGGAAGCTTGCTTTAGTCCGTATATTAATTTTCTCAGCTTACACACCAAATTTTCTTTTCCTACGG
>CM071875.1:7089349-7113303 GCA_036759665.1 Gynandropsis gynandra
AAAAACTTTGAAGAAACTCTGAAACTAGGGTTTGTTCTCTCTCCTTTTACCCTTTCTGTGATTTGCCTTTTGATGGATAAAAGCGTAGACGGTAATGTCTCTTTTTTATAGGTTTAGGAAACCCTAAACCCTAATACTATATGGGTAAGGAGAGATGGGCCTTAATTAGATAATTGCCCACGGACTTTAATTCTTTAATAGATACCTAACCATCAAAGTGATCTACTTTAATATTAAAGCCCAAAAGCCCAAGTTACATGGCCCATAATATTTAATTAATTCTAGCAACAAGACATAGTGTGAAACATAATACGTCTGTTCTAGAAAATGCATCGCTGAGGGGATGTCATCCCAAACAGAATCAACATGAGCTGAAGTGAGAGCACAAGCCAAGAAAAGTGCAAAAAGGTTTCAAGGGATAATCTACATCGCCACACTTTGGGAGCAAAATCGTTTCCGAAAATATAGAAAAATTGTAAGAGTTTTTAATTATAAATTATTTACGTTTAAAAGTATCTAACTAATATCTTTCATATTGTAGATAGAAAGGATGGGAAGAGAACTGATGCTTTTTGAGCTGGTGGCCGAGACACATGCAAAGAAGAAGTCCATCGACGAGGAAGATAGCGACGAAAATTAGTTTGTCGAACCTCGAACAGAACAGATGGTAAAAACTATGATAGAGAAGATAATACAACAATCACAACCTTTTGGTTCATCTCCACATGAATTTATCCTTCAGAAAAGGATAATTTATATTTACATATAAAATTTTATTGTTTTATAGCATAAATTTCTAATTCAAAATAAATTATTTTGTTATACTAACATTGAATTATTTTATATATGTATTATGTTTGGTCGTAAAACAGGTGAGGCCATGCTTCAAAATTACATGAAAATTTATTAATGGTTTGTTTAAAAATATGCAATAATATAAATTTCCATCCGTTGATTATTTTGAAAATAATATCAACGATTTTCCATTGATATGTTTACGGTCCTATAAGTGAACGACCGAGCAAAAACTCTTCGAGTTGAGCGACTGTTGGAGTAAACAACTCGACCGAGCTATATGAATTCTCGATTCAAGCAAACTCACGGGATAAATTACAAAATGGTTGGTAGGACCTAGTAATTCCTTTGAGATTTCAGATCAACCGAGCAAGCAGTTGTTAGGGTGGAGCGAACTTATGGTGGAAATTGCTTAAAATCCAGAAAGGGTTGAGCAAGGGGTTACTTTAACCGAGCAATTTCTTGGTCAATGGTTGCTCAGACCAAACATGTGACTACACCGAACAAGCGTTCTCTCTTTGACTAATAAAGCGGCAAAAGATTATGGGTGCTTAGCCGAGCAATCGATCATAGAAGTGCATCATTGCTTAATAATTGAGTTCCAAAGGGTCAAAAATATTTTAGCTATTGGCTTTCTCGAAAGAAATAGATACATTTCTCAAAATCTATTTTATATGGAATAACCTAACTATAAGGAGACATATAGGTTGAGATTCGATGAGTGTAGGCTGCTGCATGTCATTCAAAATGTGAATTTAAAATTACATTGTACATAATCCTGAACTATCCGGGGGTACATATCTTAATTGTTGACAACCATGAGTGATGCATGGACTCAACTACGTCTATTAGAGTGACTTGACTACCAAGGGATTATGGGATATAGAGTCATTAAGAGATTGCATGATTAACTGAGTTAATATGTCTCAAAAGCGACATGATTCGCATGGGACTGATTCACATTAAAAGAGACTACGTAACTGTCAATAATAAATAAAATTTATAGTGCTATGGTAACAATTATTAGTACTTAGAACTATTTGGATGAAATTCATATTTCAATAAGAATTGTTTTTATGTTCTTGTGTTTTTGTCTATTTTATAGCTCTTTTGATTCGTGAGAAAGTATGTTTCCGTTTCTTTACGATTGATACTAGAAGTCAACAAGTTGGTAGGGACCACCTTTGAAGATTAGTACCGTAGTCTTTGGATGGTTGCACTTTAGAAGCAACTGCATACATTCTAAACCAATGTTTCAAAAAAGGTATCTTAAACTCTGTATGATATATAAAGAGAATGTATGTCAAACTTGAAACACATAAGATTATATTGTTGTTTGGCTTTTTTCAAGAGACTGTAATCGAATAAGCTTGGCAAATAAGTCGATAAGTGTCATTTTATTGGATATCTCAAAGTAACAATGTGATATTGTTTATATCACCCAACTGAGCACAAAGTGTTTGTGCCTAGTGAAAGCTTTTTGAAAAGAGAGTTCCTTATTAAAAGAAATCACGCAAGGAAGTAGCTCTTGATGAGATTCTAGAATCCATAGAGTTGACACAAGCTCAAGAGCATGAGATGCTCCTTGATTAGATTTTTCTGGAGGTTTTCAGGATGAATAAAAGTGTTTTGTCTTCAATTTCTGAATATCAAGGACATGCTCGGGAACACGTCTAGGAACCCATTCAGTAACAAAATCCAGATGAGAGAGTACTTTCGAATACAAGCTCCTCTAAGAAGGTCTATACATTTTTAGTTTGCGTCTGAGAAGTTGAACCTAATGGTACAAGAGAATGAGGGGATTAATGTTGATGTGCTAACTTTGAGTTATGGTGGAAATCAATGGAAATCCGAAATGGTTTCGATGATGGTAGATATAGGTAAAGCTTGTCTAGTTGCTCAGTGGTATAGTCAACGCGGGGGGATTCATTATGAAGAAAGTTATGCCTTTTGATAATTGTCAAGTCTATTTTGATTCTACCTACGTTAGCGGCTTATCTTAACTATGAGATATGTCAAATGGAGGTGAAAGTATCTTTTCTAAATGGTTATCATCCTAAACCCGTAAATTCGTCGAGTTCGCATCTATTCATCAATATATGCGACCATGCGACCCATGCGACCCTCATTTGGAATTAATTAGTTTGACGTTGTAAGTGTATTGTTTGATTGGTTTTTGTCATTTTATCATTATAAACTCGTAAATTCGTCGAGTTCGCTTATATGCGACCCATGCCACCATCAATTTTTATTGGTTTTTGACATTTTTTTCATTTTCACCAGAATTCTCGCCGAATGTTTCACCAAAACTTGAAAAAACTTTTCGAATTCCATCTGACGGCGATTCGATATCAGGGTCATGTATTTTCGTATTCCAATCGTTTCCTTTTTTCTAATAACGACACACTCTCTCTCTCTAACTTTCATCATCATCATCATCTTGCCGAAAATGCAAACGACTGGTGACGACGATTCGATGTCAGGATCATCTTCTTCTGGTGAGAGGATTTTCACGGTACTAGTCACGCGTTTAAATCTGGCCGTAGATGCAGTGGTAAGTGAACTCAAACCGATTTATTCGATTCATCAAATCAAGTCATATATGCATTAGTTTGGCATTGTTGTAAATTTATTCGTTTATCGCAGACACTTCCGATAGAGTTTGCGAGGTTGAATGGTCTTTGTGGTAGACGATGTAAGGTTGAGCTGATAACCAATTACACAGACATTTGGGAGACTGATCTAAGGCCCGTGAAATGCGGTGGCGCTAGCATCACCAGGGGTTGGACAAAGTTTTGTCACGATAATGGCTTTAACATGGGTTGTACCGTCAAAGTCGAACTGGACACCGCTCTTGATGATGTACCTTGTCTACTACTTGTCCCTATAATCTTCATAGATTGAATTCCGTTGTATTTTGATTGCTTTGAACCTCATTTGAACAACAAAATTCATGTTTGTATTTGGTTGGTTTTTTTACTATTATTCAATAGAATGTATTATTTTTAGTATCGATGTTTTTGTGGATTTACTATTATTGTAATAAGGGTCGTAGAGGGTCCAAGGGTCGCAGGGGACAAAGGGTCGCAGAGGTACAAGGGTCGAAGGGAGACAAGGGTCGAAGGGAGATAAGGGTTGCAGAGGGTCCAAGGGTTGCAGAGGCTACAAGGGTCGCACGGTCCAAGGGTCAAAGGGAGACAAGGGTCGTAAAGGGACCAAGGGTCGCAGAGGGTACAAGGGTCGCACGGTTCAAGGGTCTAAAAAATGTTTACTCGTTGATTCAACTTGTTCTTTTTTTAATAGTTTATTTGTAACATAATTTTGGGAATGGATAATTCAACTTTCTACATTGTAATTTTTTAAAATATTATTCATACTATTTGTAAATAATAAAGCGTAAAGGGTCGCAGGGGTCCATCGTCGCAGAGGTACAAGGGTCGCACCATTTGTCCCTTGCAAACCTTTTACCCGTTCGACCCTTGACCCTGCGACCCTTGACCCTGCGAGGGAGACAAGGGCGCGGGGGTCCAAGGGTGGCAGAGGGACAAAGAGTTGCAGAGGTACAAGGGTCGCAGAGGTACAAGGGTCGAAGGGAGATAAGGGTCGCAATGGTCCAAGTGGTCGCAGAGGTACAAGGGTCGAAGGGAGACAAGGGTCGGACGGGGACAAGGGCCGCACGGTCCAAGTGTCTAAAAAAATGTTTACTCGTTGATTATGGAAGATGTAATTTGGTAGATTGTTCTTTTTTTAACAGTTTATTTGTAACATAATTTTGGGAATGGATAATTCAAATTTGTACATTGTAATTTTTTAAAGATTATTCATATTATTTGTAAATAATAAATTATTTTGACTATATTGTTAGTATCACTGTTTTTGTAGATTTAGTATTATTGTAACAAGAGTCATAGAGGGAAAAGGGTCGTGTAGAAAGGGATTTCGTATATTGATCTCAACATGAATTACATCAGTTATGATATATATATATATACAAGATAATATGAAACCCTAATGGAGTAAATTACATTTATGTCCTTTGTGCTAATATGCCCCCGCAAGACGGAGCACCTTCGGTGATGCCGATCTTGTCACAAAGTGTAAGAAATTGTTGACGTGCGAGCGGTTTCGTGAGTAAATCCGCGAGTTGATCCTTTGAGTTGACGTGAGAGACTCGAAGGATGCCACCTTGCACTTGTTGACGAACAAAAAAATAATCCAAAGCTAGATGCTGCATGCGAGAGTGGAAGACGGGATTTGCACTCAAGTATGTTGCGCCAATGTTGTCACAATAAATCACAGGATGTTGGGATGTGGAGATACCTAGTTCCGTGAGGAGGGACATAATCCATCGAAGTTCCGCTGCTGTGTCAGCAATAGCACGGTATTCCGCTTCCGTGGATGATCTAGCGGTGAATTTTTGTTTCTTGGAAGACCAAGAGATGGGATGGCTGCCAAGGTAGACAATATATGCCCCCGTAGAAGTATACTCATCACGATCTCCCGCCCAATCTGCATCACTAAAGGCGTGGAGGGAGAGAGTGTTACCAGCGGTGAAGAAGATACCACGATCTCGTGTTCCAACCAAATACCGTAAGACCCTTTTGAGCGCTTGAAGATGTTCCGTTGTCGGGGCATGCATGTATTGAGATAATTTGTTGACAACGTAGCTTATGTCGGGTCTTGTAAGTGTGAGATACTGTAGACTTCCAACAATAGTCCGATAATTGGTTGGGTCGTCTAACTTATCACCTGAGGACAAGGTAAGACGTGCGCTAGGGGCCATAGGAGTGGTGACTGATTTTGCTTCGGAGAAGTGAGCTTTGTTGAGGATATCCGTAACATATTTGCGTTGAGTGAGAAGTAATCCAGAGGCTGTGCGTGTTACTTCAATGCCAAGAAAGTAAGATAAATTGCCCAAGTCTTTGATGGAGAAGCGGTTTCCAAGCACTATGATGAAGCGTTGGCATGGCCTTCCTCCAACTCGGATCTTTAAGGGCTTGACAGACGGTTGTAGGTTCGGTGTCAGAGAGAAGTGCCCGATCGGGGGAAGAGGACGGGCCCGATCGGGTTACCATTGTAGAATGATCCCCGTAACTTTGCACGACTCGGGTATTAGTGTCACCTGGTCGGGCATGATGTGCCCGATCGGGTAAAGATAAAGAGCCCGATCGGGTAGTTGCTGCTGAATGAGCCCCGAAACTCTGCACGACTCGGGTGGAAGGGTCACCTGGTCGGGCATGATGTGCCCGATCGGGTGAAGATGAAGAGCCCGATCGGGTATTTGTTGTTGAAGCATCCCCGAAACTTTGCACGACTCGGGTGGTAGAGTCACCCGCTCGGGTGTGGTGCACGATCGGGCGATTTACCTGTCGCCCGGTCGGGCTTGAAGCCTGCAACTGTTTTGTTTTGGATCTCGTTTGCATAGGATGAGTGTTACCTCGAGCTATTGGAGCGGCGACTTCAGGAGGCAATTGTTCGGACATTATGATGTCCTCCCGTGGAGTCGTATGAGTCTGCACTTCCGGTGAAGGATCCATTACAGGGGTGACGGAAGGTGATGGTGATACGTGTGGCATTGGGTAAGAGGGTGCAACACTTACGGGTGATGTCCATGAATATTCGGATGGATTGGGGTTGGAGACGTTGGTTAGGAAATAGTGGGAGTAGTTGGAGTACGGAAAGATGGTTTCATGGAACTCTACATGACGAGATGCATATATACGTGAACGTGTGGGATCAAGACACAAGTAGGCACTCTGAGTGGCGGAGTAACCTAAGAAGACACAAGGCTTTGAACGAGGCGAAAGTTTGTTTGTGGAGTACGGACGAAGCCATGGATAACATAGGCAACCGAAAGTCCGAAGCTTAAGATAGTTCGGTTCGGTGCCTAGAAGTCTAGTGAATGGGCTGT
Organism: Gynandropsis gynandra; assembly: GCA_036759665.1. NCBI lineage: Eukaryota > Viridiplantae > Streptophyta > Magnoliopsida > Brassicales > Cleomaceae > Gynandropsis > Gynandropsis gynandra. The sequence continues at coordinate 7,096,056 of CM071875.1, forward strand.
CGTACAATAGAACGGGGGTGGGTAGGCGGTTAATGAGATAAACCGCGGTTGGGAAGGCATAGGACCAGAACGAAGAAGGTAGTGACGCATGAGACAAAAGAGAAAGGCCGGTTTCAACAATGTGACGGTGACGACGTTCTGATATGCCATTGTGTTCAGGTGTGTGAGGAGGGGAGGTGTAATGGGATATGCCGTGAGTGGAGAGGAATGAGGCTAGGGCAATGTACTCACCACCATTATCGGTGTAGAGAGTACGTATGACGGTTTGGAATTGTTTTTCCACTAGGGCTTTGAACGTGATAAAGGTTTCTCGAACTTGGGATTTTTGTTTGAGAGGGTACAGCCATGTATATCTAGTGAAATGATCAACAAAGATGACATAGTACTTGAAACCATCAACCGAGATGATTGGTGATGTCCAAACATCGGAGAAGATGATTTCAAGGGGAAATGAAGTAGAGATTGTAGATTCATGAAACGGTAATTTGTGGCTTTTATTGCTGGAACAAGAGTTACATAATGACAACGAACTCGACTTAGACAATGGTAAGGAATGCGTAGAAACAATACGCTTTAAAATGGAAAGCGAGGGATGACCTAAACGTGAATGCCACTCGGACAAAGTGGACTTGACACTGGGAAGAGCCACAATGGACGGTTGAATGGAGTTGGGTTTCGGCCACTCATAGACACCATGGTTAGCTTTTCCGTGAATTATAGGATCCCCCGTTTTTAGATCCTTCACCTGAAAATGATCATCAAAGAATTCCACGGAAATCTCATTAGTCCGACACAATTGACTTATAGAAATCAGATTCTTGTTCATAGTAGGTACACATAGAACTTCATCAAGATGCAAACAATTATCATCAATTGAGTTAGGGATTGAGAGTGAACCAATATGTGTGATGGGCAAGGAGGATCCATCACCAATTACCACTTCTTCACCTCCTTTGTACGGTGAATGCAATGATAAATTTTGGAGATCCGAGGTGATATGGTGAGAGGCGCCGCTGTCAAGAAGCCATGACTCCGGTTCATAGTTGGTGAGAGTGGTGTTGTGAGCACGTGGTTGCCATGGTCGTGGTGATGAAGCCCACGGTGGTGGCGTTGTGGTGGTGGAGTTCCGAGTTGCAAGTTGTGAACACTTGCGAGCACTATGCCCAAAAACGCCACATAGTTGACAGCGACCTTGATATCCCGATGACGATCTATTTATATTTCTATTCCATTGATTATTCTGTCGGTTACAATTTGATTGATTCGGACGAGTGTTGACAGCAAGCGCATTTACGGGCGGCGTGAATAGCAAAGGGGCGGCTTGAAGTAGCTTTGCTTCGTGATTGAGGAGTTTCTTATGGAGTTCTTCGATAGGAATGATGCTATCTCTGGCATTCACAGCATCTACAATTGGTTTGTAGTCCTCCGGCAATCCATCAAGAATATATTGCAACAAGTCTTCCGCATCAAGAGGTTTGCCGAGGAGCGCTAATTCATCCGCCTTGTTGATGATGGTGCGCATATAATCATCGATGGGTTGAGATCCTTTGGAGCTTCGTTTGAGTAGTTCCTTCAATTGAAGGATGTGCCCCCTTGATGCCTTACCATATGTGCGAGCAAGGAGAAGCCACGCCTCTCGCACGGAGGAAACCCTAGCAATCATCGGTTGGAGTGGTGGTGAGATCGCTCCTAGAATGGCCGAGAATAGGAGGCGATCTTGCTGTTTGAAGGGCGCAAACGCTGGATTCGGTGTTGAGATGCCATTAACAGTGATAGTGGCATCGGGAACAAGTGAATCGGTTTGGAGAAAACACTCCAACCGATGACCTTCAAGGAGTGCACGGATCTGAATACTCCAGATCATATAGTTGGAGGAGGTGAGCTTCGTCACGTTTGTCATGTTGACGGTGAGAAGTGTTGCATGAGGATCATTGACGTTGAAAGCCGGAGTTGCATCAGCAGCGGTAAGGTGGGATTAGGGTTTTGAGTGGTAGGAATCGACGGTGAGAGGGTTTAGGGTTGAGAGGGCCGACGGGAAGGGTGAGATTGGCCGGCGGCGGTGAGGAGAAAGGAGAAGAGAGGTGGCCGGCGGCGGTGAGGAGCAAGGAGAAGAGAGGTGGCCGGCGGCGGTGGTGATAGCTAGGGTTAGGGTTCGGATCAACGCTCTGATACCATGTAGAAAGTGATTTCGTATATTGATTCCAAACATGAATTACATCAGTTATGATATAGATATACAAGATAGCATGACGGCGGCGGTGAGGAGAGCTAGGGTTAGGGTTCGGATCAGCGCTCTGATACCATGTAGAAAGGGATTTCGTATATTGATCTCAACATGAATTACATCAGTTATGATATATATATACAAGATAATATGAAACCCTAATGGAGTAAATTACATTTATGTCCTTTGTGCTAATAGGTCGCAGGGGTCCAAGGGTCACAGAGGAACAAGGGTCGCAGGGGTCCAAGGGTCGCAGAGGGACAAGGGTCGCAAGGGTCCAATGTTCGCAGGGTCAAACTGGGTCGATGTGGGTCGTAGGGTAGTAGGAGTATTTTGGGAATATCAACATTTATAAGGGTAATTTTGAAGTTAAAAATTTTTTTTTTCGGGAAGGGTATTTTTGAAGTGTTTTAGCCCTACGAGAGTATTTTTGAAGTTAGCCCTATTTAAATTAGATATAAATATAAGTTTTTCTCTCTCTTGGTGATGTGATTATATGATTTTAATATTTCTAATTGTTTTCAAATTTATTTAATTTTTTAATAGTTTTTAAAAATTTAATTTGATTAATCTAGGAAGAAATTATAATTTATTTTAAAACAATTTGTAAAAAATTTTTATATTAAAATAATAAATATAATAAAAATAATAATAAAATATATTGTCACTTTCTATTTTATCACTATTAAGATTATATTTTAAATTAAATATAAATAGAGGTTTTTCTTTCTCCTAGTGATGCGGCTTCATAAGAGGAGAAAAAAACCTCCTTATTATATATAAGATTTTAATATTTCCAATTCTTTTCAAATTTTATTTAATTTTTAATATTTTTAAAAATTTAATTTAACTAATTCAGAAAGAACTTATAATTTATTTTTAAAAAACCTTGTAAACGATTTTTACATTAAAGTAATAAAAATAATGACAATAACAATAAAAATAGACATTAATTAGAGAAAGAAAATAATATGATGGACAGTTATTTTTTTTCATTCAAAATTTTATTTCAATAATATATATAATTTAAATACTTTTAATATTTTAATTTATTAATATAACTTAAAATCAAAATTTGTTTTTCAAGATAACTAATTTTAAATAAATTATATAACTAAAATCAATTTTATTAATAATTTAATTGTCAAAGTTTAATAGTTTACTGAATTTTATTTCTGATAAATATATAAATATTTTTGTTTTTTAATAATTATTAAATTTCTATTTATTTATATATATAATCACTAACATATTCTCTGAATTTAATCTAAATATTTTATGTTTCTTTAAAATATTAATTTACTAATTTATAATTCTTTTAAAGTAATTTATGAATGATAATTAATTTAGAAATAAATAATTAAAAAAACTTAACTTGATCAAATGGAAGCTTGAGAAGAGAGAATGAATGAGAACCCAAGGATTATCCAACTTTTTATACATATACTAGATTATAACCCAAGCTACGTGCTAGGCGATTTATATAATTATTTTATTGTTTAAATTTTTTATTTCAATATATATCATGTTGATAAAAAAACTAATGGAATTTAAAAAAATATTAATGAAAATGCAACGAAAAATAAAATAAATTAACAATTTTAATAGTTATTGATTCATGAATTAAAAATAACAATGTTAATATATAATTGCTTTTAGATTTAAATTAATTAATCTAGAACTTAAAATATTATTTACTATTAGAAAATATATCAATATTTAGATCATAATATATATGATGTAATGCAATTCAACACGATAATTTTGAGCATGACAATTTACTTCAAATCCTCATGTTACTTGCCAATATTCTTCGTATGAACATGATAGACATCGATGAACACCTTTTCAATGATTTTTTTCCAATATTTTTCTATCTAATCGCTTTCAAAAGCTTGACCATAACCATTTAAATTATCATATTAACATCACAGAAACACATCAATAAATATTGAAGTGGATTTGGAATCCACGCAATGCACATATTTATTTATATAAATATATTATTTTTCTATTAAAAAATATTTAAATTTTAAAAGTTTCATTTCAATATATATGTTATGTGATATGACAAATTGAACGAAGATAAAAGAATTTAACAACATTTAAAAAACTTGATCACTTTCAAAGTGTAAAAAAGTTTCAGATTGTATTCTAAAAGGTTTACCTATTACTTAATATTAATGGGTATATTAGTCATTTAACCACTAATTAATGATATATTTTATAATGTATTTTTTAAATAATGATATAACATACGTGGATTATATTTGCATGGTGTTTAAAAGATTATATTTTTATTTGTAAATTTTAATTTATTTTTATAGAAAATAAATAAAGAGCCTCTAAAAATCTACAATATTAATTGTAATATAGCCCACACAAAACAAATAATCCACTAAATCTATCCTCTTCTTTTTTTAAGATATTAAAATTATTTTCCTTTGCAAAATTAAATTTATTTTGTTTTTCTTAATAAATAAAATTATGTATGAAAATTTTAATTGTATACTATTCTTAATATATATATCTCTCTCTTTAAAATTCTAACTAAAAAGTAATATCACTAAAAAACAATTAAATATAAATTGAGAATTTTTATATCTTTTAATTTATTATATAAATCTTTTTTATTTCATCGCCATTAACTTATGTTGATATTCCCATATTTTCTTTTCAAAAAGAAAAAATGAACAAAATTTATAAAAATACAAAAATGTTAATGACATGGCGCAATGGGATAGTGAGAGAGAAAAGTAGTGGGATAGTGGAAGACGTAATTAATTATAATTAATATTATTAAATAATTAGTTAAATTTTATATTAATTATAAAAAATTGAAAAAAATATAACATTACATTTTATGTATTCCATATAAATTTAATGTAATATAAATATAAAATTAATGTAAAGAGTTAATATTTATTTTTTATATTAAAAATATATTTGATGATGTGTAAGCTTAGATAGCTTAAGGAGAAGAGAAGAAAACATTCTAGTTTTATATATATAGTTCAGGAAAAGTAATCACATAGTGGAAGATATAAATAATTAATATCATCAAATTATTAGGTAACATAAATATAAAAATTAAAATTTAATTAATATAAAAATATGTTTTATATAAAAGATAAATTTGATGATATAGATGCTTATAGGCTCGAAATCATACAGTTTGAGGGGGAATAGACTGTTTTAATAGGTGATAGTTTAGGGGGAAATATGATGAGTAGAAAAGTTCATGGGAGAATAGGATTAAAGTGGTAAAATTCAGGGGGGAATAGGCTGTTTTCCCTACTTAAAACCTAAACTTAAAAAATAAAATTTAATTTATATACATTTTAGAAAACAATATTTAATGTTTCAGTTACGTGAAAGTGGAGAAATTATATATATATATATATAAGTTATATATTCTTTAATTATGAACTTTATAATTTAAATGCAAACGTGCCAATATTGATTATAAATTAATTTAAAATTTAAGAAATCTTTCAAATGCGTTAAATTAATCAATCACTTGATTATATTAAATCACAATGATCCATTTTTGTAAAATTAAATAATAATCATGTACAACTAAAATGAAAATTGTTTCGTTAATGATGTTTTCAATAATAGGGTTTGATACAAAAATATGATTTGTTTTACATGGTTCTAAGGATTTTACAATGTGGGAATTAAGTATGATTAAAGTGTATTTTTCATTTACTAATTTTGATAATAATTCATTATTTTTAAAAGTCCGTGCAATGTGTGAGTTCATTTTCTAATCTATATATAAAAGGAAAGATTTTTTTCTCTTCTCCTTGGGACACTTAATCAGAAGAGAGAAATTTTTATATTTTTACAATTTTTTACATCTATCAATTTATTTATTTTTTTATTAGATTTATCATTAATATAGCAAGATATATTAAACAATTAAAATACATTTATGTTTTTAATTTCATTATTTAATTAATTTTTAAAATGTAATAATATAATACATAATAGATGAAAATGTAAGGTATTTGAAATAATTACGATATATTCATGTTTTTAATCGAATATTGTAATTCAAAATTTTAAACGATATCAGTTAATATAATATATTAAAATTTAAAATTAATCTATATAAAAAAAAGTTTTTTCTCTCTTTTCCTTGTGCCACCTTAGTAGGAGAGAGAAAAATTCTATATTTTTACAATTTTTTTATATCCATCAATTCATTTATTTTTTGTTAGATTTATTATTAATATAGCAAGGTATATGAAACAATTAAAATATATTTATGTTTTTTAATTTAATTATGTAAATAAAATTTTTGAAAAATGTTATTAATATAATACATGGTAGATGAAAAGGTATATGAATAAAGCAAAGTATTAATACATTCATATTTTTTTAATATAATTATGTAATTCACATTTTGAAAAATGAAATTAATATAATACATTTAATTTTAAATATGGTTAATATTGTGGAAGAGCAAAAAATATTTCATTTATTTAATTGATTGTGGAAATCGTGGATCTTCCGTTGGTTATCATGGAAGAGAAAAATTGTCCTTCTAATTATCATCTCGCGCTCTCAACTACTGTAACCAGCCGACATACTCTCTTCTTTTTGCTCTCATGTGTCGTCACTGCCGCCGCTTTCGAAATAATCATCCTCCTCATAGAATCTCTGATATGAACCATATGTTGCGCTCTAGAAATATAATATGCTAAAGTAATAGCGCTTAAAAATAATATTAGATAATACTGAATGAGTTATTCTTTCATTATTTTTAATTTCTATTACATATATATCTTTCTTTACATTATTATTTTATGAAATAATATCGCAAAATTGTTTTTCTTTAATCTTATTATTGAACTATAATAATTATATCTTACAATTGTTTTACAATTTTTAATAAAAATTCACACATATTGGACATTTTGTTTGGAGATCGAGAGAATACATGAAACATCTAAAACATGTTTAGGTATTATGAAAATGATTGATTATGTAGCATTTTCATAAAATGAATTCTTTAATAACAACTCTTGAACTTTATATATCATAATGCATAAATGTAAAAATCTTTGTCGATTTGCACCTTAACAACAATATGAGAGATTGTACAATATAATTATAAATTAAGTAATTACCAGTTTGATAATTTTTATATCCTTAATTGAATGAGATTGTACTATAATTATAAATTAAGTAATTACCAGTTTGATAATTTTTATATCCTTAATTGAATTATATAAGAATATATAAAGAATTTAAATTACTCTAGGATGAATATAAATATTTGTATGTAAAAAAATGTTCACATGTATATAAATTTGTTTGAATATATTAGTTCTACTTGATTTATATGTAATATTTTTTATTCCATTTTTAATAACAATTTACTATTATACGAATGCAAGATAATATTTTATAACAAAACTTTTAAATTGATAAATATAATGAATAGATTATTGTGATAAATAATATAACCACCCGCGCATAGCGCGGGTTCGATTCTAGTTAGATATAAATAGAGGTTTTTCTCTCTCTTGGTGGTGTGGTTTCATGAGAAGAGAGAAAAAAACCTCCTTATTATATATATGATTTTAGCCACAAAATAAGTTAAGAAGAGATTTTTTTTCCACAAATAATAAAGATAATCGAGTTCTCAATAGTTTAAGCTTACTATCAAGAAGAGACCAAAAGGGAAGAAGTTTTCTGTGTGTTTATTTCATTCACAGTTTTGCCGTATATATACAATCGAGTCTAGCTCGAAGAAGGAAACCAAATCAACATAAAATCAGAATCAACACAAAATCAGGAATCAGACAGATAAGGAAACCAAATCAACACAGAATCAGGAACTAGACAGATACGTATCTAAGTAAATATATATATGCCGATACGCCCCCTCAAGTTGGAGCGTGAAGGTCCCGAACGCCCAACTTGAAGACGAGTCGAGTGAACGGTTGAAGAATCAGAATCAAATCAGGAATCAGACAGATAAGGAAACCAAATCAACACAGAATCAGGAACTAGACAGATACGTATCTAAGTAAATATATATATATATATAAACTTTGTCTTTCACACTTGTCATATCCTTTTGCATGCTATGTTCGTTATACAAGAACCAGAGTCTAATGGAATAAATGTTTTTCTCGTGCTTGGTTGAATTCACTTTGAACCAGATCCGGTTATGATTAATGAATCGGAGGAATTGCAAATTAATTATCCAAAACGAACCGAAGACCCGCTGAACGAGATGAAGGTTTTTACAAGGCATCCTTATGCCTTATCTCAGCAACACTTAATTTTAACTCCTTCAATTATTCACATTTGCAAGGATAAGAGTTGATCCAAGGTATTACATGCATTCATTTCCATTCCACCAAGTAGTTTATTCACCTTCAACAACCGCGAAGAGCATATTGAAGCTTGTTTGTAGGCAAAACCTTCGTGAGCATATCTGCAAGATTGACTTTAAAAGAGGTTTCCTTGATTTGAATCAATCCCTCATTTACTATATCACGAATGTACTGCAACATCAAATCTATGTACTTAGTTCTTTCATGGTAAACATTATCTTAACCAAACAAATTGTTCTTTGAGAATCACACCACACTATAACGAAATCTTAATAAAACCCCAATTCCTAAAGCGTACCTCTCATCCATATTGTTTCCTTAACATATTATGTTTTAGACATGTATTCTGATTTAGTTATAGATAACACCACAACATATTGAAGTTTTGATTTCCAACTCGCAGTATTGTTTCCGAATGTAAACATATATCCAAACATTGATCTATGTTTATCAAGATCACTGACATAATCAACATCATAAAATCCTTGCAGATTCATCGTTATATCAATTATGTGTGAAACCCCTTTTAAATAGGAAAGTGGTTAACGCCTACATATATATATATATATATCCCGGTGGAGGTTTCATATAAACCTCGTCATGTAACTCGCCGTGAAGAAACGCGTTGTGGACATCCATCTGATGTATCGTCCACTGCTTTGCTGCGGAAATGGCAAGAAAGAGCCGAACGGTGGGCATTTTGGCGACTGGTGCAAATGTCTCCTCAAAATCGATACCTTCGGTTTGCCGATTACCAAGTACAACTAATCGCGCCTTATATCGTTCCACGGTTCCATCAGACTTGTATTTTATCTTATAGACCCAACGACATCCGATGGCTTTCTTTCCCGGAGGAAGAGTTGTCATTCGCCAAGTCTTATTCGCTGCAAGTGCTTGTAGCTCGAGATTCATGGCATCGATCCAAGGTTGAGATCGTGCAGCCTCCTGGTAGGAACGCGGTTCAAAGCCCAACGAAACCGCGGCGAGAAAGACCTGATGAGAAGGAGAAAATTTCCCACAAGAAACATGATTAGCAATCGGATACTCACAAGCATCAGAGTCCTTCGAGGAAGTCAAAGAAGGTAAGCGAATTAGCTCGTCGAGACACCGTGCGGAATGGGTCACGTAGTCTTTCAATCGAACATTTGGGTAGCGAGATCGACATCCTTTGCCCGTGCTGGAAACAGATTCTGAGGCTGGAATAGGAGATTCGGACTGCGCTGAAGAACCAGAAACATAGCATGATGGAGAAGTAGCAACGGAATCAGAAACAATTGGTGAATCAGAATCATCTGGGGATGATGAGCCAGTAGCCGGATGTACGGACGATACATGAGAAGAGTCGAGAGGAAGCCCATCGCCAACGGGTGTCGAAACCAGAACATCCGCCCCCTGTCCGGGTACAACAACAGAACATGGGAGATCCTGATGAGATGATGAGCCCGGGTCTTGTTGGTGAAGTAATAACTCGGAATCAACAACAGGAAAGTCGAACACATCCGGATGAACAGAAGGACCAGGTAGACACACAACCGAGGAATCTGTGAGAGACGATGCAAAAGGAAAAATGTCCTCATGAAAAATGACATCCCGTGAAACAAACATCGTATCCGTGTCCAGGTTAAGCAATTTCCATCCTTTCTGCGTTGGAGGAAAACCCAAGAGAACACAGCGAGAGCTTCGTGGAGCGAATTTATCGGTCAGACGACGGCCTTTGTGAGCATATGCAAGACAACCAAATGTTCGGATTCTGTCGTATGAAGGGATACTGCCATGTAGGACTTCATAGGGAGTTTTGCCATCAAGTAAGACCGACGGAGTCCGATTGATAAGAAACGAAGCAGCGAGCACACACTCTCCCCAGAACCTCACCGGAAGATGTGCCTGAAACAGTAATGCGCGCGCAACGTTAAGGATGTGTTGGTGTTTCCTCTCCACACGACCGTTCTGTTGCGGTGTATAAACACAAGATGTTTGATGTATAACCCCCTGTGAGACAAAGAAAGGGCGTAAGGAAGTAAATTCAAGACCATTGTCGGAACGAACAACTTTGACCTTTTTTTCAAACTGCCGATCGACCATGAGAAAGAATTCCTCGAGCCATTTGCGGACTTCATTTTTGGCGACTAGTAAGTAAATCCATACGGCGCGAGAATGATCATCAACGATTGTCAAAAAATATGTTGCCCCACACGAGGAAGGAGTGTTGTACGGTCCCCAAATATCGCAGTGAATTAACTCAAAACAAGAACCGGCTTTATTATCACTGTCATGAAAACATGCTCGTGTTTGTTTGGCCCGAAAACAAGTATCGCAAGGGACCTTATTAGCAGTACTTTTAGAAATTCCAATAGAAGTAGGAAGAAAAGATAAAACTCGATCCGAGGGATGACCGAGCCGCCTATGCCAAATTTCCCGAGATTCCAAACGTCTCGCATGGTGAACATGAGCTCCAACCAGACCTCGGAACCGATAAACACCATTGTGTTCTTCACCAGCTCCAATCAGGATCTTCTTTGTACGGTCCTGAATGGCACAATATTGATCAGTAAAGGTGAGGAGACAATCATTCTGCTGCAGGAGTTTAGCCACTGAAATCAATGTAACAGTGAGAGACGGAACATAAAGCACATCACGGAGGATAAGAGAGGGACCGAGAATCATGAGCCCTGTTTTAGTCGCGAATGTTTCCTTTCCATTCGGCAATCCCACCGAACATGGACAAATATCAACAAGGGATTCAAGAATAGACAGGTCACCCGTCATATGATGACTAGCGCCTGAGTCAATAAGTATTTCGGACATGAAAGAGTTACCGGAAGACCGTTCTGTAGCGTCCGTGTTTTGGAGTTTGAAGAGATTCATCAGCGTGCCCCATTGTTCATCAGAAAAACCCGGCATGTCAGCACGTGGGACGGCCGAAACAGACTTGGAAGCTGGAACAACAGCTTGCACAGCGTTAACGCGACCCACAGAGCTGCGAACAGAGTTGTTTGGGGGAACAGAACCGCGACCGCGTCCCCGACCCGCAGACTGTGGAATATTTTTCCGCGGTCGATTTTCCCACCAATCCGGATATCCATGAAGCTGAAAACACGTAGAAACAGTATGTCCCGGCTTATTGCAGTGAGAACACACGAGTCTTCCGTCTTTCACTTGTACAGTAGCGGCCTGTATGACTGGAGAAATCTGCAGAGGGGTCGGCAGCAGAGCCGGTGAAACCTGAGCAGAGTATCCAATAACATCCGAGCGTTCCTCCATCTTTCTTGTCATAAGATGTCGTCTCTCTTCATGAATTACCAAGGAGAAGACACGACTCATGCTGGGAAGAGAATCAACATTAAAAATTTGAGACCGCAATGTCCCATACAAAGAATCGTCGAGGCCCATCAAGAATAGTTGGATCCTTTCCTCTTCTCTGTCTTGGGTTAAGAGAGCAGTCAGCTCCCCACACCCACAGTTGCGTACAGGCTTGTACACATCCAATTCATCCCACAATTTTTTTAAAACTCCAAAATACGATTGGACAGACCGACCTTGTTGCATTGTTCTCATCAACTCCATACGAAGTTGATACACTCGAGCTAGGTTGCCGACCGAGAATTGCTGGCGGAGGTCATCCCAAAGGGTTTTCACTTCTTCAACAATCGTGATCGTCGTGCGAAGATTCGGTTCGATGGTGTTGAAGATCCATTCGACTAGCATCGAATTAACAGGACCCCATTCGTCGAACTCGTCATCTCCCGGGTCTGGTTTCACAATGGATCCATCAAGGAAACCAATTTTCCGTTTCGTACGAAACGCATGTCGTATGTGTTTCGCCCACTCCTCGTAATTGACATCACCACGTAACTGGACCGATGTAAGAATTGTTCCCGGCCCTTCAGAGGGATGCAGATAAAAGGGGGAATTCGTCGGAAGTTCACGGACACGCCTCCTGGCAGCATCGCGAGCACCAGCAGTCACTGTATCGGAAGCAATGTCACCAGGAGCAATCACCGTAGCACCGGAACTCATGTCGTGTGAAAAGAAATCGAAGAATCAGAAAGAAGATGGAGACTTGGCGGATGAATCGGAAAGTAATCGAAAATCACAGGAAGAAGATAGGTTTCGGATGAATCGGTGGGTTTCGGTGAATCGAAGGTTTCTGGGTAGGTGGGTTTCTGGATCTATGAATCGGAGACGAAGAATAAGAGGTTTCTGGGTCAGTTTTGGTGGTTGCAGGTTCGTGTTTCTGGGTCAGTGAGGAAGAAGAAGAGGGGTTCGAAAGAAGATGAAGGGTTTTCGAAGGGATTTTCGGTGGAGAAGATGCAGAAAATGAACAGGGTTTTCGAAGGGATTTTCGGTGGAGAAGATGGAGAAGATGAACAGGGTTTTTCGAAGAGATTTTCGGTGGTTTCAAAGAGATATTCTTACAGAGGCTCTGATACCATATCAAGAAGAGACCAAAAGGGAAGAAGTTTTCTGTGTGTTTATTTCATTCACAGTTTTGCCGTATATATACAATCGAGTCTAGCTCGAAGAAGGAAACCAAATCAACATAAAATCAGAATCAACACAAAATCAGGAATCAGACAGATAAGGAAACCAAATCAACACAGAATCAGGAACTAGACAGATACGTATCTAAGTAAATATATATATGCCGATACTTACGTCAATAGTTGATGGTATATATGAATATAGGTGTGGATCATTTGTGAACATCAGAAAGATCAAAACAACATTCTTAAATATCCGGAACCCACTAATGGTCATGAGATTCAATCTATTGATTGTTTGTTTGTAAAACAATACTAAAACTCTTCTAAAGAAGATTTAGCAACATGCAACATAACTTCTTCTTTCTAGTCTTGAAGTGCATTATGTTGACCACTTGCTAACATTGTAGATATAATTGATATAAAAATTGACCAATTGAGAATGAATATTTCTCTGATTTCAATATATACGATATGGATGTTGGTATATGTAAAAGAATATATACACTAAAATAACTATAAGATATATTATCATTTGGGACAGTGAAAAATTATTGTAACAAGTGTAATTATCTTGTAATGATGGGTAAATTGTAAATAACGAGGAGTTAATTATTTTAGGTTTAAATGTTAATGACATTAACATAAAAAAAATATAGCCATTAAAAAACTTTAGACCCACGTCAATAGTTGACGGTATATCTTGATCTCACTGAGAATCACTCGTGAAGTGTTTTTCTGTTGAACTCTCTTTAACTCTTGCTTTCTTGTATCATTTGATAGCATCAAAGATATAATTGATATAAGAATTGATCAATTGAAAATGAATATTTCTCTGATTTCGGTATATACAATATGGATGTTGGTATATGTAAAAGATATGTATACTAATATAATCATAGATATATTATCATTTGGAGAAATGAGAGATTATTGTAATAAATGTAATTAATAATGGGTAAAATTGTTAATAATGAAGAGTTAATTATTTAGGTTGAAATGTTAATGACATAAACGTATTAAACATTTTAGCCACTTGATAACACTGAAAGTGTATCAATATTAGGATAGATTTTAGCACCATTTTCGCATGTATCTTATATAGAGACGTACATTTCCGATATGATTATGCGGTTCACACACCCGTTTCGTTGGTTCTCAGGTTTTTAGGCGACAAGCCCTAAATGAGCTTAAAATGACGGATTCCTGATCAAAACCACATGAATTGAAGACATATCTACTCAGAGCCAAGATCGAGTTTCAGAACCCAAAGAAACACCCGAGCAACGAGTGGAGAAGAGAAATTTCAAGGAGACAAGGGTGCCCGGTCGGGCACTATTCATCCAACCGCTCGGGTAAAACCTACGGGGTTTTATCCGCACACCTTGCACGACCCGGGCACATAGGCAACGAGATCGGGTAGCCTTACTCGATCGGGCGCAAGAAGAATACCCGCTCGGGCATTAATCCATCCAATCCGCCCCGAGAGTTTGCACGACTCGGGCCGCTCAACCATGCGATGGGGTGATGTCCACCCGATCGGGCACCAGACAGTTACACGACCGGGCGAGCCTCTGCACGATCGGGCAACACTACGCTTAGCATTATCATTCCTACGCTAGTGCTGACCGCTCAGCGACATAGGATTTCAGACTTTGCTGGAAGGTTAAAGGATGAATCCGGACCTGTTAAGTTGTAGATTAAGATTGGCTAATGAGAATCTGACCGGTCGGTTAGTCATCTTAGGGATAATGATTGCGCACGTAATGCTGCCATGATACGGGTTAATCACTGCTGGAAGGTAGGGTTGCACGTATCCATGGTTAGGGGGTTTAGGCTCAGAAGAATCACTCCTCACCTTAGGGCATAAATTTCCCGTTGTCAAGAATAGTTGATAGATCTATGATCCTTAGTTGTTTCATCTATACAATTCCCGGTATCCCGTACACCCGTAGTGTTCACCATATCTGACTTTATCCCCAACCTAGTTTCGTTTGTCACCACTTAGGTTAGTTTAGAAATTTAGGATCACATCCCTTTCTATCTCTTTTCTATCTTAGTTTAGTTTTATTCTTAGTTTAGCTGCTTTAGTCCCTAGAGATCGACCCTGGTACTACACGATCCGTATACTTGCGGTGAAGTGGTCTAGGAATAATTATAACTCGTGTTTACACCACACCAAGTTTTTGGCGCCGTTTCCGGGGTCTAAAAACGGCCTAGACTAGGAATTAACTAGATTAAGATCTAGTCCTTTCCGGAGTCTTCTTTTATTTTTCGTATTTTTGTTTTTGTTTTTGTTTTCTTTAATAGAGTAAAAAAGTGAAAAAAAAATATAATTTACCTCACAGAGCTTAACCGAGTTTGATGTCCTTTGTCTTGCGAGGTAACATGGACGACTTCAACTCTTCGGGCTCCAACATAGCTGAATTGAAGTATCAGATTTCCGAGTTTTGTCGTAAGTTCTCCGAATTATACCATCCACAATACTCAGAGCGATCATGTGAACAAAACGCTTGGGGGTATGAAGAAGAGATCTATGACAGCTACGCTCATCCATACGGGAATACCTACAATCACGAATGGAGCGATTATGCATACATCCCGTATAGGAACACCGAAAGTATGGTGAATGCACAACCATCGTTTGGAATTTCCAGCCATGGACGGAACCTCAAACTCAGAGCAATCAATCCTATGTGCCTCAGCCATACCCGACTCAATCCGTAGCGGCCCACGAATATCCCGCCACGTACAACTACCTCCGTGAAATGCTTGAGAATCGAGACTATTTATTCATGGGAGAGGAGGCGGAACAAGATAGCGCCAATGAGCAGATAGGCGATTTATTTGGATCATTGGGCGCGCAAGCTTCAGAGTTTGCACAAGGGGCATTGCAACCGCAAGAGGTTGCATCGGAAAGTTCGGAATATTATCCTCGTGAATATGTCAGCGAGATCTACCTAAGAGATTGTGAGACGGTAGATCAGCCAAGTCCGTCATTGATTGAAATAGAAGATGAATCTAACACGACAATGGATGAGGCTACGGACGTTGACGATTACACGAAGAAACCCGAGGTAGAAGAAGAATTCAGCTTAGTGGACACGATTCAGCAGAGGAGACTTGTGAGGAAGCTCAGATCAAGGATTCCTTAGATTTTAATTGCGTAGCGGTTGAGGAAGGTAGCTACAAGGTACCAACCGAGCCGCTCAACAACGAAAGGAAAGAGGAATCCTCCAACCATGGCTTCCACACAACCCTAGCTAAATGTGGAGCAGCAAATCAGTACATAAACGATCCTAAGATGCCGAGATGCTGCACCAAACGTCCAACTCATAACTGGGACATCGACAAAGCTCCCAGGGTAAAGATGAAGCCTTCACCCGAAGGGCTTACACGCACAACATTTCTGGAAAAGCTGAAGGACACGAACGACAAACGCCTAACCGGTTGCATGGAGTATTTAACCGGACCTAGGAGCAGCTCAACCAGAATGTTTGGACAGCACGATCCAGCCCCGAACATAGAGAGTATCATGACCGATTATTGCACGCGAAACGCTACAGACAAGGCGACGTCGAGGACGTCCACCTGATAAGTAGCGTGCTTTGGTCAGGCTCGCGACCTTAAACAAGCGCTTCTCGGGAGGCAACCCGAGCCCCATATCCTTTAGTAGTTTTATTTTCGTATTTTCTTCCTTTTTCAATTTTTGTTAATTTTGGACAATTTTCTAGGATTTAGGAACTTAGAGATCTATGGTTATTGTTGCGTATTGTTTTCCTCGTCTAATTTTTCGATTTTTGCAGCAATACCCGATCGGGCAAGAATTCTCTACCCGGTCGTGCAGTTTCAGGTTAAGGAGAACCCGGTCGTGCAGCCTTGCACAAGATCCGACCGGGTAGGTCAAATCGGGAGCACCCGATCGGGCGTCATCAGCGTGCCCGATCGGGCAGAGGTACATTTACACGGTAGGTTAAAAACTCGAGTAACCCGAGCGGCCATTCACTTCACAAATCCAATACCCGATCGTGCTCTCTCATATGCGACCCTCTCACAACGGAATCTAGTCGCCGGAGCCGCCTGGGTATTGCCGCCGTTTCACCGCCAAAGATTGGAGCTCGGTTACTCGGGAAAACTTCTCCCCCTTTTCTCTCCAAAAATCTGAAAATTCCCTCATTCTAATCGCG
>CM071875.1:7123438-7146961 GCA_036759665.1 Gynandropsis gynandra
CTAAGCTTGAGATATCATTAAACTCGTATTCTCGTTCTTATTCTCTTTTTCTCTTTTTCTTTTTTTCTTTCTCATTCTCTATAGATCCACGCTTGGTTCCTAGGACGTCGACGTCGAGGAGGGATGGCTTTCTACGTAGACCCAGGCTGCCTATGGCACACTCATAAGGTCTTGTAACCTTAGCGGAGTGAAGAGGTGCGACATTGAAGATCATTTTTTCGTTTTTTATTTTTACCAAAGAATACGCATCACTCTAACCCTTAGGACGTAGAATAGCGCCTCAACCCACCACTTAGACCCGAACCATCGATCTCGATGTACTCATGTCATTGTGAACCTAAAATAGTTAAAAACTTATCCAAGAAAAAAAAATTGACAGCGGAGTATAAGCGTGTAGAATATAATGATCAATGAACTATAAAATATGTAAAACAAGCAACGATCAATTGGTATACACGGAGATATGGATACTTGGTACTGAAACCTAAGAGATGAATGCAACTATAGTTCATGGTTTCAAGCACAACTACTCGACTAATCGGTATCCAAAAGACTTCTAAGCAAACCTAGACTATTTTTCACGATTCGACAAAGTCGCACAATAATGATTAAAACTCGAAATTTCATACTAGGTGTCCATCCGTTTATTCCTAACAAAATTCTAATCACATGCATGTTACTCGACGAGTACTCCCCCAGACTTGAATGAAACACCGTCTCGTGTTCAAGACCTAAAAGAATCTCGCATACCAAAACTACGGGAAAATAAGGGTTGGAATGTGTGCACCTTGCGTGTTTTGCTGTCCCGAGTTGGCGATGCTACTGGGCGTTCTATGCGTCTCCTCCTCAAGGATGATATCGATGTCCAAAACTCTGTGAAAAAAGAATCACACAATCCAAAAGAGAAAACATAACGTAATAGCTCACCGAGTACATCAATGCAAAAAGAATAAGAATAAGTTCTGAAAATAAAATCAAAAGAAAATGCAAAAGTCGGGTTTCCTTCCGATAAGCGCTTGTTTAACGTCCCGAGCTTGACTGGATCTCTACTCAATGAAATCCTAAGTCCAATACTGTGACTAGTCCTCGGAAACGGCGCCAAAAACTTAATTTGTGGGATCATAGTTTTATTTATTTCCAAGACCACTCCACCGCAAGTATACGGTTCGTGTAGTACAAGGGTCGAACTCTTGGGACTGAGTGCAGCATTAGAACTAAGAATTCACGAGAAGAATATCGATCAATATAAGATTGTGAAACGGGAAAAGTAAAGATAATAAATGATGGCGAAGTTAGACTAAACAAGATAGAGTACCATGGGCTTCGGGAATACCGGAACATGCACTGGATGTTTCTAAGGATCATGAAGTCGGTTTGTATCAATCGATGGGGAACTAATATCTAATCCTCTACCTAGGAAATCAACGTCACTCATCTCTCGATGTAGCGGGGAACGTCTAGATACTTCAATAACAGTAGGGAACTCTAGCTCTAATGCTCAAAATGACTTGGCGTAAGCCTAAATCTCCTACCTAGGAAATCAATGTCACCCATATCCCGATGTAGTGCGGAACTTCTAGATGCATGAAGAACGACGGGGAATTCAACATCTAATATGGGATGGGAACTCGACCTCTATAAACGGAAATGACTTGGCGTAAGCCTAAATCCTCTATCTAGCAAATCAACGACACTCATATCCCTATGTAGCGCGGAACTTCTAGATGCATTAAGAACAATGGGAATTCTACCCCGATAATTACCGTTCCTTAATAGATTAACCGACTGGTCAAATTCTCGTGAACCTAATTCATTCGAAAGTTCATTCACGAGATTCAAATCTGACTCTCCCAAGCCTAGACGAATCTCTAATCTCATTCAAACATGCTTAATATCAGTAGAATAGATCTAGTCTTATCCTAACTTGAAACCAACAACGTATGAAGGCATTACGCACGAATCGAACCATTCAATTGAACAAAACCAAAATAAGGCATTAATAACTTAAACGATCCAATACAATGGCATCCCTAACCCATGGCAACGAGAACTACTCAGAATACATAGAGAAGCAAACAAAAATGAAGTAAGTGTTCGACTCCCCTATCATCCCGAGCGTAACCTCCGACGAATCCTTTGGTTCCCCGAAGTCTCCTTCTTCGGCCGTGCTCTCTCTCTTCTCCTTTGTCTAATTTGTTCCCCTTGTTCTCTTGCCTTTTCTTGTCTGATCTTGGCTTCCCCCTTCTGTTCCTTTTAAGTGCAGGCCGTTCAAAATTCAAGGATTGTTGAGAAAAAGGTGGACCCGCTCAGGCACAACCTCCACCCGCTCGGGTACAACCCATGCCCGCTCGTGTAACATCTTCCAGCCTGGTCGGGCTCCCATGCCCGCGCGGGTGCACTACCAGCCCGAGTCAGGCTGGTTCTCGGCGTTTTTCTGCTCCAATTTGCAGCCTGATCGGGTGCACATACACAACCCGCACACATGCCATTGCCGTTTCCGCTCCTTTCGCTCGAGGTTTGAGTGTTCCGCTTGCTTCCATGGCCATGCACATGAGGTATCTTGTCATTCAATCACGTATTCGGGGTGGAATTGCCGTAATCATTCGTGTTTTCCTTCATATCTTCATTTCCTACACAAAACACGAAATGGTAGATGATTCATATCTTCTCATTTCCTACAAAACACGAAATGGTAGATGAAATCCTCGAATATGCTCAATAACTCGCTAAAGTCCAAGAAATCTAATAAAATCTAAACCTAAGAATCATAAAAATACTACAACGGATTACGTGTTATCATACCTCTTTCACCACATTAATTTGTTGTAAGCCTTTCACCATCTTATCTCGTTGTAACTTCTCCAAGTTATGAACTCCCGTGTGACCTAGCCGCTTATGCCAAAGGTCCGGGACACTCATTTTTTCCTTGGCTATTCTAGCCTCCTCTTTAACTATCCTCCACTTGAGAGGATACGCCTTCTTAATCATTGGTACTTCAACCACTTTTGCATCAACTTTGTCCTTAATCAAGCACTTGTGTTCTGTGAACACGACTTCATACCCATTTCTTACCATCTGCGGCACACTTAGCAGGTTCTTGTCCAACCCCGGTACTAGGAAAACGTCCTTAATAATTTTAACTCCCTTTTCGTGTTAACTTGAATGTTCCCTTTACCGGTAGTGGTTAAAACTTCTCCATTTCCAACCTATATAAATACTCTAAAGTACCTATCTAGAGTTGTGAAATACCCTTCGTGTTTTGCCATGTGATTTGTAGCACCACTGTCCACTAACCACACACCGTCTTCAAAAACTTCATGTGTCAAGTGTGCTACCGTGAATAATGAATTTTCTTCCTCTTCTTCTTGCTGGTTTACATGTGCTTGATTCTGCATGGGTCGTTTGTTCTTGCATTCTCGTGAAAAGTGACCCAGTTTGCCACAAGTATAGCATTCTTTCTTCCCTTTGTTTTGTTTTTTATCTCCTTGTGACTGCTTGTTTCTAAAAAAACATTGACTCTCTTGATGGTTGTCTTTCTTGCATATGCTGCAATACTTTTTCCCCTTAAACTTGCTTTCTCCCTTTCCATATGATGTCTTGCTGGACTCAGATCTGTTGTTGACCTTAAGCCCTTTGAACTTTGCCTGGAACGCTCCCTCTAGACCACCATCGTGCCTATCTTCTTCCTGAGACTGAAGAGATATGACGAGTTCTCCCACCGTGAGTGTGGTGAGGTCCTTTGTCTGCTCAATGACCCCAACGTATGGGTCAAACCGCTCCTGTAGTGAACACAGGATTTTTGACACCAGAGTGTCCTCCTTAATCTCATCTCCAAACGTCCTCATTTCATTCGCCGGTTCTGTAACTTTATTAGCGAAATCCTTGATGCTTTCCTTCTCACCCTGCCTTAGAGTATAATAGTTCGCCCTGAGCCTTTGGAGTTTGATCATCGCCGTCTTGGGGTCCCCTTGAAACCTCTCATTAAGGACATCCCAAGCAGCTTTTGACATCTCACGCACGGATAGATGTGCTGCAAAAATATCATCAGTCACCCACTGAACAGAAGTTGCAATACGGTCTGATATCTTGCTTATGTTTCTTCCCATGTTTGCATCGCCTTCTGTAAATCTTTATTCATGGGAATAGCCCCTGTAACAGGCTTATCGGGTAGTCCTTCTGTGACCACCTTCCACAGTTGCTTAGATCTAAGCAATGCCTTCATTTTTATAAGCCACAGAATGTAGCTCTTCCCGTCGAAAATGGGTATTTGTTGTGTATTCTGCATCTTCTTGTTTGTTGTTTGTGCTGAGTATGTTGTGTTTTCTCTTGTGCTTGAAATGGTGCTTGTGCTAGTGCTCCCTCTCGGCCTTTAGATCCGAAAGACTCTGATACCAATTGTTGTTAAAATGCTCATGAATCAATGAATAATAGTCATGAGCTTCATCATCTTGTCCAACTTAGAATTGTGCAAACAAGAAAAATAAAAATGATGTTGTGATTGTATTGCTCTCCTATGTGTTTTCTCTCTTCCTCACGTGTTTAAGCTCTCTGTAACAATGGTGGAAATTCTGAAAATTTTGCTGAGTGTAATACCACTTTACACCCTTTGTTTCATATATATATATATATATATATATATATATATATATATATATATATATATATATATATATATATATATATATATATATATATATATATATATATATATATATATATATATATATATATATATATATATATATATATATATATATATATATATATATATATATATATATATATATATATATATATATATATATATATATATATATATATATATATATATATATATTGTCCTTTACAAAAGGAGATTGATATGTATAACAATTTTTGACACCTAGGTATTAATATAGGTAGATATTATAGGATTACTCTATAATCCCTTGCTGCCATTTGCCTATCGAAAAGCTCTTCTTCCTGTTGCATGATTCTGTGTTGTGCCGCCTGACCTCTGTGTATTTTCACCCATGCATATCGTTCGTGGGCTTGCTGTGGGCTTCTGGACCGGACTTCAACTTCTCGGGCTTCATCTCGTTGGGCTTCATCTTCCTTCGCTTCATCTCGCTGGGCTTCACTTCCTCCTGGGCTTGAGCTGCGCTGGGCCTCGCCTGAAGACCAAGGCCTTCTCGCCTAATACCCTCAGGTTCCCACGTACGTCTTCATCTGCTCCAGAAGGTTCTCCTCGAGCCCTTCGCCTCATGTCGCTCTCACGCCGAATAGTCTCTTCACTGCTTCTAGAAACCACTTTCTATTTCTTTGCTTTCCACGAAATCAAAGATGAATAAGGAAAGAAACAAAAGCCTGCTACAAATCTGTTTGTTTTAACACATGTTCTATCTCCATCCGCAATACCTTTTAAATGAAATTTCGAATTTGCATAATATATCAACCCTTGACTTGGATCATTATGATTTTTTACAACTCTTAGAGCAAGGTAAAGTTTGTTGAATATGTTCTCAACATCAACATCAGGTTCGAGCTTGGATTAAATAGAGCAAACGAGGAAATGGCATTGTGGTAAAAAGACAATGATGTGATTTAAGCCTGTTCCCATAACTGTTATAGGGACTAGATTTCAAATTATGGTTTTAAAGGACCCGATACATCAGTATCATCATTTTGTAGATGGTTTTAGGGCAAAATATCAAGGATGTCTTTTTAAGGTTTCCTTACTTCATGTAGATGGTTTCAGGGCAAAATATAAAGGAAAACATCAGGATTAAAAGAAGAAATGGAGAAAAGACAAATGTGCTCTTATTTTTTTTTTTGCACGTGAAAACACACACGGTTTGACATTTTTTCGAAATGAAATCTATTTCAATGTTGAGAGCAAAGAGCGAGAGGCGATTTCGAAGTTGAGAGCAAGGATCGAGTTCCAAGTAAAGAAAAAGGAAATTTTACATTTGAAAGCAAGGAAATTTTGAAGTGAGAAAGAAAGAAAGAAAGAAAGAAATGAAAAGGGCTAGTAATGAAGAAGAGACCAAGAGTCAATTTCAATGGTGTATGTTAATGGATCGATTTCTAGGGTTTTACGTTACAGATGAAATACATCAGGGATTAGACTGTTGTAAGCGAAATTTTTTGTTGATTTCAGATGGGTGTAAGTCTCAATGAGTCCCTTGAGTCCAAGAGGGTCATGAGTCACAATGACTCGCTTGAGTCTCAGTGAGTCACTTGAGTCGAAGAGAGTGAGGACTCTCAGTGAGTCGCTTGAGACTCATGACCCTCTTCAACTCAAGAGACTCATTGGGTCTCAAGGGTCGCTTGAGTCGAAAGGGTTTCTTGAGTCTCAATGAGTCGCTTGAGTCGAAGAGGGTCAAGAGTCTCACTGAGTCGCTTAAGAGTCATGACCCTCTTCGACTCAATAGACTCACTGAGTCACAAAGGTCGCTTGAGTCGCAAGGGTTGCTTGAGTCTCAAGGGTTGCTTGGGTTGCAAGGGTCGCTTGAGTCTCTAGGATCGCTTGGGTCACAAGGATCGCTTGAGTCGGTAGAAGTTTAATTTATTCTTAATTGGTTATTTTGCAAGTGCCACCAAAGCCAAAGTTTCTCTATGAATTCAAGCTTATATACCAATGATTTCTACCAAGTGTCATCCTTACGAAATAATAATATAAGACAAATCTTAGATGAAGATGAATTGCATTAGTTCAACAAGGAGTCACAATTTAGGCATATATTTCATTTCCAATGTGACTCCATCTTGACGAAGGTTCAAATATCTGTCCTATTAAATTACTAAGTGATTATACGTGGCAATAAGGAGTTGTGGTTTGTCGTAAACGGTATTCCCATCCGGTACTCTATAGTGGAGCATGCACTAGTTACCGAATTGAATTGTAGATCCTATTCCGGAGGATGGGAGTTCAAAAGGTGTGATACATTCAGGCTGAATAATTTCAACCGTGGAAAGGTGACCGTCGCACAAATGAATGAAAAGCTTTTGAAGGCAAAGAATTTCGTTGACTGGAAGAGGTTGACAACTTTGATGGTGTTGTGAAAAGTTCTGGATCACAAGCCTTCATCAGACAATTCTATTAGCCATGATCTAATTGACATAGTTCATAACTTGGAATTTTTTGAAGGCTTTTCCATGGGGGCTTTACACATTTGAGAAGCTTGTAGATACTTACCACAAGCACGTTAATAAGGAATCATCGAAACCAAAATGAAATTGTGGCAGTTTCATTATCCCACTCATGGTAAGTTGTATATATATTATTAGAATAACATGAATATTTTTGTATTTTTTGTGTTCTTATCATTTTGTTATAATGTTTCAGTTACTTCTATTCAAAACCATCCTTGGTTTGAGCGAAAACAGAAGGTATGTTGATGTTATGGATGTCGATCCTATGAAGGATATTATTGTAATAAGGGCATAATTGTAATTTTGTATTCCCTAATTAGGTTAACACTTTAATCTCTTCTACATATAGCCGTTTAAGGCTTTGTTTTGAATAATAATTCGAATTCATTCTTCACATGGTATCAGACCGGAAGTCGTCTCACGATGTAACCCTAGCCGCCTAACCCTCTTTTCTTTTCCGGCAAACCCAGCCGCCGCACCCCTTTGGCCCAGCCGCTGCTCCGTCGCCTCACAAGCGCAGCCGCCCCACACCCTTCGATTCACCTACCGTTTCGTCGCACCCTGCTGCAATGTCGCGCGTCCCTGAATCGTCGAACCGCACCGAGTCTGTGAGCATGTTCATTCCAACCCAGCCACAGAAACTCCTTTTCTCATGTAACATGTCAAGTGTTACAAAACTCACACCGTCGTGCCGCCAGCCACGATCCAAATCGATGGAATTCAACAATTCATTCCCGCCTTCAGCCCGTGGAAACACCAGGACAGACTGCTCTTCAGCTCCTTGCTCGGCGCACTCTCCCTTCCGCTCCAACCGGTCATCGCTCGAGCCACTTTTATCCGAGAAGCTTGGCGAACCCTAGCCAACATCTATGGCAAAGCCTCTTATGGTCATGTCAAACAGCTACGAGATCAAATTAAACGATGTGTCAAAGGATCTCAATCGGTTGAAGAATACCTTCGGTTCATCACCACCAAAACGGACGAACTCTCACTCCTTGGGAAACCAATGGATCATGAGGATGTCCTTGAAGCCATCCTTGATGGACTGCCGGAGGAGTACAAAACTGTGGCTGACGTGATGAATGCAAAAGACACAGCAATCTCCATCGAAGAGCTGCATAAAAAACTCATCAATCATGAAGCGAAACTTGCTGTGGATCTCCCTCCGCCAGCCACTGCCCTACCCGTCACGGCTCATCTTGCCGCTGCCAGACCTAAATCACGAAGCCCGAATCCTCACTGGAGTCGCAACAATAACAGGAGTTCAACGGGAGGTTACCGAGGCCGATGTCAAGCTTGCGGAACTCAAGGACACAGTGCAAAGTTCTGCAACCAATTTCGCCTCATATCCATGAGCTCATCCTCGGATCCGATCCAAAACCGGTTGACACCTCCTCAACGTCTGTGGCCATCTGCTGCTCACGTTGCTACGTATCCCACCTATGAAACCTCGAGTTGGCTTCTTGATAGTGGTGCCTCGCATCACATTACATCCGACTTGCAGAACCTGTCACTTCAAAGCCCATATCAAGGAGGCGAGGAAGTCACCATAGCCGATGGCTCCGGACAACCCATCACTCATACGGGTTCCTTTTCGCTCTCTTTACCAACTCGTTCACTTACGCTTGATAGTGTGCTTTGTGTTCCCTCCATGCACAAGAACTTGGTTTCGGTTCATCGTTTATGCAAGTCTAATGGTGTTTCCGTGGAATTCTTTCCTCATATGTTTCAGGTGAAGGATCTAATCACGGGGGCGCCGGTTCTGCAAGGAAACACTAAAGATGGACTTTACGTGTGGCCGTCCCCTACTACCAATGCCTCATCCACCGTTGCCTTCTCTAGCCTTAAGCCCACTGTTTCCACTTGGCATTCACGTCTAGGACATCCGTCACTACCCATCATCAAACACGCCTTGTCCAAAGTTCAAATTCCGCTAGTTCGAGATTCTTTAGTTTCTCCGTGCAATTCTTGTCTTAGTAATAAGAGTCACAAACTCCCGTTTCATGAGTCATCTATTGTTTCTTCTCGTCCATTTGAATTTATTTTCTCTGATTTATGGACATCTCCTATTATTTCCATGGATGGTTTCAGGTATTATGTTCTCTTTGTTGACCATTTTACGCGTTACTCTTGGCTTTATCCGCTCAAACAAAAATCACAAGTTCGAGCAACTTTCATTGCTTTCAAATCTCTTATTGAAACCAAGTTTAACACTAAAATCGTCAATATCTACACCGATAACGGTGGGCAATTCATAGCCCTTGCATCTTTCCTTTCGGCCAATGGAATTTCACACTACACAACCCCTCCACACCCCCGAGCATAATGGGTATCAGAACGCCGACATCGTCACATTGTCGAGACTGGCTTATCTCTCCTTATGCATGCCTCCTTACCACTACCCTATTGGTCCTATGCCTTCACGGCCGCGGTTTATCTTATAAACCGAATGCCAACTCCTCTCCTTTCCTATGCCTCACCCTATGAAACCCTCTTCCAACCACCACCAAACCTCCATAAACTTAAAATCTTTAGTTGTTTGTGCTATCCCTGGCTACGTCCTTATGCTTCTCACAAACTAGACCCTAGATCCGCTCCTTGTGTCTTCCTTGGCTACTCCAACACTCAAAGTGCATACCTATGTCTTGACCTATCCAAACTCCGTGTCTTCGTCTCTCGTCATGTTGTCTTGCATGAATCCATATTTCCCTTTGCTAACCTTTCCGAATACGTCACCCATCCTGAAATACTCGCTCCCTCCCCATCCTCCAATGGTCCTTCTCTATCACCCATCCAACCACTTACCATGTCACACGCTCCATCTCTTTCGCCGATGCCCCCACGACTAGATTCTCCCCTGATCAATGTTGAGAGTGACACGGACACCAGCCAAGCTGTGAACTCCTCTCTGTCGCCTACTCCTGTACTGCATTTAGAGGCGGCCGCTCTCCTGCCGTGGGGGAATAAACCACTCAAAACGTCCATCCAATGGTGACCCGCAGCAAGGCCAATGCTATTAGATCTAATCCACCGTTTGCTCATGTGTGTACAGGTTCTCTTGACAAAACTGAACCAGCAACAGCAACACAAGCCCTCCGCAACACCATATAGAGACGAGCTATGAGTGATGAATTCAATGCTCTTCTTCAAAACGATACTTGGGAACTTGTACCTCCTCAAACCGCAAGCAATATTGTTGGATGCAAATGGGTTTTCCGTATCAAACGGAAACCAGATGGTTCCATCGATCGCTACAAAGCTCGCTTGGTCGCTAAAGGCTTTCATCAACGTCCGGGAGTAGATTTTCACGAGACTTTCAGCCCAGTGGTTAAGCCCGCAACAATCCGTACCGTGCTTAGCCTTGCGGTCTCCAACGGATGGCACATAAATCAGCTTGATGTCAACAATGCCTTTCTCCAAGGCAAACTCACCGAAGATGTATACATGGAGCAACCACCTGGATTTGTTGACAAGGATCACCCCCTTCATATCTACAAACTCCGGAAAGCTATTTATGGTCTCAAATAGGCACCTCGTGCATGGTACTCTGAATTACGGAATTTTTTGCTTGGCAGTGGCTTCAAGAATTCCCTCGCGGATGCTTCACTCTTTGTTCTTCACACGCCAACCACCAAGCTTTATGTTCTCATCTATGTGGACGATATGATCATCACGGGTTCTTCCTCCTCTCAAATTCAGACCTTCATCACCGTGTTAGCATCTCGATTCTCAATTAAAGATCTCGGTGCTCTCACCTTCTTTCAGGGAATTGAAGCCACAAGAACACCACATGGTCTACACTTGTCGCAGTGGAAGTATATCACAGACCTCCTTATTCGAACAAACATGAATGATGCAAAATCTGTCTCTACACAATTGCCATCGACCTCACGGCTCACCATCTCCTCGGGCTCACCTCTTCCTGACCCAACCGAATTTCGACAAGTAATTGGGAGCCTACAGTATCTTCCCCTCACGCGTCCGGACGTAAGCTATGCTGTCAACAAGCTGTCTCAGTTCATGCATCAACCCACGGATGACCATTGGCTATGCGCCAAACGTGTGCTTCGTTATCTTGCTGGCTCTCGTGCACAAGGTATCTTTCTTGCAGCTCAAAACACTTTGTCTCTTCATGCTTTTTCAGCGATGGATTGGGCTGGAGACTCATCTGACTTCAAATCAACGAGAGCATACATTTTTTATCTTGGCAAGCACCCGATATTGTGGTCGTCCAAGAAACAAACCGGCCACTCAAGATCATCCACCGAGGCGGAATATCGGTCTGTAGCCAACACCTCGACCGAAATTTGTTGGCTAGGCAATCTCCTCACGGAACTTGGTGTTACCCTCACGTCGACTCCGACTATTTACTGTGATAATATTGGAGCTACTTATCTCAGCGTCAATCCGGTTTTTCACTCCCGTATGAAGCACGTAGCACTTGATTATTTCTTCGTTCGTGGACAAATTGAAGCTGGTACCCTCCGTGTCTCTCATGTGCACTCCAAAGACCAACTCGTAGACATCCTCACCAAACCTCTAGCGCGGTTACAGTTTCACTACTTATGTTCCAAGATTGGAATCACCTCGGGTGATTCATCTTGCGGGGGCGTATGAAGAGTATTATTGTAATAAGGGCATAATTGTAATTTTGTATTCCCTAATTAGGTTAAGTCTTTAATCTCTTGTACATATAGCCGTTTAAGGCTTTGTTTTGAATAATAATTCGAATTCATTCTTCACAGATCCATCATGCCCAAGGATGTGCAAGAAGCGGGTTAAATCTAATTTTAACCCGAAGTATATAGACATGATCAAGCATATCGGAGATTCTAAGGTAACAATTACACAGGGTTCACGATGGTCACAAGGGTTACAAAGGTCACAAGGGTCATAATGGTTATTTCTTGTTTTTACAGGATATTCGAAGTATTCTGCTGAATACGACAAGGAAGCTTTACCTTTTTATCTGCATGATTACGTAATGACACAGATGTTCAAATATGGATAGAACATCTACAAAGAAATCCAAAGGGTATTTTTTGGGAGGACATCCGTAAGCTCAAAACATTGGCGTGAAAACCACCTCTTGATGAGAAATAGAATGAGAAAGAAGAGCGATGGTGAAAAATTAATAGAGGTTTTACATATTCCACCTATATCTGAAGTTGAAGAAGATAAAGGATCTGTATAGGCTGAAGCTGATGACGAAGAAGAAGGTGATGTTGAAGCTAAAGTTGAAGAAGAGGCTGAAACTGAAGGAGAATAAGTTGCAATCCCTCTAACACTAGAGCAGAAATTAATGAATGAAATAAAGAAGCCAAATGAAAGAATCATCAACTCCATAAGATACCTTCTATAGGACGTCGGGTTTGTTCTATAGGACCTGCAGAAGATACTCCAGTGGTTCCTGTCAAAGAGGTTGGCGTTGATGTTAGTGCTGAGGAAACTTCAAAAGTTCGAGTTAAAGAGGTTGATGCAAATGTTCATGTCGAAGTTCCACCAAGTAAGTAATATTGAGTCACAAAGGTCATTCGAGTCTAAAGGTCGCATGGGTCACAAAGATCACATGGGTCACAAAGGTCACAGAGGTCGCATGGGTCACAAAGGTCGTATGGGTCACACAGGTAGTATGGGTCGCATTGTTCGCATGGGACGGAAGGGTCACTTATGTCACAAAGATCGCATATGTCCTATGGGTCGCATGGGTCGCTTATGTTGCAAGGATCACATAAGTCCCATGGGTCGAACATATCGCAAGGGTCGCATATGTCGCAAGGGTCGCATATGTCGCAATGGTCGAATGGGTCGCATTTGTCGAATGGGTCACATCGGTCACAAATGTCATCAATGTAATGAAGGATGATTCTAATGAATGAAGTAATTATTATGTAGACACTGGAGCATCATCAAATGGTTATGATGGTCCGATGATAATTAAACGAAATTTAAAACCATCGAAAGCAAGACAAGAGCCAGATGTTAAACCTTCGTCGACTCAACCACCAGCGAAAATACCAAAAACACTTGGAGAAAAAATCCGATGAGGTGGACCAACAACAAAGGCAGCGAGAGGAAAGGGGAGAGGGCAAAGGAGAGGTGTAGATAAAGCTATTACTACAGAAGAACCCACAGAAAAGGTGGTTCAAGAACCTCCAGAAAAGGTGGTTGAGGATCCTGCAGATGCTGAATAACTCATACAAAAGGTGGTTCAAGCACTTGCAGATGCTGAAGGGAGTTAAAATTTTGTGTGGAAGCTCAAGGGATTGGTACAGGGCAAGATAACATGGAGTCTTTCATTCATGGATGCTAGTAGTTCCCAGTTGACTAGTCTATATGAATGTATGATGAAACCTCACCAAGAGCATTGGTAGAAATTCTAAAAAGATTGTCCCCGGGGGCCAGAAGTTTGGGAGATCATACTAGAGAATGGCGTATGGCTTGAAGATGATGTAAGTTTTTTAACCCTTAGTCACGGAAGTCACAAAAGTCACATAGGTCATTTTAGGTCATATGTATTCTTGTGTGTCAATTTGTTTTGTAGCAGGTTGATGAGGTGTTGTTGGACCTATATAATCGCATCCGGAAATATCCATTTCGATATGGGTCAAAGTATTATTACGTTTGTGATATTTCTTTCATGCAGTCGCTCACGATGGGGATAATCGAGGGCATGGAAAATTTTTTGGATGTTCTTGATGATTATTTGCATATGCATTGAAAGACATGTCGAAAACAGATTACGATTGCTTGCTCTCGATTGTAAACATTCTATCACCCAAAAATTGATATATGCCTTGTCAATTAGGTAGCCATGAAAGCCGATTTGAAAAGCCGATATATGCCTTGTCAATTAGGTAGCCATGAAAGCCGATTTGAAAAGCCGATATATGCCTTGTCAATTAAGTAGCCATGAAGGATTCGCATATCGATCCGATGATGTAGATTATACGAAGAGCTTTACCCAAGATGTTTCAATTCGGAGGGTTTCATTCCATGACTTTCGGAGAAGATAAATGACATTGCAAGTATTATGAAGGTCTGTCATAGAAAAAAACCTCGAATGATTGTGGCGTTTTCTCCTTCAAATACTTAGAAGCCATTCTATTAAGAAGGGAGGAAAAGTTCCTTGAAATTTGCGATGCTAAAATTGCATCCATGTGTGAGAAGCTTGTTGTTGAAGTATTTTTTATGCAGTAATCATCGGTGTACCCCAAGACCAATGCCTCCCATCATCTCATCCTTGAACTTGATTCATATCTTTTTTAACTTGATTCATATTTTTGTTTTTTTTATTTGATTCATATTTTTTAAGTTTGAATATTCATAATTTAAACTGTACATGTGTGCAACCCCAAATACAAAAAATAATAACAATGATCACAAAGGTCGCATGGGTCGCAAGAGTCGCATGGGTCGCAAGGGTCCATGGGTCACATGGGTCGAAAGGATTGCATATATTGAAAGGGTCGCAAGGGTCACAAAGGCCATTAGGGTTACAAATGAATGAATACTGAAACACATACCGATAATAAATCCACAATAATAGTAAATTCACAATAATAATAACAACATCAAGTTCAAGGGAATGAATACCGAACAACAATAATAACACTCGGTTCACAAAGGTTACTAGGGTCGTAAGGGTCACAAAGGTCAGTAAGGTCACAAGGGAATTAAATACCAAAACACATACCGATAATAAAGGTCATTAGGGTCACAAGCGTCACAAAGTTCACTAGGATCACAAATTAATGAATATCGAAACACATAATGATGATAAATCCATAATAATAATAAAAATAATATTAAATCAACAATAATAATAATAACACCAAGTTCAAGGGAATGAATATTGAACAATAGTTACTTGAAATCAAATATTGTTGTTGGTAGACCCTGTTGGGAGATAAATCGAAGCACAGGTGTTACTCCATTGGAGACAAGTTTGATTGTGAGGGAACATCTCTCGTTTTGTACATTTTCATGACAAAACACTCTTCAACCTTCCCTAATATAAGTGCCACCATGACTCAAGGGCCTCAAATCTAGTGACCACGCCTTTCCTTGATCGTTCATCAATATTATCTTACATCTTATACTGATAAGACCGTTCGACCTCGGAAAAACCCTATCTAAATGTTCTGCAGCATCACCCAAGTTAAATCAGTAAAAATTATTAAAAATCGAATCAATAACCAAATTGATATATGGTGAATCAGTTTGAGGTCACTTAACAATGCATCTACGGATTGATTTGAATGCATGACAGTTGCCATAAAATATGTCAGAGAAGAAGACGATGAATCTGCTTCTGCATTTGATGGTGATGATGATGATTATGATGATGATGATGATGCATAATGCAAATTATACAAATCGTCTCTGAAACTAGTGACGTGAAGCCCATGTCACCTTCGTGATAAAAAAATATGAAATCCCCAATTCAAAAATCATTGTCCTTCGAGAAATCTTTCCATCCATCCATGAATCTAGATCCATCCAACTTGACATTTAATGTTTTGTAAGACACGTCCGATCTAAGAGTTGTTGTGTTGTTGTTCCTTGTTTCCCCTTTGATAAGCGCAACTTCCTCGGAATGTCCTGCAACAAAAAAAATCATATCTCTACATTCTTTACATGTAACTTACTGACAGAGAGACAGATGAAGGAGATTACAAGGTAGTGCTCTAGATAGTTAGGAAGAATCATTTGGACAAAATGTGGGAAACGTTTCAAAGATAATTTTTTGATAGATAATTTTCAAAGATTTTTCACAGATGGAGATGAAGGCATGAGATAATGAGAGTTACAACGATAGATGGATCGAAGATGATGAGGGTTAGAGAAAGATTGTGTCGTTATTCGAAAAAAAGGAAAAGCTGGAATTCAAAACGACAAGACTCTAACATCGAAGCGACGAAACCATACAAAGTGTTGTATTGTACAACCTATGACCCACTTTGACCAATATGTTATGTTTTTTGAAATGTTTGGAAAAAATTTTGGCGGGAATGACAGATCACACATGTTCTCTAAAAACGGTCACAAGTTCACAAAGGTCACAAGCGTCACAAATGTCACAAATTACGTTGGATGTTTAAATTATGCTTTCGATACATTTAGAAACGTAAATCATGTTAATTCATATATTTTATAACATCAAACAATGGTCAAGGCTTCATTATGGAGGTCAAGACATCATTTATGGATCAAAGACTTCATTCATCGCTTTGACTGACTTTTCATTTCTAGCATTTTCTAGTTTTTATCGTTTTTCTCGTTTTTATACCATTAACGTTCTATAATCAAGGGAAGGAAACATTTTTTTTAGAATACACACATTTGATATTTGTGATGTGATTCAAAGTTAAAAACATATTAACCTAAACTACCCACAAGTGCATGACACGTGTATAGTACTCTAGTTGTCGATCCCACAGGGACTACGCAACACAACCTAAACTCAAACTACAAATCGAACTTGCAAACCAACGAATATTGGTTTTAAGATTGAAATAACTGAAAACAATAAACTAACGAGCTCTTAACAGTGAGATAAATCTTCTAGGAATCCGGTTTCACCACAAGACCACCGAAACCAACAATCAACCTATCTAATCATGCAATCCCAATTAAGTTATCTAAGGTGGACGATCCTAATATGATATATACCCTCTCTCAAGGCATAGACACATGATCTAGTCAAGTTATCCCCTATTTCCGTGGCTGACACCTTGAACTAAATCCATAAGTTCTACGATTCATCCGTTTTACCCTCAACCGCTACTACCCTACTTTCGTGGCCTAGCCTCGATTGTTCTAAACTTGATCATCCGGATTTAGAATTCTCCTTTCGATCCTTCTCTTAAATTCCTTAAACATGCATCTACGTGGTCTTTCGCAAACACAATTCAATCAAGCATTCAGACAAAAAATAGATAAACGAAAACAGGAAATTGCATTCAAAGATAAATAAAAGAGGTCCCTAGATAGCCATGGGCTAATCCCTTCTCCTAGAAAAAAACAACTACTCTCTTCTGTGTCAAAACAAACAACATAATCGAAATACATAGTTTAAAGAACATAAAAACCAAACAAAACCGAAGTCACTATTTGATCTTCAATGCCCCTTGAATGTCTCTTCTACAAGTCTCTGTGTAACTCTTCTCTGTAAGTCTATCTCTCTGTAACTGTCTGTGTAACGTCTCTATAATGTTTGTGGTTCTGTAAAACCGAATGAATATGTCCTTCTTTCCTCTTCTCTTCTCTTTCCTTTTCTTCTTCTTTCCCCTTTGTCATGCTTTTCCATTCCTCTGATCGATTTTTTCCTTTTTTTTTAGTCAGCTAAACGTTTCCTTTTCTCGTGTTGCAGGTTCGTGTCTTCACGCCCAGTTGTGTAGATAGTGAAGCCCAATCGTGCTTGCTGGTGCCCAGCTGTGCAGCAGGATAAGCCCGGTCGTGTGGGTTCTTCTTTGTGTTGCTCAATCATGCAACATAGGAGCCCGGGTCGTGCTGCATGTTCGGGAAGATTGTTATCTCAAGAGCCCGGTTGGGCTAGAGATAGTGCATGGTCATGCTGGGGCTGTTGGTTGATGAGCCCAATCGTGCTAATTAAATTTTCAGTCTTCATCCTAGGTTCACCAGGGCTACCTACGAGAGAGCAAATCGAAGACAAACTAAAAAAGTTACCATAACTCTCTCCACCCAACAAGACTTCAGATAAATGCGAAACGTAAAAAAATTAAGGATGCTTGTTTCATTTCCAAGCTTCTTTCTTTCTTTATTCTCTTTTTTTCCTTTATTCTTCTTTTTCTCTCCTTTTTTTATTGTGCAGACACACTAGGCTTCTAGGACGTTGGATTTGAAGGGATTCAGACTCTATTAGAACCAGAATACCGATGACAGTATACTCATGCATCTCGTTCAAGAGTGCAGCGGAGTAGGTGGTGTTTGTGCCATGCCCTTAGGACGTAGAAAGATGATCGCCAACCCACCACTTAGACCCGAACAATCGAAAACGTGTTAATGTCAATGCACTCATATCGATTTTAGATCATGATTTTAGGCATTATTTCTTATGACAACGGAGTGTTAGTGTGTGCTCTTTATTCTGCAAAACAAGCTCGATTCCATACGATCTAATAATCCCTATTAAAAGAAGTAAAGCATCGTCTATACAAAGTATGAAAATCTGGATAGAGAGAATAAATGATAAACTAGCCTACCAACCTCGTTTAAACCTCCCACAAGCAACACTATGATTCCCAAAGAATTACGACCTATTGTTTTTCAGTCGACTAATAAGCTCTAACGCTTAGGAAAAACCTAGCTCAAACATGAAAAATATCACAGAAAATGCCAACTTCTTAAGTATCTTAGGTTCAGGGTTCATCTCAAAACGTGGCATGGACAAGTGCATAGGACAACTCTGACTCACGACAGCAAAAACAAAGTAAAAACGACGAAATCAAAGAGAAAATAATAGAAAATGAAACAAAGTCACTTGACAAACGTGAGC
The DNA here is from genome assembly GCA_036759665.1 of Gynandropsis gynandra. Taxonomy (NCBI): domain Eukaryota; kingdom Viridiplantae; phylum Streptophyta; class Magnoliopsida; order Brassicales; family Cleomaceae; genus Gynandropsis; species Gynandropsis gynandra. Next base: position 7,142,094 of record CM071875.1, read on the forward strand.
TGCTCCCCAGACTTGAATTGAACGACATCCTCGATGTGAAGCTTCGATGGAGGGTAAGGGAAGCTACATCACGTTTGTGGTGGTTTTTTATTGTTTTTGTCTTTTAACGATAAACGAGTCTTAAACTATGAAAAAATAGAAAACAAAGAGTTGGATTGCCTCCCAGAAAGCGCTTATTTAACGTCTTTAAGCTTTGACATCTCCATACCTCATGGTGCATGATGGGTGAATCGGAAAGGGAAATGGAGTTTCCACATTCGATAGGTTGAGCAACTTGGTAGAGCTTTAGGTGCTGCCCATTTGCTTCGAAGGTTCCGCTCGTATCGCTTCATAGTTCCACTTCTCCATGTGTGAAGACTTCTCGTACCTAAAAGGACCAAACCAATGAGACTGTAGGTTGCCCGAGAAAAGCTTAGGACGAGAATGGAAAAGTAGAACTAAGTCACCTAGTTGGAATTCATGAGGTAGGATCTTCTTGCCGTGACATCCCTTAGTGCTGTCGTCGTCCGCATTGCGGATCACTCTCGCTGCTTCCTTCTTTGGCACGTTATGCATGGGATTCACTCGTTTTTTGACCGAGATTGGATAAATGATATCTGCATCAATAAGTTTTATGGTTTCTTTTTCCATTACATCTTGTAAGTGCGGGTGCAGCCTCCTATGAGTTTCAGTGGAAGGTTCGTGGCTATCTTCCTCAGAATTTCTATGGGTACATATTGAAGAGCTGACTCTCCTACGTTTCTTTACGTGAGTGGGTTGTTTTCTCATCTCATCTGCACTCAGTTTAGCATTCATAACAGCAGGTTATGTTTTATTCCATTCAATGTACTCATACCGAAAAGAAGTAGGAAGAGGTTTGAACTCAAGTTCGGTCACCTTCTCCACTGCGAAATCAGGTGTGTTTCGTGTGGTATCTCCTCATATGGGGCGTCTCCTAGTGCTGCAATAGCACTATGAATTTCGTGTACATCTCGATCGTCGGTAAATTCTGCATCTTCACAAACTCGTGTTAAGCATCGCACAAGAGGATGAGAAAGTACTTAATCGATCAAGCGTGCCTTTCGCTAACGTGTCCAGTGAATCAACTCTAAAGCAAGACTCCTTGAATGAGGGTCCGTTCATGGAGCTTGAAAAGTTGAACTCTATCTTCTCATCTCTGACGCGTAAAGAGAGCTTTTCTTGTTGTACGTCTATCATGGCACCTACAGTAGTTAAGAAAGGTCTACCAAGAATAATGGATACCCTAGCATCTTTGTTTATGTCAAGTACAACAAAGTCAGCGGGAATGCAAAGATTAACTACCTTGGTGGGAACGTTTTCAACAATTCCCACCAGATATCTTACCGAGCGATCTGCGAGGCGTAGAGACATCTTTGTAGGTTTGAGATCTCCGAAGTTCATCGGCTTGAAGACCGAGTGTGGCATGAGGCTTATGCTTGCTCCTAAATCACACAAAGCATTTTCAATGTCACTATTACCTATTGTGCATGGAATGGAGAAGGTTCAGGGGTCCTTCAACTTCAGGGACAGCGTGTTTTGAAGAATGGCGCTTCATTTCTCGTTGAGTGCTCTCATTTCGTTCTCTTCGATACACCTCTCTTGGAAAGAATCTCCTTGAGGAGTTTGGCATGATTAGGAATTTTTTGGAGGGCTCCCACAAATGGGATATTGATCTCGAGCTTCTTGAGACCCTCTATAAATCTTCCTACTCGTTCTTCATTCTTGCTGCTTACCAACCGTTGAGGAAAGGGTATAGGAGGTTTGTACGCCGGTGGAGCAACATATGGTTTGTCTAAATCTGGTTCAACTCCTTCCATTATCGTGATGGTAGCTTTGCCTTTTTCTATGGACGTTCGAGCAACTTGTTTTTGCCCTTTGGAGGGCAAAGTGCTCGATTATATCACTACTGCACAAGGTAATAGCATTTACGTACATCAGGTTTTCTGGAAAGTTGTCCGGGATTCCGAGAGGATGAGGCAGCTTGCTATGATATGAAGTTTTCCAACATCTTCACATGTGTTTTGAGCTCGTTGATTGCAGTCCCCATATCCGCATTGAATTTGGCCTTAATCGATTGTTGTTGTCGTTGTTCCTTGATGAATTCAAGCATCACCGTCTCAAGGCTTGATGAAGGAGCTTGAGGAGGTTGAGCAGATTGTGGAACTTGCTGAGCTTGCTGGAATTGCTGACTATTTTGCTGGTATTGTTGTTGTGGTTGCTGAAATCCCTAATACTTCATCGGTTGAGACGTTCAGTATGAGAAGTTCGGGTGGTTCCTCCAATTCGAGTTGTAGGTATTTCCGAATTGCGTGTTTCCTTGCTGCTGGGCATAATTCATGTGTTCCATGTCCTCTTACAATGTGCATTGATAATCCACGTGTTCTGTATCTCCACAATTCACACAGTACATAGCATTCGCTACATTGCACATCGCTCTGCTCTTATTGGGATCGTATAAGCCTTCAGTTAGGCATACCTCTCAGTGTCGACCACATGGTGTGGTTCATGGCGAGGTTATCAATCAGCTCATATGCCTCCTTAACACTCAAATCCATGAATGATCCTCTAGCAGCGTTATCCAACATCATTCGGTGTTCATCTGAAATTTCATTATAAAAGGTTTGGATAACATACCACTGCTCGAGACCATGGTGTGGACCCATCTGTAGAAGATCCTTAAATCTGCCCCATGCTTCGAACAACATTTCTCCATCTCTGCATCTAAATGTCGTGATTTCTCCCCTCAACTGAATCCTCTTGCTAGGAGGGAAGAATCGTGATAGAAAAATGTGCAGAGCTGATCCCATGTAGTGATGGAACCAGCGGGAAGCGATTATAGCCATGTTTTGGCTCGTCCCCTGATTGAGAAGGGGAATAGACGCAATAAGATCACGTCCTTCGAGACTCCGTGTATCTTGAACATACCAGAAAGCTCTAGAGAGTCTCTAAGGTGCTGAGGGGATCCTCGTGATTTCCACCCATGAATTGCTTCTGATAAAGCATGTTGATCATCGCAGGCTTAATCTCAAACTGTTCCCTAGCAAAAGCAGCCATTCGTATGGCAGTTTGACACTGTTCATATTCGACACCACGTAATCTCTGAGGCGACGTGGTGGATGAGCATGTGGTTCTCGCGGTTGAGGTGCGAGTCGTTGTTGTTGTAACTATCCAGGGCCGTTCAACATAACGTTCTGATTATCCATCTCTTCATTGATCTGACGGCTCTGCGAAGGACAAATAAAAAGAATTTAGGTAGAAAGAACGAAAGAAAAGAAAGCAAAAAGAAAACAAAACAAGAATGTTCCTAGATTCAAATCTAAGACGTGTTGATAATAGTCCCCGGCAACGGCGCCAAAAACTTGATGCGCTTCAAAGTTAAACATATATTAACTAAACTGCCCGCAAGTGCACGACACGTGTAGTACTCGAGGTGTCGATCCCACATGGACTATGCAACACAACCTAAGCTCAAACTACGAATCAAACTTGCAAATGAACGAATATTGGTTTTAAGATTGAAAAATAACTAAAAAAAATAAACTAACGAGTTCTTAACAGTGAGAAAACGTTCTAGGAATCTGATTTCACCACAAGACCACCGAAACCACCAATCAACCTATCTAATCATTCAATCCCAATTAAGTTATCTAAGACGGACGATCCTAATATGATATCTACCCTCTCTCAAGGCATAGACACGTGATCTAGTCATGTTACCCCCTACTTTCGTGGCTGATACCTTGAACTAAACCCATAAGTTCTATGATTCATCCATTTTACCCTCAATCGCTACTACCCTACTTTTATGGACTACCCTCGGTTGTTCTAAACCTGATCATCTGGAATTAGAATTCTCCTTTCGGTCCTTCTCCTAAATTCCTAAAATATGCATCTACGTGGCCATTCGCAAACACAAGTCAATCAAGCACTCAGACAAAGAATAGATAAACAAAAACGGGAAATTGCATTCAAAGACAAAGCAAAGAGGTTTGGACATGCAGGGTTACACAATCTGGTGAAGCTACAGAGCCATGACATGGTGAAGATTTTACCCAAATTCAAGGTGGAGAAGGAGCTATGTGAGGCCTGTTTACAAGGGAAACATGCCAGATTAGAGTTTCCAAAAGAAGCGGAAGGGAAATCCAAGGAGATTTTGGAACTAGTGTGATAACACGTTATCCGTCGTAGTATTTACATGTTTCTTAGGTTTAGTTTTGATTAGATTTCATGGACTTTACTGAGTTATTGAGCATATTCGAGGCTTTTATCTACATTTCGTGTTTTGTGTAGGAAATGAAGACATGAAGGAAAACACGAATGATTACGGCAATTCCAACCCGAAAACGTGTCAAAATGACAAGATACCTCATGTGCACGGCCAAGGAAGCAAACGGAACACTCAAACCTCGAGCGAAAGGAGCAAAAAGAGCAATTGCAAGTGTGCATGCTCGGGCTGTGTTTGTGCACCCGATCGGGCTGCTCTTGTGCCCGCTCGGGTCCACCAATTTCTCAACAACCTCCTTGATTTTAGAACGGCCAATTCAGGAGAAAAGAGACCTTTTAGAGTTAGGATTCGAACCAGACTTGTCAGATCCACCTTTTTCTCAACAAACTCCTTGATTTTAGAACGGCCAATTCAGGAGAAAAGAGACCTTTTAAAGCTAGGATTCGTACTAGACCAAAGGGGGACGTGAGGAGACAAGAGAGGACACCTAGAGACACACAAGAAAGAGGAGAGAACACGGATTGAAGACTTTGGACATCCGAAGGATTCATCCGAACCACAACGCTCGGGATGATAGGGGAGTCGAACACTTACTTCGTTCTTGTTTGCTTCTCTATGTATTCTGAGTAGTTCTCATTGCCAT
>CM071875.1:7148428-7210260 GCA_036759665.1 Gynandropsis gynandra
GATGTGTGGGCTGGAATGCATGCCCGATCGGGCATGGTATGTGTTCCCGCTCGGGCACAAGGCAAATGGTCGGGCAAGTCATGCCCGAGTCGTGCAAATGGTGCACAAGTTTGGCCGAAGGTCTTGCCCGGTCGTGCAAGGGTTGTGCCCGACCGGGTGGAGGCTTTCCATGCTCAATCTCGTCCCGTTTGTCCCGTGATGATCCTCGAAGTTGTTCCTTAGCTCCGTGCATGTCCTTTTAGCTCCAAAATGATCCAAATACGCGTAAAAACCTGTAAGAACATGAAAAGCACGAAAGCAAGTAAAACGCATACGGAATCATACGTAAAGCAACACATATATATGGAAAACGTCTCTTAAATCATGCATTAAATACGTATGAAAACGAGATGATCAGTCTTCATGCATCTAGACGTTCCGAGCTACATCGAGAGATGAGTGGCGTTGATTTCCTAGGTAGAGGATTAGATATTAGTTCCCCATCGATTGATACAAACCGACTTCATGATCCTTAGAAACATCCATTGCATGTTCCGGTATTCCCGAAGCCCATGGTACTCTATCTTGTTGAGTCTAACTTCGTTATCCTTTATTATCTTTACCTTCCCGTCTCATAATCTTATATTGATCGATCTTCTTCTCGTGAATTCTTAGTGCTAACGCTACACTCAGTCCCCAGAGTTCGACCCTTGTACTACACAAACCGTATACTTGCGGTAGAGTGGTCTTGGAAAAATTAAAACCTCTGATCCCACACATCATAGTGCACACAGACTTATGTGGCCCTATGCAGACCCAATCTTTGGATGGAAGTATCTATGTGCTGACACTCGCGGATGATCACTCACACATGCTTTGGTGTACTTTCTGAGGTTGAAGTCAGACACACTCTCAATGATCAAGAATTTTAAGAGTTTGGTTGAAAACTAGACGGGTAAGAAGCTGAGAAAATTGAGGTCAGATAGGGGAGGTGAGTTTAAATCCAAACCCTTTGATGATTTCTTGGAGGAGCATGGTGTGCAGAGGCAATTGAGTGTTGCCTATTCCCCTCAGTAAAATGGAGTGGCGGAGAGGAGGAATAGGACGCTCATGGAGATGACCAGAAGCATGCTCAAAGATAAGGGTCTTCCAAACAAGTTATGGCCTGAAGGCATGTTCACGGTGGCCTACCTTCAAAACAGACTCCCTACAAGAGTCTTGGAAAACAAGACACCATTGCAAGTGTGGAGTGGTCACAAGCCTAGTGTGAACCACTTGAGGGTGTTTGGAAGCCTCTATCATGTACTGGTTCCAGCACAGCAGAGGCAGAAGCTGGATGACCGGTCTGAGAAGGCTATATTCGTGGGATATAGCAGCATGAGCAAAGGATATTGTATGTTTAAGCTAAACACAGGGAAGGTGGATGTTGCAAGAGATGTTGTCTTTGAAGAAGATAAGGACTGGGACTGGGGGACTCAGTCTGAAAACAGAACACATACTGGAGTTCCCGGTTTCAATCCTTTTACATTACGGCAAGAACAAGGACAACAACAAGCACAGAGAACGCCTCAAGGCATGGCTGAAGAAGGACAAGGGTCTGGAGGGAGTAGGGGCACACAACCGCAGTTTACCCCAATTCCTTTCAGGCTGAGTCAGTCTGACTCCAGAGGGAGCAGAGAGAGGAATAGCAGCTCATCAAGACTTGTTCACCGGATGAGAAGACTCTCTGACATTTATGAAGAAGCTAAGCAAGTTGAAGGGGAGTCAAACCAAGTTTATGAGTGTTGCTACGCAGCTATAGAAGAGCCAGTGAACTTTGAGGAAGCAGTGACAGACAATGAGTGGAGGAAGGCCATGGACGCTGAAATTGATATGAGCAACAAGAATGGGACGTGGGAACTTGTTGAGCTACCACATGGGCATAAGGTAATCAGTGTGAAATGGATATATAAGGTGAAAACTGATGAGTTAGGAAATATGCAGAAGTTAAAGGCCAGGCTGGTCCTGTGTCCTGGACTATGGAGAAACATTTGCTCCTGTGTCCAGGCATGATACAATCCAGACCCTAATAGCTGTGGCAGCAGATGAGGGGTGGAGCCTCCACCAAATGGATGTCAAGTCTACTTTTCTAAATGGGGAAATTTCAGAGGAGGTCTACATACAACAGCCTCCGGGTTATGCTATTGGAGGTGTTGAAGACAAAGTCTTGAAACTGAGGAAGGTTTTGTATGGTCTGAAGCAAGCTCTCAGAGATTGGTACAGCAAAATAGATTCATTCTTCACTGGAGAAGGATGCAAGAGGAGTGGTTGTGACGCTGCAATGTATGTACAGGAGAAAGACCAGAAAATAGTGGTCATCTGCTTGTATGTGGATGATCTGATCATCTCAAGAAATGATGAGGGATTGATCAAGGAGTTCAAGGAGAAGCTGAACAGAGAGTTTGAGATGACTAATCTTGGGAAGTTGAGGTACTTTCTGGGATTTAAAATAGTTACATGGCTGATGGTATTTTCATGAACCATGCCAAGTATGTTGGACATTTGTTGAAGAAGTTTGGGATGCAATATTCAAAGAGTATCTCAACACCCTTATCACCATACGGAAAAATTCAGAAGGAGGAATTGAGCTTGCTGATCCAACCAAGTACCAGAGCATGGTTGGAGGCCTGCTCTATTTGTCAGCAACCAGACTTGACTTGGCATTCTCAGCATCATATATGTCCAAGAGCAATGCCAAGCCAACGGAGAAGAGCTTTCAAGAAGCTAAAAGGGTGTTAAGGTATATCTCTGGAACTAAAAACTATGGTTTATGGTTTCAAAAAGTTGAGGATGCTAGATTAGAAGGATATGTGGATGTTGATCTAGCTGGAAGTGTGGAAGATTCTAAGAGCACCACAGGGTTCTACTTCACAATAGGCAATGCTATGTTCAGTTGGGGAACACAAAAGCAGACCATCATCGCCCAATCCAGTGCAGAGGCTGAATATACAGCTTGTGTGCAGCCATAAACCATGTTGCATTGCGGAAGAGGTTGTTTGCAGAACTTGGATTTGATATGAATTATGCCTTGGTTATTCATTGTGATAGCACAACAGCTATTGCAATCAGTAAAAATCTGGTGGATCACAAGAGGACCAAACACATTCAAATCAAGTTCCATGTTGTGAGGGAGGCTGTTAGCAATGGAGAGATCAAGTTGGAACATGTGGCTGGAGAGGATCAAGTGGCGGACATACTAACAAAATCATCGGGCACTAAGTGTTTTGAGGAACTAAGGAACAAGCTTGGAGTCATGGATAAACAAATCAAGAGGGAGATTGATGGAGTTGACCAGTTTTACCATGACGAACTGACAACCCGGGACATGGCGATCCGAGACGCAGATGACCGGGACGCGGTGATCCGAGACGAAGATGGACGAGACGTGGTCAGGCGGGACGCAAAGATGCGAGACGCGGCCATGCGAGATGCGGAGATGCGAGACGTGACCAGGCGGGACTTGGAGATGTGAGACGCGGCCAAGCGGAGACGCGCAGACGTGAGACGCGACCAGGCGGGACGCAGAGACCCGAGACGCAGGAAATTGTAGAATGAAGGCTGATCGAGTTGTAGACTTCAGTGGAGAAGAAAACATTGAGGAGCTGGTCATACAGACTGAAGCAGGTGACAAGATAGCAGCCTAAGGATGATAGAAGATGCTCAGGACAAGGACGGGGCAAGGAAGGACGTGAAGGCCTCGAAATTAGCGTGAAGAACCAGTACCATAGGTGCAGGTTGCCATTTTTGCCGAGGACAAGGAGTTCTTGGCTAAGTCAAACATTATCTATTTTTAGTAACTAACGGATAAATGTTTTAATTATGTTTCTGAGCATGTTTTGGGTTATGTTTTGTAATGCCAATAGGCATATATGTATGAAAATTAATGAAATAAAAGACTAAGGTATTATTCAGAAAATTGTTCTCGGTTGTTCAACTTCTTCGCTTCTCTCTCACATTTCTCACAAAATTCTTTCATTCTGAGTGTAATTCTTGTTCGTTTCGTTCCTTTACATTTGTATTTGCATAATTTACGTGATGCATGGAGATGGTGAACTCAAATGAACAACGTACATGTTGCTGAAGTTCACTGAAAAAACCACAGTTTGGTCAAGAGTCGAACCAACTTATGAACATCTTTTTGAGATCGGATGTATAGCATATATGCATTCAGATAAGGGTAAACTTTTACCATGGGCTAAGAATGGAGTTTTCATTGGTTACCCAACTGGTGTGGAAGGCTATAAAGTTTGGCTTTAGGAGGAACACCGACTTCTTATCAGCTGTTAGTTCAACGAAGTGCAAGTATACAAGGACTTGCAATATATTAAAGAACAGGAAAGACATGGAACGTGCTAGAGGATGAACATGAAATTGGACATGTTCCTGTAATTTCACAAGGAAATGATGAAAGGTTGAGTAACCAGCAAGATAATATTTATGAGACTAAAACATCAAGACTAAGGGCTTGTTCATATGTTGAGGGATCTGATAGTGAGATACATGATACTACAATCGAGGATCACTTTGGTTTGACAGATTACAAGTCCGCTAGAATAAGGTGGTTTGTCCCTTTCGGATTGCAAAAGCTGAAAGTTCAATTCCAGGGGACTGCTTTAAAAGCCAACTCCCAAACGGTGTCGTATGAATATATAAACGGGAGTATAAAGATTATTTATATGAATGGTTGTTGATTTGGTTAGACTTACTCAACTTGTACATAGAGCTATAAAGCTCTGTTTTTTCTAGGGTTTCATCTGCGAGAATTTTTGTTTTCATAGAGTTAGCACCGAGACTTCCTTATACTCTCTAGGTTCCAGAGAACTCTATAGAGACTGAGTTCAAGATCCCTACCCAAGACGAGGAACTAGCTCCAACCTTGTTCCCAACTCATAAAAGACTTGTGCATTCTTTTGTTTTGTGTTCTTGCTTGTTTTCTTGTTTTGCGTTCATTGTAAATTTAATTTTGCGGCAAACTCTATTAAAGTTGTTAATTAGTTATTAATTAGTGGTTAATTAGTTATTAATTAGTTAGTAAAGTTGATTAGTTTTAGTTAGTTAGTTGATAATTTTGTGTATAAATAAGAGACAATGTATATTTTTTTGATCAAGTGAAATAAATATAAAGATTTCTTTTGTGAAATGGTATCAGAGCGTATAATTTTTTTAAGCTGAATTAATCAGCAATTTTTTTTTCTTCGGTGAACGATTCATTTCGCCGTTGCTTCCTCTTCGTTGCTTCTTCTTCAGCGACTTTAGATTTCAGATTGGTCTTCCTGCGGCGATTTCAATTTCAGCGGATTTTTTGTTTCTACCGGTATTTTCTTCCTTGTTCACCGGTACTCTTTTTTCAGCGTTTAATATCTCTATTTCCGATAAATCTTGAGAATTTTGTTTTTTGAGAATTCTAATTCTAATTCATCTACCTTATTTGCCGATATATTTTTTTTTCTTTGTCGTTTCTTTCTTATCCTATCTTGTATTTTTCTTTTATATAAGGCAAATTGCCTTTGACCGGTGATTTCGACCGGTATTTTTCTTATGTTTCGTCGGTATTCTTCTTTTGTAATTTCTTTCGGCATTTTCTTTCGAAATTTCTTTTTCGCCGATTTCAATCTCATATTTGAGAATTTCTTCAATAATTTCTTTCACAATTTTAATCTCCTTTGATCTTCTTCTTTCCGGCGATTTCAAATAAAAAGAATGATCTCCTTTGTCGGTACTTCTCTTTTGATCGGCATTTATTCTCTCTCTCCCTCTGAAATAATCTCTCCTCTTTGCCGATTCTTTTTCTTCCGATGATTCTTCTTCTTTTCGGCGATTGTTTTGCATCTCTTCTCTGCAAATCTGTTTCATGTCTAGCGGACTCTTTCCGTTTCGGCGATTGTTTTGCATCTCTTCTCTGCAAATCCGTTTCTTGTATGAGACAAGAAGATTTGTCGAAGAGAACATGAAAGTTAGTGTTTTTAATAAGGAGACTCACACTAAGTAGATTAAAATGAAAAGAAGGGATGTAAAGAACGGAATGAAGGATAAGAAAGGGAGAAAGAATGACACTCCCAATGTGAGAAACAGAAAATTTATTGCCATTGGGGAGAATGACAAATATGTTTGAAGTTGATGTAATATCTCACTTTTCTCAAATATTACATCAACTTCAAACATTTCTATCATTCTCCCCAATGGCAATAAATTTTCTGTTTCTCACATTGGGAGTGTCATTCTTTCTCCCTTTCTTATCCTTCATTCCGTTCTTTACATCCCTTGTTTTCATTTTAATCTACTTAGTGTGAGTCAGCTCATTAAAAACACTAACTTTCATGTTCTCTTCGACAAATCTTCTTGTATCATACAAGACCCTATTCGGGACGTGATGATTGCAAAGTGAGAAGCCTCTCAAAATCTCTACTTCTTGGATCCTTCTAACGTACCTCTTTTTGTCGTTGTTACTTCTACATCTCTTTGGCATAACCGATTGGGGCACCCTTCATTTTCCAAAATAAAATTCCTATCATCTCAATCTTTAATAAAGACTTCTTCTAATGATAGTTCTATACCGTGTAATATTTGTCCTCAAGCCAAACAAAAACATCTTCCTTTTATTTCTTTAAACAATAAATCTGAGTCCACTTTTGATCTTATCCATATTGATATTTGGGGACCTTTTTCATTAGAATCTTTGGATGGGTATAAATATTTTTTCACTATTGTTGATGATTACAGTAGGTGTACTTGGGTATATTTTTTGAAGCAAAAATTTGATGTCAATTCTGTTTTTCCTTCTTTTTTAGCTTATGTTGAAAATCAATATAAAAAAATGTCAAAATCATTAGATCGGATAATGCACATGAGTTACAATTTAAAGAGCTTTTATCTAAAAAAGGGATTCTCCACCAATTTTCTTGTGCTTATACGCCACAGCAAAATGCTGTGGTTGAAAGAAAACATCAACACCTCTTAAATGTTGCTCGTGCTCTTTTATTTCAATCAAATGTTCCAATTGTTTACTGGCCTGAATGTGTTGCTACTGCTGTTTATTTGATTAATAGAACACCATCTTTGTTTCTTGATAATAAAACACCATACGAACTATTAAGTGGAAAACAACCTACTTATGAACACTTGAGAGTATTTGGTTGTTTGTGTTATGTTGCAACTCTTACTAAAGATAGAAACAAATTCAGTCCACGAGCTAACCCTGCTGTGTTCATAGGGTATCCTCAAGGATATAAAGGATATAAAGTCCTTGATTTAACCAGTAATCGAATTATGATTTCAAGAAATATAATCTTTCATGAAAACAGCTTTCCTTTTCACGCACATTCTTCTAATAACATTTCTGATTTTTTTTATCATTCTGTCCTCCCTCTATCAATCAGTGATACTTTTCTGCCAAATCATGACTTCAGTTCTTCTATTCCTTCTTCTGTGACAACTCTTCCACGTAACTCTCCTAGTTCTTCCTTTGTTTCTAATGACACTCCCATCAGACCTAGAAGACCTCTTAATCCACCAAAATACTTATCTGATTATCATCTTTATCATCTATCTCATGATAACGAACCTCCTATACATAAAACACCTTATCCCATATCTGCTTTTATTTCTTATTCAAAACTTTCTGATGCATATAAACATTTTATTTTAAATATTAGTACAGTTTCTGAACCTAAAACATATAAACAAGCTGCTTTATCTGATGTTTGGAAAAATGCTATGAAATTGGAACTAGATGCACTTCAAAATAATAAAACATGGACTGTTTGCTCACTGCCTTCTTATAAGAAATCTGTAGGTTGTAGATGGTTGTTTAAAATTAAATACAATGCTGATGGTAGTGTAGATAGATAGAAAGCAAGATTAGTGGCTAAAGGATTTACACAAAAACACGGAATTGATTATGTTAATACTTTTTGTCCTGTTGCAAAGATGATTACAGTAAGAATCCTTTTATGTTTAGCTTCATCAAATAATTGGATAATTAATCAAATGGAAGTTTCCAATGCCTTTTTAAATGGTGATTTAAAAGAAGAAATATACATGCAACTACCTCTTGGATATATGTCGTCTGAGGGGGAGAATTTTTCCTGATAATCCTGTTTGTAAACTACATAAGTCATTATATGGTTTAAAACAATCCTCTCGTCAATGGCATTTAAAATTCTCATCTGTTTTGTTGAATTCTGGTTTTACACAATCTGTTTCAAATAATTCTCTATTTTTGAAATTATCTTCTGATTATTTTCTTGGTCTTTTAGTGTATGTTGATGATATCTTAATTGTTGGGAACAATAAATCTGCTATTAATCTGTTAAACAACTTCTTCATTCTCACTTTGTTGTCAAAGATTTAGGAGATTGCAGGTATTTTCTTGGTTTAGAGATTGCTCGATCCTCAAAAGGAATCTCTTTGAGTCAGCGTAAGTATACTTTGGAAATGCTTGAAGAATTTCCGTTGTTACCCTACTTTCGTGGCCTAACCTCGGTTGTTCTAAACCTGACTTTCTAGGATTAGAATTCTCCTTTCGGTCCTTCTCCTAATCTCTAACACATGTATTTACGTGGCCTTTGTAAACACAAGTAAATTATAGCACTCAGATAAAGAATAGATGAACTAAAACGGGAAGATGCATTCAAAATAGATCAAAAGCGGTCTCGGGATAGCCAAGGGCTAATCCCTTCTCCTAGAACAAACAAACTACTCGCTCATGCGTCTGTAAAGAAACATAAACATAGTAGAAAGTCTAAGGAACATAAAAACCAAACAAAACCGAAGTGGTAGTGCTCGATCTCCAATGCTCCTCGCTTGTCTCCTCGCAAGAATCTGCTCTATCTTTCGCTGAATTGTTCTCCTCTGTAAGCTTGCTGTAATGACGTCTTTTTGCCTCTTTTTAAGCCTCCTAAGTCGGTCCAATTGTTGCCCTAATTGCCCCACGAGTTCCCTTATGTTTTATGTTAAGTTTACTTAAGTTTTGAGCAGTTTCGGACCGCTACCCGCTCGGGTAGTGAGTGTACCCGCTCGGGTGCGGCTAGGGCAGTTTCTGCGCGTCCTGTGGTGCTGGAATGGTGCCCGATCGGGCATGGCATGTGTGCCCGCTCGGGCACAAGGCAAAATGGTCCTAAATGCTTGCCCGAGTCGTGCTAAATGGTCCACACAATTGGCCGTAGGTTTTGCCCGATCGTGCCAGGGTTGTGCCCGACCGGGTGAGGCTTTTCCATGCTCAATCTCGTCCCGTTTGTCCCGTGATGATCCCCGAAGTTGCTCCTTAGCTCCGTGCATGTTCCCTTTAGCTCCAAAATGATCCAAATGCGCGTAAAAACCTGTAAGAACATGAAAAGCACGAAAGCAAGTAAAACGGATACAGAATCATACGTAAAACATCACATATGTATCAAAAACGTCTCCTAAATCGTGCAAGAAATACGTATGAAAACGAGATGATCAATTCTGTTAAACAACTTCTTCATTCTCACTTTGTTGTCAAAGATTTAGGAGATTGTAGGTATTTTCTTGGTTTAGAGATTGCTCGATCCTCAAAAGGAATCTCTTTGAGTCAGCGTAAGCATACTTTGGAAATGCTTGAAGAATTTAGTATGTTAGCTTCCAAACCGGTACTGATACCTATGGATGTGAATGCGAAAATGTCTCTTACAGACAGTGCACCCTTACCTGACCCGACATATTATCGTAAATTGATTGGAAAGTTGATATATTTAACCATTACTCGTCCTGACATTTTTTTGCGGTTAACAAATTAAGCCAGTTCATGTCCTCCCCTACTGAATTACATCTTATTGCAGCGAAAAGAATATTACGGTATTTAAAAAATAATCCTGAACAGGGTCTGTTTTATCCTTCTATTAAGAGCAGCAAATTAACTGCATTTTGTGATGCAGATTGGGCTTCATGCCTAGACTCTAGACGATCGGTTACAGGTTATTGTGTATTTTTGGGTGATTCTTTAATATCTTGGAAATCTAAGAAACAGGTTACAGTCAAGAAGTAGTGTCGAAGCAGATATCGTGCAATGGCGAATGCTACATGTGAATTGGTATGGATCTCATCCCTACTTCGTGAATTGTCTTTTCCTATTACACAACCTGCGTTGCTGTTTTGTGACAATACAGCTGCTATACACATTGCAAACAACCCCGTTTACCATGAGCGTACAAAACATATCGAGATTGACTGCCACCTAGTTCGTGAAAACATTCAATCGGGTTTCGTCAAGACTTTGCATCTTCAAACACAACATCAACTTGCTGACGTATTGACGAAGCCTTTATCTTCCGAACTGTTTTATAAACTCACTTCCAAAATGGGTGTGAATAACATTTACTCCTCATCTTGAGGGGAGTATTAAAGTTGTTAATTAGTTATTAATTAGTGGTTAATTAGTTATTAATTAGTTAGTATAGTTGATTAGTTTTAGTTAGTTAGTTGATAATTTTGTGTATAAATAAGAGATAATGTATACTTTTTTGATCAAGTGAAATAAAGATAAAGTTTTCTTTTGTGAAAAAGTCTTGATTGATAAACGTTGACTATGAATTTTGTTAACTAAGATTTTCCAAATTTAATTTATAGATATTATCTGCCAATTTGAAGGTTTATAAGTAACGGACATGAAAGTCCTTATCCGATAAAATATAGCATATAGCATGAGAGCACCTCAAAACTTCGAATGAGAGTTCGTTATAAGGTGACTCCAAAATGGAGTTTTAACACAAACATTAACATTTACCAAATAAAATATTTGGAAACATACAGGTGAATGTTTTAACAAATTTATATTTCAATCCGTTCAAGCGTATTATACAGATAAGCTAGACACGCTTTTCCCCCTATTTTAGTATCTTGCTTTAACAAAAATAAGGGAAAAGAAAAATTAAAGTTAAAAGAAAAGGATTGCTTTAGAGAACATATTCTTAGAAATAAACTATCGATGGTTATTCTTTGATAATACTTTTTTTTTCCTAATCGAAGAGGTAAAATGGGTAGAAATAATAAAACAATTAAAGTTACTATTATACCTTTAATCAATTAATTTTTAGATACTTTGATTACCGTGCTTTCTAAAACAGGGTACATATCGATCTATTTAATAAAAGTACCTAGAACAATTTATATTAAGAAAAAAAAACTAAAACAACTTAGATCTAGATGAATAGTAGGGGGCAAATAGCGAATATCTGTAAATATTCGACTATTCGTATTTGTATTCGTATTCGTCGAATATTCGATTTTACTATTCGTATTCGTATTCGTAAATACGGATATGTATAAATATTCGGATATTCGTCGGATATCCATAGTATTCGTAAAATTTTAATTTTTTCTTTTAAAAAATAATAAAAAATAAATTCTTATAAAAAAGTTAAAGTTTATCAAAATATCATTCATAAACATCCTCAAATTGCACAAATACAAAAAAGAAACATAATATAAATAAAGAAAACACCGATACATCAATTCTCTCAATCATGTAGAGTTAACTTTGTCGACGACTCCAGCAACGTCGCCAATTCATCTAAAACAACGTAAAAACTATTAGATTATCAAATTAAATATCAAATACATTAAAACAAAATTAGAATAAAAGTTATATACTTACGGATTTCTGTAAGTTATATAGATAAAAGTTAAAAGTTTTGACTTATCTTTTGTTTTCTCAAAATGATCCCAAACCCTTGAAGGAGGTCGAGGTTGAGATTGAACTACCGTTTCTGTATTATTCACAGATTGGGTCTCCATCTCTGTTGTAAGCGGCAGTGAACTATCAACTCCTGTTGCAACTTTTGAGTTTTTCGTTGTAGATTCCATCTAAGCCAATGAAAAATCGACTAAGTTATAACATCTAACATAAGATTTGGGAATATCTAATCTTATTTAAAAGCAGAATAGATCAAGAAAGCTTACGGTTTGACACGGACTAAATAGGTGCAAGAGACTTGATCAGACATTGAATACTGACAAACCCTATCCCACCCTCCTTTGGTTAGCCAAATTGACCACCTAAATTTATGACTAAGATGGAAAGACATGCCTTTCCACTACCAATGAACAGATATGCCTTCTCCCAAACAACCTAATGAACATGATTCCAAGAAAAAAATTTGTTCAAACTAAGAACTGGTATGCACAGAGACTACAGATCTCCTTAAAGAGCTTTTGAAGCAGAGATAGAAGATCAAAACCCATCAACCTACTTCTACAGGTAGTGGTCTATTTAACTCAGCTATAATGAAACAACATTAGGGTTTCCTGGTAATGACAATCCCTTTCGTAGTAATTGGAAATATCTGAAAGAGCATCCTAAGCATTGATTGGGATCTCAATCCCAAGCAGACACAGAAGTGAATCATGAAATTGTAAGAATCTGACAGATATCATATGCACTCGAAGGGCGGGCAAAGCAAATATTACAACTGGAAATTCAAATTCAATAACAAATCATTACCGTAGAGTGAAGCGGAGGCGGAAGGGGCGCCTGACAGAGAGAGTGCAGCGAAGGGAGGAGGCGGAAGAGGCGCTCCTGACGGAGGGAGGAGGCGGAAGGAGGAGGCAGAAGAGGCGCTGACGGAGGGAGTGCAGCGGAGGGAGGAGGCGGAAGAGGCGCCTGAAGGAGGGAGGAGGCGGAAGAGGCGTCCGACGGAGGAGGGAATGCAGGAAGAGGCGTGTCTGAGTGTGGAGAGAGTTTAGGGAACGAAGGCAAACGGCAGGTGGGAAAGAATGAGGTAAAGTGGGAACATTAGGGTTAAAATTTTCAAAATTTACATTTTAGTCCTTACAGTTTAAATATAATAACTATTTTTTCATATATTTTATATTTGATCTAAAAATCAATAATAATAATGTTTTTATTTATAATTTGATCCTTAAAATTAATTTTATTATTATATATATATATATATCTATATATTAGATAAATTATCTATGTAGTATTTACGGATACGAATACCTAGGAATAATTGACTATGATATTTGTATTTGTATTTGTCAAATATCTAAATCCTGGTATTTGTATTTGTATTTGTTATTACGGATATTTGTTTTTTCGGATCGAATACGGTTCAAATACGAGTCGGATACGAATACTTCAGATATTTTGCCCAGCCCTAATGAATAGAGAGTATTAAATTAAGGAAAAATCTCGTCATATATTTTTTTATTACATATGAGTGACTAAAAAAGGATTGAAATAAAGGAATGCTTGTTTTTATAGTGATTAACAAATAGCCTAATACGAATGGAGATCAAACATTTATTGGTCATAGGAACCAAAAGAATTAAAGAAGATCTAGTTTTCTTATGGATGAGCTTATGGCAAGCAAGAAATAAATTAACTTATAACTTTCCCACTTAATAAAATTTTGTTGAGGTCATTGACAATTGACGGTGTTAATTATGTTCGTTCAATGTCAGAAAAAGGAAAAATATATTGGTTAGTTAACTTGTATATTTAACATATATTTTTACTATATCACGCATTCATATCCCTTGAGATGTGGAGCCTTTGTATACAATCTGTCCTTTAATTGAACTAAAATGGTAAAATCAACTTTTTCTACAATTATATCAATATATGTAATATTCAAATTTTTTTTAAAAAAATTACGTATTTGTTTATCCAAGAAAACGGCTTTTATCTTTGCCTGTAAAAATCCAAATCTTATATATTCTTGAAGGTATTGTCTCATCTTTCCATTAGTTTCGATTTTAATAAAGTAATCCCCTGCATAGGAACATACATGCACGTTTGTATATAAATAAATCATTGAATCATCTCAACTAAGGATTTACGACTACGCTCCCAATTTTTAATAGAGAAAAAGAGTACAAAGGTTGTTATGTCTTTTTTACCTCTCTATGCAAAACACAAGATAATGATGCAAGGACGATGACTAATAACAAAATTAGTGCACTATGATCTTTTCAGCCAAGACGAAGAATGGGAATTTCGTATGCAATTGAATTGACGTAGCTACAAACCCTAACCCTAGACCCCAAGAAAGCAAAATACATAAACCTTAGAACTTGAGAGTTATTTCACGTCCATTGCTCTCCTCACCTTCTTCCTTAAGAGCAGCTAAGTCTTCCTTAAGAGCAGTCAATCCTCTCCTCTCTCCACCACTTTCCGACTTCCCCTCCTCTGCCGTACTGTCCCCGCCAGCTAGAGAATCGGGCGAGGCCGCTGAAGTGGTCTTGTAAGAATGAATCTGGTGGTTATGGAGAGATGGTGTAAGAGGCGATGGAACGGCCGCCGCAGCAGATGTGTAGAATTCTTTCGGGATGGGTGCGGAACAAAAGTGTGGCGGCGGAGGATGGTGATGAGGTCCCCCCGCGGACGATGCTGGATGGTGGTGATAGAGCGCCGGGGAGGTGCCATGTACGGCGGTGGCATACTCCGGTGGGACCCAGATGCCACCTAAGACCACCAGCTGCGGCGCCGGGCCACCTGTGGCTTGTGGGCTTGGGCTTGGTCTTCTTGTGTGAAGCCGGTACTTCTATTTCGATTGTCATGCGTATATAAACAAAAAGAATAAACTTATTTAAGATTTATACCTAAAAAGAATAGGTAAATATGGATTATATTTAACTAAATTCAAAAAGTTAATCCAAAAATTATTGTTATGTATATATATACGAAATATTCCTTTGTTATCTGATGTATACACATATAACCTAATAATCTTCTAATGTTTACTTTCAAATCTTTCAAAATTTCATGACAACTGGATGTCCAAATATTAAAATATTCAAATTAAAATGAACCATATAAAAATATTTATTACAAGAAGTTTCAATCTAAATGAATTCAAAATCCAAAATATATTTCACAAGATTTAAACAACATGAGATAATATAATATGACAAAAATAATTGTAATTGTCGGAAAATAAATGCCAAACATCTTTTTTCTTTTGCATGTTATGTTGCATTTACCTGGAGGTGGCTTTTAACTTCATCGTTTGTCAAACCATCAACTTTCATTAGTTCTCTTATTTGTTTCGGTGTTGCCACTGTAGTACGTCGTAAAAAACCAAAATATTAGAAAATTTTTAAAATTGCCAGTTTATACATAAGCATAAAAAAATTATACGTTTTATCTCTTAAAAAAGGTCCGCTTTAATTTAAAAAAGTCTCCAGCTATACATAATAATACCAGCGACGTAGATCGTTAAGAATGGCGAATATGAAAACAATATGCGGAGTGTATTATACCTTGAGAGCCACCAAGCATTTGAAGGGCTTGAACGAATCTCCTGTGCAAGTCTGGTGACCAGCAACGCCGTGCCTTTCTATGTGTTTGAGTCGTAGTACTTGATGCACCAGTAGAGGAAGCACCAATCATATTCGTATTATTGATGCTCTTGTTTATTGTGGTTTGCGCATCGTTTATATTACCGTTTGGGATTTTATTTTGTTCACTGATGCATTTTCCACTCTCAGAAACTCTCTTGACATCCTCGATGTCCGTATTATCTGTGGAGTTAGAGAGGGCCAAATCGGGCAAAGTTCGTTCTTTTGAGAAGGGGAAAAACGCCCCTCCATTCTTTTCTTTCGCGCCCAACCCAAGATTTGGACTCACAACAACATTGAGAGTGATATCTGTGTTTTCTTTGGACGACAATGCAACGTTTGGTTTGGTCTCAGCCATGTAATTTGCAGTCGCCACTTGATTCCAAAGCTGAGCATTTGTCATCCATCCCGCCTTATTTTCGGCCTTTTCGTGGTTTTCGGTGTTAGAGTTCTTCAAAGGAATGAATTCTTCAAGAACCGGGCTTGCACCTTGGTTGTCGCTACAGTTCGCTCGATAGGCTTGTAGTTGTTGTTTGTAAACTTCCACAGCTAAATACAAAGGAAAAAGGTGAAATGAAGATATTACTCTTGAATTGAAATTTCTCCTAAACAATAAATACCCTTTGAATCTCTTTATCTTTGTTCCACCGATGAGACAAAGTGCATTGAATTCAAGATGGGAAAAAAGCAAGCTCTGATTTCTATGACTGGAACACATAAATTAATCAATAAAGAAAAGGAAAAGTTTCCCAAGAAAAATTAAAGACGAAATTATCTGAGGATCTAGAGCACAAAATTCTATAATTTACAGCCTATATGTTTATACAATTGTTTTGAAAAATCTACCGTAACAATAATTTATCTAATGATTGAACAAACATAATATTTTTTCGGGGCTAAAGATGTACAAATATTGAACATATACATGATATATATATCTGTAAGTTATATGTACCATTGGTTAGAAGCTGCATGCAAAGGGGAAGCTCTCGCTTGAAGGCATCAATCTTAAGACGCTCCTCTTCGAGACGGGAGAGGAAATCTTCAATCTTTTGCATCGTCAAATCGCTTTGAAAGTTATCGCCAAAGGATTTTAGAAGCATAGAGTAGCTTTGTGGCTTGCAGTCCAAGCTTAGTTCAGATGGGGAAGCCATTAAAAAAGAAGATAATACTCAAATATATGTACAATCTTGAACAAGTATGTGTAAAAAAAAGAATCAATATGATCGTAGGTTGTTTGAAGTTTCTAGATTATTATAAATAGGATTTCAGGACAAGTAGTGAACAAAACCATACGAGAACAAACATGGATTTTGTTCTATGTTTTATCTTTGGCTTTTTTATTTTTGAAGAATTAGGGTTTGGAGGGGCATAAGGTGGCAAAGAGTAAGAGCAAGAGAAGAAATGTAAGGTTATGAACACAAGAAGGATCACGAGGAGGTTCAGCCCCTTTTAGAGGACTGAGTTCGAAGATGGGGAATAAAGGGGTGTGGTTGTGAGAGAGAGAGACGGAAAGAGGAAGAGAGAGAGTGTGTGTGGGAGAGAGATTAAAGGAGAAAAGGAGAGAGGATAAAGCATGAGCAGAGGGGATATATGGAAACTTGTAAAAAACAAACACGTAAGAAAAAGTTATAACATAGAACAACCATCTAAACAAATTTTGGTAATATAGTTTTTTTGTCGATATAGAATCTCGACGAATACACAATATCTAAGAGGGAAAGAAGATGTCGTAAAAGGTAAATGCGAGAAACCTCTGATTTTTCTCTCTCCCTCTAGACTAAACCCTAGCCGCTATAGACACACCCCCAACGCCGGAAACGGCTTCTCCAATTCCTTTCCACTCTAAGCTCCTTGTCGCGAATAAAAGAAATTTCCACCCTCAAAACAAAACTGACCGCATTACCAATTACATCATCCTTTCATCAAGCATTAGGTGTACTTTGTGGTTATAAATGTCAAAGAAAAAATATTTGGTTTATAAATGTGAAATGTGTATTAGATTCTAAAAAGTGTGGTTTATGATGGATGTGGGAAGTAAAAATATGTGGTTAAGAAGATAATGTTTAATTTCATTTTTAATAAAAATAGGTATTGTATGGTGTTTTTCATCAAGCAAAATTTAAATACTCTTCTAAATACATTTTCTCCCTTTTATCTCGTTTTTCTTCTATCATTAATTAGTATAAACATAATCACTTCAAGTTTTCTATCAATCTATTCTTATTTCTTTTGTTTGCACAATGCACTAAAAAGAGTATATTAGAATCTTGTTTATATTTAGAGAACTACAAGTTTCCTAACATAGTATCATAATAATAATCGGTTGGAGGGATTATGTCACATTAAAAATACAAGGAGGAGCACTGACGTTTTTAGTGGCATTGAGCAAATCTTAGGTTATTCACCTTGGCTCTCATTGTTTTTCTAACTTTGTGCAAATACAAGAAAAAGAATAAATAAAAATGAAGTGTCCTCTGTGATGAAAGAATAAGAGATTAGTGTTTTTAATGAAAAATGCTCAATGCTCCATTCACTAGGATTTTTTACATATATATAGTAAAGCACAACCTTAGGAATGGAAAGGCTGTTTACAATATCTTGCAAAATATGTAAAACTACCCTTTCTTTCCATATTTTGGCATCAACCTTAGGAATGGAATAAAGGTTGTTTACAATATCTAGTTTGTTCTTAGTGCTGAGCATAAAACGTGCTGAGACTTGGCTGCTTGTGATGGGCCTTCGAGCTTCATTTTTCCGGCCAAACATCAAGTCATCTTCAGCCTATATCCCTTGCATGACCCAGGTCTGCTTCTTTGCTCCGACCCGGCTCCCTATTTTTGTAGCTTCAACTCGATAGAGTATCGATCATTTGCTCCTCGTCACTTCCTTTCTCGAACCCTAATTCCTCTTCCTCTATCTCTTCAGTTTCGTCGATGTCACGCCGGAGGGAATCAATTGCTTCAGTCTCTTTCTTGATTCTCTCCGTCGTGACGACGATAAGTCCCATCAGCTCTTCAAATATCCCGATGTCGAGCGGCTTTGCCATGATTTCGATCAACTACGATTCTCTAGGTAAGAACCTTAACCCGATAATTTCATCTCTTTCTGCTTTCCGAACAACGTGATATTTGATTAGGATATGTTTTGTCCTCTTATGGGCAATTGGGTTGCGTCTGATTGCTATGGCTGATGTATTGTCACAGTAGATAGGCACATTGTCTTGCATGTCAAAACCTAGCTCACCGAACAACCTCGTAAACCACACTGCCTGATTAGTAGCTGCAGGTTCAACCCATACTCAACTGTACCATTTACATACCAGAGAACCCTTTTAACTTCCTGTAGACTCCTTTCAGTTGGCTCTGCATTGCTTCTTGAAAGATAAGAAGCTGCAAATGCCAAGTCTGGTCTAGTAGCAGCTACGTACAGAAGCCCTCCAACCATACTTCTATACTTAGTAGACTTAGACAGGAGGTTTCCATCCTTTACATTCTTTCCATGAGGTGTAAGAGGTGTTCTCACCCTCTTGGAATTTTGTATTCCATACTTGTTCAACAGTTG
Source organism: Gynandropsis gynandra (assembly GCA_036759665.1). Lineage (NCBI taxonomy): Eukaryota > Viridiplantae > Streptophyta > Magnoliopsida > Brassicales > Cleomaceae > Gynandropsis > Gynandropsis gynandra. The sequence goes on from CM071875.1 coordinate 7,167,311, forward strand.
TTGAGCATAGTTGACTTGCTCAACATGTCCTTAAAAAACAATCAATATCACATTACTTCCTGTAATGATAATGTCATCAACATAGAGACAAATCACCACAATTCCTCTTCTATGATTTGCGAATACATTACTGCATCACAATCACTTCTCTTGCATCCTTCACGAATAAAAAAGGAATCAATCCTACTGTACCAGACTCTTCGTGTTTGCTTGACCCCATACAGTGCCATTTTTAACTTTGGAACCTTATCCGCAACTCCTTGAATCTTATAGCCGGGGGACTATTCAATGTATACTTCCTTAGTGATTTCTCCATTTAGAAATGCGGATTTCACATCCATATGGTATAGGTTCCATCTTTTCTATGCTGCAATTGCAATTCGGAATCTGATAGTGTCATGTCTAGATACAGCGGCAGATATCTCCCCATAATGTATTCCATGAGTTTGTGTATACCCTCTTGCAACCAGCCTAGCCTTCAGCTTCAATATTTGCCCATTCTCATATATTTTCACTTTGTAGATCCACTTCACACTTATGATTTTCTGATTCTCTAGAGGGTCAGCAAGTTCCCAGGTCTCATTCTTGTTGATCATCTCCATTTCTACATCCAAAGCATCTCTCCACCCTTTTCTAGTTACTACCTCCTCAAATGAAGTAGGTTCCACCAATGATAGATAGCAACCCTCATAAGTATGATAGGATTCTTCACTTTGCACTTCTATGTTTTCATATAAGTCATTAAGCCTTCTGTGTCTATGCACATCCCTTGAAGAACTACTACTACTCCCTCTAGTTCTTTTGTTGCTTTCCTCATTGCTTCCCTGAGTACCACTCAAGTTGAAGGGCACAGGAGAGAATGGAGGAGGTGTTGTCTCCCACTCCCTCCTGAGCTCATCTGCAGTGGTGTGTTTGGTTTGACCTGTCCTCTTTGGTGTGAATTCAGGGTGTAATTGGGGGCCGCAAATTGTTCTTTGATTTCAGTCTGAGTCTCCCAATTCCAACTCTTGTTCACTTCAACTTTCCTTTTTCTCAACTTATACACACGGTAACCCTTGCTCATGTTGTTATACCCCCACAAAAATCCTTTTCTCAGTGGTGTTAGTATTAACACATGGAATAGGCAACCAAACACTTTGATGTGTCCCACTAATGGTTTGTGGCCACTCCAAACCTCAAGTGGTGTCTTGTTTTCAAGGGTTCGTGTTGTCAGCATGTTCTTTAGGTAGTAGGTTGTAAACACTCCCTCTGTCCAAAATTTGTTAGGCATGTGTTTGTCCTTGAACATACTTCTTACCATCTCTAGTAGTGTCTTATCTCTCCTCTCTGCAATTCCATTTTGTTGAGGAGAATAGGTCACTATTAGCTGCCTCTGAATTCCATTCTCTTCTAGGAATTTTATAAATGCCTTTGAATTAAACTCTAACCCTCTGTCAGACCTCAATTTCATTATTTTATTCTTTGTCTAAGTCCCAACCAATGAATTCAACTTTTTGTAGATAGTAAATGTATCTGACTTTAGCCTTAGGAAATAAACCCAAAGCATGTGGGAGAAATCATCAGTGAATGTTAGTAGTTACAAGCTTCCATCCAAGGAGGGAGTCTACATTGGTCCACAAAGATCTGTGTGAACCAAATCCAGAATCCCTTTGGACTTTGCTTCTGAAACCTTGGGGAATTCATCTCTGTTCTGCTTCCTTTTCATGCAGGCCTCACAAACCTGCTTGATCACCTTAAATTTAGGCAACCCCTTAACCATTTTCTAGTTCTACATTGTCTCTAAGTTATGCAGTCCAGAATGACCAAATTTTTTGGGCCACATATCAGATATGTCATCTTCTTTAGCTGCCATTGCTCCTTCTTTAGCCAATCTCCACTTCAAAGGATATGCCTTGTTAACCATAAGGACCTCAACCACTCTGCCTCCATTTTTGTCCCTAATCTCACACTTATCCTTTGTGAACACAACAGTGTACCCATTTCTTGTCATTTATGGTACACTCAGCAAGTTTTTACTCAGTCTAGAAACTAAGAAAATATCTCGGATTGTTCTCCTTCCGTTATTGGTCATCACTTCTAGGTTTCCCTTTCCCGATGTAGTTAATGTAGCTCATTATCAACTCTGATAGGTACCTTGAATTCCCTGTCCAGAGTAGTAAAAAACCGTTCTTCTCTAGTCATGTGATTGGTTGCTCCAATATCTATAAACCAAACATCATTCTCTAATGATTCACTCATCACATGAGCTGCCGTAAAGAGTGAATTATCCTCATCTTCCCGTCTGATCATGTGAGCTTGGTTCTGTGTGTATTTCTTTTTTATGCAATCTCTAGAGAAGTAGACAGGTTTCCCATAGTTATAACACTCCTTTTGGTTTTGAATGCTTTAGATCCTTCTGCCTTCTCTGATTCGTTTCTAAAGTAACATTGAGCCTCCATGTGATTATCTTTCTTGCAAATGTTGCACCGTTTCTTGCCATTTGACTTGTAATCTGAGTTGCCAAAAAACTTTTTTTCCGGAATCAATTCTTTACCCCGACTTCATGCCTTGATATTTCGCATTGAAGGCTCCCTCTAGACATGTACCATTTTTGTCATCAAGTCTAGATTCTTGTGATTGTAACGCTATCACAAGCTCACCCACAATGAGGGTTTTTAGATCTTTTGTTTGTTCTATAACCCCCCACATATGGATCAAATCTCACTTGCAAATAACATAGGATCTTAGAGACTAGTTCATCTTCCTCTATTCTGGCCCCACAGGCTCTAATTTCATTTTCAAGCTCAGACACTTTATTTGTATAGTCCTTAATACTTTCCTTCTATGCTTGTCTCATGTTATAGAAGGAGGCTCTTAGCCACTGCAGCTTGATCTTAGCTTCTTTAGGATCCCCTTGGACCATCTCTTTCAATAGGTCCCATGCTGCTTTAGATGTCTCACAAGTGGACAGATGGGCGCTGAAGATTTTTCAGTGACAACATGATAAATCAGTTCAACTAACCTCTGATTCTTACCTTCCATTTATTCGCACTTAGTCATGGCCTTTTTCTTCTGTTCTTCAATAGGGATATCACCCATTACATGCATCTCAATTAACCCTTCAGAGACAATCTTTCATAACTGCTTAGATCTTAAGATTGGCTTGATTTTAATTATTCATACTGTGTAGTTTTTACCCTCAAATACAGGGAGAGATGGAGAATTCTGTGACCTATCCATCTAGGTCAGCTAGTGCCACAAATTTTTAGGGTGAAAACTTGTTACATGATCTGTATTTTGATGCTCTATTTTTGCTATTTATTGCTTGTGCTTTGTTTCTTTGTGCCTATTGTATGTTGCTTTGTGCTTCTTATGCTTGTTTCTTTCTCAACCTTGTGCTTGTTGTGTCTCTACTCGTCGGATCATCCCCAAACCTTGGAGCTCTAAAACCATTTGATGTTTTTAGTGGCCATGAACAAATCTTAGGTTGCTCACCTTGGTTCTCATTGTTATTCTAACTTTATGCAAACACAAGAAATGAATTAATAAAAATGAAGTGTGATCTATGATGTTTTTGAACTTTTAGCTTCTAAAGAAATTGAATGAAGAAAGAATCAGAGATTAGTGTTTTTAATGAAAAATGCTCACTGCTCCATTTAATAGGGTTTCTGCATATATATATATATAGTAAAGCAAAACCTTAGGAATAAAAGTTGTTTACAATATCTCGCATAATATGTAAAACTACCCTTTTGTCCATATTTTAGTTTGTTATCTCGCATAATATAACTAAGTTTTATTCTTGTTTGTTCTTACTGCAGGGCATAAAAACGTGCTGAGACTTGGCTGCTTGTGATGGGCCTCTGAGCTTCATTTCTCGTGCCCAACATCAAGTTATCTTCAACCTATCTCCCTTGCATGACCCAGGCCTGCTTCTTTGCTCCGACCCGACTCCCAATTGTTGCAGCTTCGATCCGGTAGAGTATTGATCCTTTGGTCCTCGTCATTTCTTTCCTCGAGCCCTAATTCCTCTTCCTCCGGAGGGAATCGATTGCTTGAAGCACTATCACAAAACACGACACAACCAAATGCAGTCGCTTGAAGAGCACTATGGAGGCTAACTAACAAACCAGACAACCAATTGATACCATTGACGACAAATACTATGTAAATGGGCCAACGTATTGCAATTCACAAAATGGAAGGAGTAACGTATTGCAATTCACAGAATGGAAGGAGTAAAAGGTTAAATCCATGAAGACCTCCAACTATTGCAAAATTCAATTACGAATCTTGCCTTTCCAAAGGCTATTATGACATCACCTCAAACAATACAAAATAACATGTCATTTGCAACAGCCATATCCGTTGGAAATAGAAAAATTTTCATTGGAAATAACGTTTCCAACGGATTTATGACCGTTGAAAATCAATCATTGAAAAACAACATCCGTTGCAAATTGCAACGGTCTGTCAACGGATATATTCCGTTGAGAAATATTAAGGGATTGTCATGTATATGTCAATTACAATTTGCAACTGATACCAGTTATAAGAACATTCAACGCAAACTCGTTGTGAATTTACAACAGGTATCCGTTGAAAATGAATTGGTGAGAAAGCTGAAATTTTGCTACGGATGCCCGTTAAATATGAATTGGCGGGAAATCTATAACTTTGCAATGTATGCCCGTTGAAAAGTTAGGCAGGAAAGGGCAATGGATGCCCGTTGGAAAAAAAATTGGTTGCAATTATGTAATTTTGCAACGAATGCCCGTTGAAAACTATGTTCTATTATCAATGGGCATTTGTTTCTATCAGGACGAACTTTTATAAAAAAAAAGATAAAATAAAAAAGGTTTTTAATATCTACAAAATTTTATACAAAATTAAAAAACTTTTTTGCTTTATTTTTTCTAAACCGACATCGTTTTCGTTATCCCCATCTTTGCCAACGCCTCGGGAAGGCGTTTCATCGGAGGTAATTATCGGGTTCTTGTCTCGGCGTTGTTGCCTCCATCTATGGTGGGGGCGGCTGATACGTTCAACCGGTCAACAACACGATGATACTCTCCATGGGACACATATGTGCTCACGTTTCTCGAAGATTAGCCTCGAGCTACTCGATGCGTTTTTCTTGTGTATCAGTCTCTTGGACTGTGGGGTTACCGTCGTGGCGTCTTCACCGATATCTTTTTGTAGAGCATCTAGACCATATAGATGCCCTTTATACGGTCTAACGGGCTGAAAAATAAAACAAATTAAAGTTAAGATATATCGATTTTTTATATTTATATAATTAGAGAATTATTATAACAATAATGTTATTATATACCTCTAAATAAATTTTGTCTTTTTGTAAAGAACTAAGATCATTGGAGTTGAATCTATGGTTTATGATTGTTGTGTGATCTTCTCCATCACAGGTTTCATTGTGCGCTCTACCTAGCGGTCAACAAATTTCGGCTCATCGATCTCTTCTCTGAGGATGGACTTCTTCTTGGCGTGAGTCTCAACGACCAGATCAAGAAGAGTCGGTTGTCTTCTCGTTCTCTGCATCTGTACATTATAATAATACTATTAATTATCAATTTAAATAAAAGTAAATTGAAATTATAAATGTAAATATTTCTCACCAACTCTTTTTTTCTTCTCGAAAACGATTTTGATCCCCATGTATGGCGATGCAGACCATCCCCGGGACCTTTCCTGTTGTACCAACATTTTTTACCCTTTTCACTTTTGGCCTTGAAGTCTTCTGACTCCCAATGTTGAACGAGTTGGTTGAATACCTCATCCACTGCCCATGTCGGTTTGGCATTCTTCATATAATAGGTGCACTTGGCGTTGTTCATCATCAAACGTAACCGAGTCTGCCTATCATGCATACATGCTATATAGATGCGCAATGTGTCCTTCTTCCGCAATCTATATGCGCTTTACAAAATTAAATTTAAATTCAATACATTATTATTCAAATTCAATAATAATGTTAACTTAAAGTTTATATTAAATAAACTTACGGTGAATGTAAACCATCATCGGCGGCGTATAACTTTTGGCGTCACTTGCCTGAAATAATAAAGTCGATCCTATAAAGAGCTTTGAATGATGTAGTTGTTTGTATCTTTAAGAACATTATCCACATCAAACCTACACATGTAAAAAATCATTAGAAAATTGGTTTAATTAATTCAAATATAAATATTTATATCTAAATAATACCTCATCATATCATCTTGCAGCACATACAGGATCAATAATAGGAATAGTAGGACGCTCATCGAAAGTATCGAGAAAAGTATCAATATCCACCATATGATCTTCTTCATCAAATATGGATGGCTCCAATATAGGTGAAAATGGGCGATATGGTGGCGGGGCTCCTGTAGAACCTGCCAACAATCCACAGTTATCGATAAATTGTTGGAAATGTGTTTTCTCGAGGTAACAGAAAACATAAATGATTGTACATCCTCTGTTCAACGGGAATCCGTTGAAAATGGCAACGGATGTCCATTGGAAACCAGTGTCCCGATGCATTGCGGGTACTAGGAAGAGCATAAACATCATGATGATTTGCAATGGATTCCCGTTGCAAAATTACAACAGGCATCCGTTGGAAACGTCAAGACACTTTAGCAGCAATTCGTTGGTAGTTGAAAAGTTTACAATGGGCATCCATTGGAAATTATCAACAGATGCTAGTAGCAAATCGGGCGGTATTGAACTATTCAATGAGTTTTCGTTGCGTTTTTCAGCCGATGTCCGTTGAACAAGTTATATATGATGTAAAATAATTTCAAAAGTTTGATATTACAATTATACAATTCATATTTCGTCTTCAGTTGATTCTTCGATTGACGAGTCTTCCTTTAATTGTGCACTAAATTCATTGTCATGTTCATCTTGACGATTTAATAATATATATGTGTGGACGTGATTATACTCCTTTGGTGTTAGTCAATATTCTTCGGATTTCCCTCATGTACATCCATCCGGTGTAATGAGTCACTGCATGAAAACATGAAAATCATTACTTTTCAATATGATCAGCCTCGAATCCACAATACCCCCATACCGAGCAAAGTTCGATGCATATCCATTTGGAAATTTAACATCTTTGATTAACCACCTCAATAATGTTGTTTTCGTTGGCCTAGACAAGCTGAATATTAGGATAGATGCCCTTCCATCTCTTAACTCCAACTTAGGTCTTCGACATATTGTCTTCAAATATTTTCTTGATTGTATATGATCCATCAATTACAAAAAAGACCATTTCCAATGGATATATCCATTGGAAATGGCTTGATTTCCGTTGAAAATGAACATTCCTAATGGATTTGAATGGATTTGGAGCTTTTGAGAATCGATCGGTAAAATTCTACAATCGTTGCGATTTCCTACGGTTGTGCAATGGAATCCGTCGGTACCGTTCAACAGAGTGTAACATATATATATGTTCAACGGATTCCAGTTGGACGATTGTAATGGATGTCCGTTTAAAGCCTGTTGAAAACAAAAATGGAGACCCATTGGCAAGAAATGGCAGGAGCATTCAATGGATAACCATTATAAAAAGAAATGGCGGGAATTTAAGAAAATCAAACGTATTCCCGATGAAAATTTTGAAACTTTTCAACGGGCATCCGTTGAGAGCTTGATGGAAAAATTTTAAAAAAATTTATAAAAAATTAATAAAAAAGTTTATACAAATTAAAAACTTAAATTACTACAAATCATCGGTAGCACTGTCTTCATCCCTGTGATCGGCAACACCTCGTGAAGGGGTTGCATTGGAGTCGATGATCGATTCTTTTCTCGGGGGGTTTTCCCCCGTCGGTGATGGTGGTTGATACGCTCGATTGGTTAGCAACTCGATAATGCTCTCCATGTGATGCATCTTTGCTCGAGTTCTGTAAGCTCATATTGTGTTACTTGAAGAGCATTTTGCGTTCTATGAAGAGCATCTTGCGTTGTTCGAAATGTAGTTTCGAGATGCTGGATGCGTCGTTCTTACGTGCAAGTCTCTTGGACCGTGGGGGTTACCGTCGTGGCTTCCTCGATGATATCCTTTTGAAGTGAATCTAGACCGTTTAGACGCCCCTTGTACGGTCTAACATACTACAATGTAAAACACATATTAAAGTTAGCATGTTGTTAGAAAATATTTTATTTAAGTAAAGAATTACAGTAACAATAATCTTATTATTTACCTCTAAATAAATTTTTTCATTTTGTAAAGGACTGAGATAATCAGGAGTTGAACCGATGGCTTGTGATTGTTGTGTGATCTTCTATGTCATAGCTTTCACGGTTTGTTCTACCTAGGGTCAATAAGCTCAGGTTCGTCAACCTCTTCCCAGACGATGAACTTCTTCTTGGCGTGGGTTTCTACAACCAGCTCAAGAAGAGTCTGTTCTCTTCACATCCTCTGCTTATGTAACACTATAGTAAAATAATCACTTAACAATTTTATATAACAATAAAATTTAAATAATTAATTGAAATAAATTTTACCAATAACTTCTTTCGTTTCAGGAATGACTTTGATCCCGAAGTATGGCGATGCGAACCATCCCCGACAACCTTCTCGTTGTACCGATATTTTTTTGCCTTCATTACTACGATCCACCACTCCTCTATTTGAAATTTCAATGTTGTTGGATATTGCACATAACATACTTGATCTATTGTAATGAATGGATCATACTTACCATATTCTCGTGCCGGATTGATGTCAATTCCTCCCCATCAATTTTTTCGTGTACCAATTCCTACGATTGGGTAAACCACCGATATTTAAAAAGTATTACCTTCAATCTAACAAGATCAAGATATTCCACTTATAGGATTTGGTGCAAAATACCATAGAAATTATCACCCTCTGTTTCACTATTAACACAAACGTCGTAATTGTACGTGATTCTATTTTTTCCATGTTCCTAAGTATGGAACGTGGATCCACAAGTAAAAAAATTGGCCAACACAAAATATTTATTTTAGGACCATTAGCCAAATCTTTTAACCAGGTAGGATATCTTTCATTAGAACATTTGACCTATATAACATAAAAACAAATGAATACTTTATAACATAACCTTTTGTTTATATATATATATATATATATATATAACATACGAATATATGTGTACTTACAAATCTCTTAACCACGAGTCATAATGTTGAACTTTCATTTTTCGTGAGTTCATCTGCATTTAGATGAGGATATGTACTCATTACTTCCTCTTCAAATATCATGAAATGAAAGTACGTTAACATATATATATATATATATATTATAAAAATATATATATTGTGTTAAAAGACCGATTTTAATTGTATTGTACCTTTCGAAAGGCAATAACTCTTGAAAATTTATTAATATATGTGTGTGGACGTGATTATACACCTCTAGTGCTAGCCAATATTCTTCGAATTTCCTTCATGTATGTCCAATCAGTGTAAAGATCTCAGGAATTGTGCCAAATTGAGAATTATATTGATATACATGGTTTTTGTAATCTTCTGCAAAGTGTCTTTAGTTTGTCGGAAAATGCGACTTGAAATAAAATATGTTGAAATATGTGATTTCTTCTAACAAGTATTGTTTAACAATATATACTTCAATTGTCATTCTTTTTTTGTCTTTTTCATTAGATGAAAGAAAAATCTTATGAAAGGATACATCCATCTGAATTGAACTGGCCCACCGAGTATTACATCATCTGGTAAATGTATTGGAAAATGTTCCATGGCATCGAAGAAGGAAGGCGGAAAAGCTTTTTCCAATGAGCATAATACTCCAGAGATATTGTTTTTCATTAATTCCAAGTCATCCATTTTTAAATTTCTTGAACATATATCTCTAAAAAATAAATTAATTCTGCATAGCACATCATGACTGTTTTATGGTAAAAGCTTAACAATTACAATTGGAATGAATCGCTGCATGAAAGCGTGATAATCGTGACTTTTTAACCCGATCAACCTCGAACCAACAATATCCACATACGGAGCAATGTTCAATGTATATCTATCTGTAAATTTAACTTCTTATTTTAACCACCACAATAATGCGATTTTTTGTTGGCCTAGATAATTCTGAATATTGGGATAGGTACCCTTCCATCTCGTGACTCCAACTCAGATCTTCGACGTATTATCTTCGAATCTTTTCTTGATTGTATATTGCAGTTTGATCACTTGGAAACGAGCATCTGTTGGAAAAAATTATGGTTTTCAATGAAGTTTAAACGGATAAATACAACGGATAGTATCGGTTTCTCGTCTGTTGACAAATGCAATGGGTTGCAATAGATTTTTTACCACTGATCATTTTCGATCATTTGTTGGAATCGATTGGAAATCATATCAACGGATGGATCTTTTGATCCGTCCATTGGTAACTCGTTGTTTTTTATAGTGTTCGTTTTTTCCGTCACATTCAAATTACTATTGATGATGTTATCGAAAACGTTTTTTTTAATATGCATAATATACAAATTATGACACGATGAAGAAATACTACGTTTATACTAGTTAGCTCATTCACCTTGACCTTGGCCTTGTGGTTTTTGACTCCTACAGATTCTTGTAAACCTCTCATCGTGTTTAATCATTCGTAAAGTATTTGGATTCATGTTTGTATGCACGACGTCTCTTCTTTTTGTACCAAGTTCTTTTGAAAATGTTCTTTTATCTTTCTCTAATGTATGTCCACGGGAAAGAAATCTTCTATGACAATGAAACTAACATCGTTTCTTTCCATGTACTCGTCGAAACAATATAGACATGTCAATCCCCCGTGCGTACTCCATCCAGATAACATTCCATAGAGAGAAAGTCACTAATCTTCCGCAACAAGACTGCTTTTAGTGTAACTTTTGCTTTGTACTTACATCATAAGCAAGAAATTCATTGTTCCATAAATATCTTAATTTATGTATTCTATAAAAAAAATCGAAACTTTTCTTTGGATGTTCTGGTCTTGTAATCAGTAACGTCAAAAATATTACTTCTCTTTCAGATACATATCGGGAGGATAGAATCACTGGCCACAGAGAATATTGACTTTTAGACTATCTATATGGACTAAAACCATCGGTGCACAAATAAAGATAAAAATCTCTCGTTTCATATGCAAAGTTGGGAAATATTTCATTGAAATCTTTTCAAGCCTTACCATCCGATGGATGTTGTAATATCCATTTGCCCGTCGAGTGTTCTTTATGACATCTCATTGTCGCAGCTGTTTTTTTATTTATATAACCTTCTCAATCTATTTGCTACATGCATATAAAATATCTTTTTGGACGGTTGGTACATATTTTCATGAAGATAGATTTTTTCAACGAAATCTGTTTGTATTGCAAAATTTACATTCCAATAGGTCTTTATCTTCTCCTCAAAACAATGTGCAATTGTTTCAACAAACATCAATTTTTTCGTGTGGTATTCCCAAATCTTTTAGAATATTCTATATTTCATAATATATCTCAAGAGCTTGATTATTTTCCATTTCACGCATGGTTTTAAAAAATGAATCCATACAATTTTCAACTACATTGTAGTCTATTTTTATACTCATCAATCTTGATGACAAAGATAAACGAGACAGACCTTCACGATAACCTTCATATATCGATTGTTTCATCGAATGCAGTAGGTTGAAAAATCGGCATGCCTCATTGTTCGAAATCTCTTCATGTGGTTGTTCAATAACACCAGGAAAAGCATCTGACATCATTTTCACATATGGATTGGTCATCGACGTTTCATACATAACTTTTCTATTCTTTCCACTTCTTGCGTTTCTTTCACAATACCTCTAAAGCCATAATTTTCGTCGTGAAATAAATAAATTTCGTAATTCTCCACAAAACCCACCTTGTAAAGGTGTTTGCAAACAATTTCTTGACTTTGATATTTCATGTTTTTGCATATTTTGCAAGGACATAATATTATCTCGCGTTCTTGACACAAAGCTTGCATCGATACAAAACTCATGAACCGGTCCAATCCATGTTAGAATTCTTGAGTAACTTCCTTGGTTACAAGATATTTTCTTCTATACCATTGAAAATACCAATGGATTACCGTTGGTAATACCAATGAATTGCCCTGAAAAGCACGTTGGATTATTCCATCAGCAGCCTCGAGATTCTAAACTTACCAACGGGCATCCGTTGTACGTATCAATGGATACCTGTTGCCATTTGCAACAGTTATCCATTGGCTTTTTATATTCGTTATCAACGGGCTAACAACGGATCCATGAACAAATTTGCAACGGATACTATCCCTTGATCATCTGATGATAATATCAACAGACTCCAATAGATATCGACTCGTTGATAATTTCCCAAAATTCGTTGCAATCTGTTGTAAAAAATATCAACGGACAGATCTGTTGCTATGTCCATTGATAATGTTTTTTCTAGTGAAAGGAAGTTTGGGTCAGATTACAAGAGGCATACTTGTGAGGTTACAATATTTTCACACGAAGTTTGAAAATTTGAAAATGACAGATGGAGAAAGAATTAGAGCATACACATATAAGGAAAGATCTATTGCAAATAATAGCAACGGACAGATCTCCTGCTACGTCCATTGATAATGTTTTTTCTAGTGAAAGGACGTTTGGGTTAGATAACAAGTGGCATACTTGTGAGGTTACAAAATATTCACACAAAGTTCAAAAATTTGAAAATGACAGTTGGAGAAAGAAGTAGAGCATACACAAATAAGGAAAGTAAAATTAAGAAATTATTATGAAGATAATAACAATGATGCCAAAGTCCTATAACTTGACATCTTAATGAAGGAAACAAAAGCTATTAGAAAATAATCATCACATATTTGGTGGGATATTTGATTGCAAATGAATCAAAGATTCTTCTAGATTGTAAAGTTTTAATTCTTTTTGGTTTTTTATTCAATTAATCGACAAACATATATACAAAGAATTTCTAAACCATAATTGGAAAACATCCCATAAATGTTTTCCAAAACTATAATTTGGAAACTTCTAAGAAATGTGAACATAATATATGTAAATATTCCTAATGTGTAAATATTTCCACTACGTCTCCTCAAATTGGAACATGAAGATCGCAAATGCACAACTTGAGACGCTTATAAGAGAAAAGATGTTGTCCCAAAGCCTTCGTGAAAATGTCAACGAATTGATTCTTGGAATGCACATAAAATGTAGAAATTGCCCTGTAAACGTAATTATTCTAAACGAAATGACAATCTCAATATGCTTCATATGTTCGTTAAAACCTAGATTGTTAGCAATATGGAGAGCAACTTGATTATCACAAAATATATGCATCGGGGTGGTATGCGAGACAACTAAAAACATTAAGAGAGATTTCAACCACTTCAATTCATGAGTCAAAACATCCATCGATTGATATTTCCTCTCAGTCGACGATCGGGTAACCGTAGCTTGTTTCTTCGTCTTCCAAGTAATAGGCGAAGTAAAAAACATCAAAATATGTCCATTTAGCAAACGACGAGTCTGAGGGCAAGTGGCCCAATCCGAGTCGCAGTAGTCATAAAATCGCATATCATTATTAGAACGGAGCAAAAGTCCATGGCCTGGGAAAGCCTTAAAAAAACGAACAACACGAAGAGAAACTCTGATACCATGTGAAGTTTTAGTTCTCCTTGGTTTTTCATTCAATTAATCGAAAAATGTCTAAACAAAGAGTTTCCAAAATCGTAATTGAAAAACTTTCAATAAATGTTTTCCAAATTTGTAATTGGAAAATTTATAAGAAATGTAAACATAGTATATGTAAATACTCTAAATGTGTAAATATGCCCAATATCCATCTTTCCTTTCATGTGTACCGTCAACTTTTAATGGAAACAAGAGATTTTCTTTTCTTATTTAGAAAATATGAACATTGTATTTTCAATATTGTATTATTTCACTTTTCTGGTATTTTCATTTATCTAATTTAACATATTGTAAAAGAAATTTTAAATCGTTTGTTTGTGTGTCAAATATATAAAAATATTGAACCTTGTCTTAGCAAATTTTCAAATTTATTAAAAGGTGAAAACATCCTGGTATGATCACCACTCACCAAATCTAAACTTGGTAGTCGATGTCTACGAAAATATATGGTAAATTAGCCACAATCATCGTCAAAGGAAAACACATAGGATGTAAAAGATGATGACACATTGGATTTTGAAGCCTTGAGAGCTCTTGCATTGCTGCAAAATTCCTTAGCATTTCAAATTTTGAGGTCCTACGGGTACAAGACCAACACACATTTTTTATGGAACGAACTGAAGGAGGTATTCGACAATACCTCGAATCTAGCTCGCATCTTTGAGATCAAGAAGGATCTAATCTCTTTTCAGCATGTCAACAAGCCCTTCAATCATCATCTCGGAAACTTCAAAAATCTCCACACAGAGCTCAATGAGCTTTGTCTTATAACTACTCATCCCAAAAAGATTGTCGCTCAAAGCTCATTGAGCTCACTGAGTTGGAAAATTGCTACACCAGAGTCATAAATCATAACTTCTATTAGAACCTTATTCATTCATTAAATAAATTTGCATGCAATTCAGAAGGACGGAGGATGGTTATGACTATTTCACTGATGCCATCTGAAAACGGCTCAACTACTCCACGTTTCTACTCGGTCGGTTCTGGGATTGATGCTCGGTCAAGCAGTACTTCTAGATAGAGGAATTTATCGGATTGAATGTAGGGTTGCTCGGATCGAGCAGCCAATGTGTATCAAGCACACATTATTCCAAAAGAATCACTTTAGTCAAGCCCGAGTGTCTTCTACTTTGCCAACTCCATGCTCTTTTGGATCTTTTCCATTTGTGCTAAGGTATGTTTATTTGACTTAATACTCTTGATATCCCATGAAATCATTGCAAACTCTCTAGTGACCATGTGAGAAAACACGTTTTGAATCTGCTTGGCTTTAACCCTCGTGATCAGTCCGCAGGTGTTTGGTATCTTATCCAGTGTCTTTTTTTCGTCAGATATGGAGGTTTAGAGAGGTAGCAACCAACCGGTTGAAGAATTTTTCTTAAAGAACATAAGGGACACACCATTGGGAAACACATATTTTCTCTCGAGTCTAGTTATTTTGTATTTAAATATGTTGGATTTTTTGGTGATATATAACTATACATGCATTTTCAATGTGCAAATATATGAAATACTACTTTATAGAATTATTTGTCTATTTATTGGTAATGTAAAATGAAAAACTCATCGACACAATTCTTTTCAAGATAACAGGATTTTTACAATTTTTGAATATGAGACAGTTTGCATAATCTCTTATTTAATGTATTAAAAATAGATATATTTTTAAAAACGTGTTAGATTATCTATTAAATAAAAAAATTTCATTTATTTCAACCCAATTCAACATATTCTCCATCAATATTATTTTTTCATTTTTAAAAAATAAACAAGATTTAAGGAAAAGACTAACTTAAAAAGTCTCTAATTGAATATTACACCAAAGCGATTTTTTACTAGAAATTTTCTTAACTTTTGGAATAATCGAAGACAAATCATTTGTCAAATAAATGTACCAAATTAAAGTTATAATCCACGAGTCAGGCAACGAAGGTATGTTATTTAGGCCTCTTGATTGAGATGGATCAGGTCGTAGTCCAAAGAGCATAATTTTTTTTCCGACTGTTTTGCTTTTAGTCGATCACAATTGGAGAACAACGTCTCTTCATACGCTCCATTTACGAAATATTTCGTTCGAATGAAGGATTACACCTGATCACTTGTACTCAATGTTACCTATTATAGTGATCATTCGATAAGACACCTAAAAAATCTTATGTTCTTTTATTAATACCTCTAAATCTCCAAGTGATCACATAAATAGATTGAACAAGAGATCAAATTTTGAAATTTTTTCGTCATTGAATCCTTACGACGAACTGTGTGAAAATTCATTTTTCATAACACTTCAAAATGCATATATCGATCAATATTAATATGATATTTTAGATTAGTTGTTATTTTTCAAATTATCATTTTATTATTTATTCACAGCTATACATTCGAACTCGTCAATTTTAAAAGTGTGAAGTGTGGGCAAGAATTTTAATGTTATAATACTAATCTTTAAAATAAAATATCAAAGTTATAGTATATCTCCGCATATAACTCTTTGATTCCCTCTTCTGATACATATATTCTGGTATAACACGAGGTTTATGGTGAGCCACAGCTACGTTTTACTAAATAGATAATAATATAAAGCCATATTTAGTTTTTATTAAAATTTCTCCTTTTAAGTGAAAAATGACTTTAAATGTTCTATAAAGAATCATCGCCGCCGTTCACGAGGGAACCAACGGTGATCGTTGGACGCGTTTAGCTCAACAATTGCTTTTTCTCGAGTCATTACCCAAAAGATAAATATTCTTTGATCTCTCTCATATGTACACATTTCCAAGCACCTAGCTTATATACATATATATATATATACACACAAATAAATTGCATATATATATATACACATATTCTGATTCTACATCAGCAATAGCCAGACATACAAATATATGTAAGAGAGAAATAACTGATATTTTAAATATATAGAAAAGCTTATGACAAGAAAAATAATATTTTTTAATTGGGTAACGAGAGAGAATTAAACTAGGGTCAATCCATATCCACCATGCAACCTTTTTTCCGGTTTCAAAAGCTGAACAATTGTTCTGAATTTTAGTGCATTCGAAGAGAGGGAAAAGGGAATATTTGATTTTTGTATCATCAAATACGAGAGATATTCACAAATAATATAATATTTTGGCTTTAAGCAAGGAATATCTTGGTTCCAATTCTGATCACTCTAGACTAAGACAATAAATACCTACAAAACTTAAGATAGAGAGCAGATGCTCTAAAACTTGTCGATTTGCTTGTATTATATTGGTGTGTAATTAGGCTATTCAAATAATCATTTTCACCGATTTCAAAATAACCTATTTTTTAAATATTTTTACTAAAAATATTGAAGGATAAAATTTTTTTATTACACCTCAACAATCTGTCTATAATTTCCCCAGAAAGCATTAGTAATATTATCTAAAATAACTATTTTCATTATACATATTATTGCTTTATTTACAATAATTATATTTTTCGGTGTTGTTAAAATGAATACCAAATACAATAGATCATCCGTTATAAAAACACATTTTTTATTTTATAATTCAAATGAGTTACAAACTAATTTATAATGAAAATGGAAAATTATAATTCAATTATTCTATAATAATGAAAAACATATATAATTGTTTATTATATCATTCAAAATTAAGATCAAATAACAGTGACTGTTATAGATATTATGATTTATTAATTAATTTATTTAAGATTTGTTTTATATTTTGATGATATATTTTTATAGATATATTATATTTAAGATTTGTTTTATATTTTGATGATATTTATTTTACAAGAGGGTATTTTTTTGAAAATATTTTTATATTTTAATTTTTTTTATAACATAAATACAAGTTTTATTTTTTAAACTATTTAAATAACGATACATTTAAAATAATATTGTTTTGAATTGTCGTCATCTATAATTTTATTTATTTAGGTTCTTCGTAAACGTGGTCATAAATATTTATTGCAATTCGAATGAATCTTTCCGAACTCAAATACAAGATTTATGAAAAACCCCTAAGCTAAATTTGAGTAGTGTGTGAGAAAGAGAGTAGAGTGAGAGATTGAACATCGTTGTTTATGAGTTCGATTGAATCGTTGATTCAATCTACGTCTCGGGAAAAGAAAAGGGATTGATTCTTTAGAGTATTAGTTTTTCGATTACAAAAGAAAGAGAGAATATCATCGAACCAAGAAGATTAATCTTGAGCTTTGCTCGTTGTAACCCCCTTTTAAACCTTTGGATTGTGCCGTATTTATAGGCGAATCCTCAATATTTTCACCTATTCCGATATTAGCCTCTTAAGTTTGTAAAATGCAGAATAACCTCATTCTAGGTCAGCAAGTACACTTAAAAAACCCCAGTGTATCCCCCTGTATCCTTTTTTTCCTTAATCCAGCAAAGAACTAGATTACATGACATCAAATCTTCACCTTAATCAAGTTCTATGCTCATGTTAACAATCAGAACTTCATCACTCTTTTCTTTCGCTTTTGCCTAGACTATGATTTAGTCTTCTGCAATCCTCAGCAATTTTAATGCCGAGTTAAACTTGCTTACCGAAAGTGTCTTTGTAAAAGTATCTGCAGGATTGTCTTGAGTTTCAACTTTCAGAATCTTTACATCCCCTTAAGATATACTGTCAGTTACTTCACCTTCAGCAACAACCCTGAGTTTGAAATGAGCTCCTAACGGTGTAGAAACTGGTTTTGATTGTTCCATGCTGAATGTCACCAATACTTTCTGCAAGTAATCTCCCTGTGAAACTGTCAATTTTCCAGCAATCCTATCTCTGTCAATAACCATTCCTAGGATCCTTCTTGCAGCTCCTAAATATTTCATTTCAAACTCTTTGCCTAGCATTTGTTTAAGACTTTGTAACTCTATCACATTTCTTGCTGCTATTAACATATCATCTACATATATCAGTAGATAGATATACGAATCCTCTTGTAATTTCTTGAAGTAGACACATGCATCAAACTTACTCCTAGTGAAACCTTGATCTAACATAAACATATCAAATCGTTGATTCCACTTCCTAGGTGACTGTCTAAGACCATACAGTGATTTCTTAAGTAAACAAACCTTGTCACCTGAGCCTTTCTCCTCAAAACCTTCTGGTTGTTTCATCAGAATCTTTTCCTCGAGACTTCCATGAAGGAAAGTTGTCTTAACATCAAGTTGTTCAAGTTCTAAATCTAGGTAAGTTACTAATGATAATAGAAGCCTGATTGAAACATGTTTAACTACGGGATAAAAGATTTCATGATAATCAACTCCTTCAATCTATGTATACCCTTTTACCACTAATACGGCCTTGAATCTTTGCTGATCAGAACCTGGTATTCCTTGCTTGAATTTGTATATCCACTTACTCCCTATAACCCTTTTTCCTTCTGTATTCTGTACCAACTCTTCTTCTATGGCTCTTTTCCATTGATGTCAATGTTTACTTCCTTAAAGAATCCATCTCTTCTCTTGTATATCCAGATTTGGTTCTTCCTTAAAGAATCCATCTCTTCTTCTATGGCTCTTTTCCATTGATGTCAATGTTTACTTCCTTTTGCTTCTTGATAACTCTTTGGCTCTTCTATTTCCAACACACTTGCAGAAACATATGCAAATTCCGCGATATTTGTTTCTTCATAATGTTTCTTCTAGGTCTATCTCTTGCAAGCTTATAGTCCTTTAACACTACCTGATCATCAGTTTCATCCTCTTGTTTTTCCTCATAAACATCCTCTGAATATCAGTTGTTGGTTCCTCATCTGTAAGATCCAACTTACTTTTAGTGCTTGCCTGACTTTTAAGTGCACTTGCCTGACCTCTCAGTGTTGTTGCTTCACCTTGGATCTCGGTTCTTTGAACTGGATCCTTTACAAAAAATGGAAATTTTACCATCTCTGTCATCTCTATCTTCCTTGTATTTACCTCAGATTTCTCTTTCTCCATTTCTGAAACATCCTTGAACATTAGATCTTCATTGAAGATAACATTCCTGGTGACTACAACTTTGTTTTCCTTATGCAGTCATACCTTGTATCCTTTAGTTCCAAAAGGATAGCCAATGAAGAAATCTTGCTTTACTCTGGACTGAATCTTTCCTTGATCACTGTAAACATAAGCTACACAACCAAATTTCTTTAAATGTTTGTAGCCTACTAACCTGCCAGTCCTTTTTCTTTGCGGTATATCACATCCTATAGCCGTTGATGGTGATTTGTTGATGAGATACACTGACGTTGAAGCTGCTTCTACCCAGAAACTCTGTGGTAAACCAGATTCATTAAGGAGACATATTACCTTCTCCATAATCGTTCTATTCATTCGTTCAACCACTCCATTCTGTTGTGGAGTGTACACACATGTTATATGCCTTTGAATGCCTTCATCTTTACAGAATCTGTCAAATCTTTGATTACAGAATTCCAATCCATTGTCTGTCCTTAGAGTTTTGATCATTTTATCTGTCTGATTTTCAATCAATATTTTCCATTCCACAAACTTATCAAACACATCATCCTTTCTTTTCAGAAAATATATCCATCTCTCATAGTATAATCGTCTATAAAAGTCGTGAAATATTGATAACCAGACTGAGAAAATGGGATGTTAGGTGACCCCCATAAATCTGAATGAACATATTCTAAAACATCCTTAGAATTGTGCTTCCCTACTCCAAAGGACAACCTGTGTGTTTTTTCCATCACACATGCCTCACATAATGTCATAGTTGAGATGTTTTTACCTTCGATCATCCCCTCTTTTACAAGAGTATCCATCCCCTTCTGACTCATATGTCCAAGCCTGTTGTGCCACATTGTGGTTTGATCTTTATCAGCAGAGACTTGATTGCCTTCACCTTGAATGGTTTGGCCTTCTAGAACATAAAGTCCATCCTTGAGTTCTCCTCTCAATATTGTTTTGCATCCCCTGATAATCTTCAATGTCCCATGTTGAGACTTGTACCAGCACCCCTGTCCTTCCAAAACACCAAGAGATATTAAATTTCTCTTTAGTTCTGGGATGTACGTGACATGGGTTAGGGTGATTGTAGATCCATCATGTGATGTTAAATGGATCTTTTCTGTTCCTTTTATCTCGCATACTGAGTTGTTTCCCATCTTCACTTTGCCACAATTCTATTCTTGAAGTTCTGTGAACCATTCTTTGCGAGGTGACATGTGATATGTGCAACCAGAATCGAGTATCCACTTATCATCAATATCTTGCTCCACTGCTGACAATGAATCAAGTTCTATAACTGAAAGAACCTCCATGTCTGTCACATTACCTTTCACTACAGCAGCTTCTCCTCTTTCTTTTGAAACTTCTTTATGATATTTCTTCCTAGCGTTACATTCTTTCTTGAAATGTCCACGCTTCCCACAAAACCAGCAATCTGCCTTCTCCCTGGATTTAGAACGAGACTGCCTTTCTTACTGCTACGTTGATGATTATCTCGTTTCCCTGACCTTCCCCTGACTATCAAACCTTCTGCATTGGATTTGTAATTCTTACCTTGTGAAATCAGCTCCAACTCTTTAGAACGAGCTGCTGCCTTCACCTCTTCAGGTGTAATGGTTGTTCTTGAATATTTTAGAACTTCCCTAAGCTGTTCATATGGCGCCGGTAATGAATTCAGAAGGTACACTGCTTGGTACTCTTCTTCAACCTTAACTTGAAGGTTTTGCAAATCTGACAACATTTTATGAAATACATCAAGATTTTCCTCCATTGTCTTGCTTTCATCCATCTTGAACCCTGATAATCGTTGCATTAGATACATCCTGTTTCGAAGTGATTGCTCAAGAAACTGTTTCTCCAACAAATTCCACAATCCATAAGCTGTCTTTTCTTGAATCACCTTTCTCAAAATCTGATCCGATAGGCAGAGAACTATCAAGTTTCAAACTCTTCTACTTCTTTCAGCTCTAGATATTTGAGCTTGTTCCCTGTTATCCTTTTCTTGGATTCTTGATCCTTGTTCGGTTAATATTGAAGCTATACCTGCAGACTCCATCATTGATCCTGATTCTACTCCTGAAATCGGGGATATTTTTGGTGTCTTAAGCTCATCTTTGAGTTCTTCTTCTGCATCCATGTCCCACATTGTTGGGTCATCAGTTAGAGCTTCATGTAAACCCATGATTTCGAGACTGATTAGAATCTTTACTTTCCATAACACAAAATCTCCTTTACCGTCAAACTTCTCCACATCTAATTTCTGCATTGTTGCCATTGATTCTTGAATCTTTAAACTTCTTGATTTTCTACTTGCCTTCTTCTGAACCTTGAGCTCTGATGTGTTCTCCTTGTTTTAGAACCAAGTGCTCGGATACCAATTGTTGCAATTCGAATGAATCATTTCGAGCTCAAATACAAGATTTATGAAAACCCCTAAGCTAAATTTGAGTAGTGTGTGAGAAAGAGAGTAGAGTGAGAGATTGAACATCGTTGTTTACGAGTTCGATTATCATTGATTCAATCTACGTCTCGGGGAAAGAAAAGGGATTGATTCTTTAGAGTATTAGTTTTCCGATTACAAAAGAAAGAGAGAATACATCGAACCAAGAAGATTAATCTTGAGCTGTGCTCGTTGTAACTCCCCTTTAAACCTTTGGACTGTGTCGTATTTATAGGCGAGTCCTCAATATTTTCACCTGTTCCGATATTAGTCTCTTAAGTAACATACAGAATAACCTTATTCTAGATCAGCAAATACACTTAAAAAACCCAGTGTATCCCCATGCATCCTCTTTTTCCTTAATCCAGCCAAAAACTAGATTAAATGATATCAGTATTTTATTTTAAAATATAAATATGTTGGACTTACATTATCACCAATAATTTTGCAAATTGAAGATTTATATATCACCACAATCATATTCTAAAACTAATTTTTGGAAAAAGGATTTTTTGTTGGGTTTAGTGTTAGGTATATTGAAGATTTACATCCTAAAAAGTTATATTTGATCATTCATTCATATGCTAAAACATAAAGTATATTAATTTTAACTGATTATTTTTTATACTATTTAAAATCATAAAAAATTAAATTGCGAAAAGAAAATAAATAAATTATATATTGGCAAGGATATGATAATCTCCAAATAAAATCTAAAAAAAATCATCTTTGCGACAGTGTTAAAATAATGAAAATAGTTTTCGGAATTAAAACGTAAAGTTTTAACTTCTAAAATGGCAATATATGATATTTGTATAATATTTTTTATTTCCATTCACACTTGATTTTATGAAAAGGAAACGAGATTTAAAATTAATTATTTTCTTATATTACTATAATGATACTCTACATGTATTTTTGGCAAATTATATATCTGTGACATAATAAATTCTAATGGTTTTTCGAAACACCCAAAATAATAATAAAGGAGGCTTAATAGAGGCCGAGAATCTTCTTCTACCTACTTTAGTGAAGTGGCGAAGAAGGTAAGGAGATTCTTCTTTTGAAATTTTTTTGCATTATTTAATAGGTATATTTCCCTTTTGAATAATTATTATTATTCCACAAAAAAAATTAAAATCCATAAAAGTTGTTTTATTCAGCATCCTGGCTTTGGATGTCCGGATCTTGGTTTGACCCATTATTGTGAGTTACAGATCGGACTGAGAACAACGAAATTAAAAGGCTAATTATTTTTAAATGGTTATATATAACTAGGTCAAAATTGATAAATTATAAGTTCGATATTTAGAGTTTATTCGATTTTATAAAAAACTTGATGGTCTTTTGAAATAGAACATTAGGCGAAAATAAATAGTTCGGATGTCAATGTAATTATAGTTAATGCTTGAAATAATAATTGGACGAATGAAATTTTATAGAAAAATCAGACCAAAACATATTACTTTGTGTGATAATAGACATTTTTTCTCTATTATTAATTATAGAGAAATATATATATTTAATGAATAATAAATTTTATTAATTATAGAGAAATATATGTATCTAATAAATAATAATTTTAATATTGTATACGTTTATCTTATTTTTTATGTTGTAATTAATAAATTCTACTATTTAAGAAATTTAATGTCTATTTTATAATTTCAATATTTATAATATATATAATTTAATCGCTGATAGAACATTTATATTTTCTAAAATGGATAAGATACTAATTAGATATTTCATATGTTAATTATTAGATTATCACACAGATTTAACATTTATGTTTAGTATTATTTAAGTGAATATATAATACAATTTTCGAGCTGACAAAAAATACTTGAACTTTGTTTATATATTAAATTATAAATTTTTCTGGTACATCATAATAATTAATTTAAAAATTGATTCCAAATCAATACAAAAACATTAACAACATTAAATTATTTTTCAATCGTGTTTACCGCATTAAAGGGAAATATTAATAAAATATAAAATAAAAACAAAAATAAAATAGAAAAAACAATTCATCTCTTCTCATCATTATCTTAATTCGTTAATCATCCCTTCACTAATGTTCTTCGTCGATTCCTAAGCCTTACAACACCTTTTCTTTTGTAGCCATCGTATGGAGACGTAGAACCCATTGGCACCGTTTTCTCGCCATGATGAACATCATCTACAACGAGTTAATAATGCAAATTGACACATTCAATTTGTTATTCTCCACAGTTTCTATGAGAAAACCTTGCAGTTAGTTTAGGAAATTAGAATTTTATGATATGAGATATATTATATATAATTTATATTTTATATAATAATCGAATGAAATAATATAATATAATATTGTTATTTTTCATAACACCTATATATTCAAAGATTTTTTTTCATTACATTCGAAAAATACATTGGAGAAGAGCGTTTTGCATTTCGGTTCCTAAAGACAGATATATCAATGGTGATTCAGTAGAGAATTGCCAGAATTAATATGAATTCGTGTGTGTATTATTAGGTCTAAAACCATGTTTAAATAGAAATTACAAACCCTAATACGACTGTGGTTAATTACAAAAGTACCATAATACATAATTAACCCTAATACGTCCCTC
This sequence comes from Gynandropsis gynandra, assembly GCA_036759665.1. Taxonomy (NCBI): domain Eukaryota; kingdom Viridiplantae; phylum Streptophyta; class Magnoliopsida; order Brassicales; family Cleomaceae; genus Gynandropsis; species Gynandropsis gynandra. Next base: position 7,192,012 of record CM071875.1, read on the forward strand.
AAGTTGGAGCATGAAGATCTCGAATGCCCAACTTGGAACGCAAATAAAGAAAGAGATTCTGTCCCAATGCCTTGGTGAAGATATCGGCAACCTGTTCTGATGAACGGACATGAGATGTTTGAATGGTGCCGTCCTGAACTGCGTCTCGAATGAAATGACAGTCTATCTCGATGTGTTTCGTACGCTCATGAAACACAGAATTTGCAGCAATGTGCAAAGCAGCCTGATTGTCACAGAAAAGTCGTATAGGTGCCGAAAGAAGAATGCCAAAATCCCGAAGTAGAGCTCTCAACCATATGAGCTCACTCGTAAGATGTGCCATAGATCGGTATTCTGCCTCAGCCGAAGAACGTGAAACAGTAGCTTGTTTCTTGGTTTTCCACGCAATGGGTGAATGACCAAGAAACACAATATATCCTCCAACCGATCGTCGAGTAAGTCGACAAGAGGCCCAATTAGAGTCACAAAAACCTGAGAGGAGAAGATCACAATCGGAGCGTAACCAAATACCTTGCCCAAGAGAACCCTTCAAGTAATGAACAACTCGCAATGCAGTAAGCCAATGCTCCTCACGTGGTTGCTGCATGAACTGAGAAAGAGTATGAACCACGAAACTGATATCCAGGCGTGTGGTTGTCAAATAGAGAAGACGCCCCACAAGGCGGCGATACTGCTCAGGATCCGAGTGAAATGCCCCAGAAGCATCGGACAAACGATGGTTCTGCTCGAGGGGGAAGGTAACAGGGCGACATGCAAGAAGACCGCACTCGGAAACAACGTCAGTCGCATACTTACGATGCGACAAATAGATCCCATCAGAAGTCCTGGCAACCTCAATTCCCAAAAAATACTTGAGAACCCCAAGGTCCTTCATACGAAAACAGTGCCGAAGATATGTCTTGAAGACCTCTATCATGTCAACATCATTCCCACCGATCAAAAGATCATCAACATAGACAAGGACATGAAGATGTCGCGTACCTCGAACCAAAGTAAACAAGGATGAGTCTGACCGGGATTGAAGGAAACCATATGCAAGAAGTGCGGTAGCAAGCTTGTCAAACCAACAACGAGGAGCTTGTCGCAAACCATAGAGAGACTTCTTCAGTTTGCAAACAAGAGTCGGGTAGTCACATGATAAACCAGGAGGAACCTTCATGTAGATATCTTCATGTAGATCACCATGTAAGAAGGCGTTGTGAACGTCCATCTGATGAACCACCAATTGTTTTGCAGAAGAAATGGCCAAGAATGTACGAACGGTAGTTATCTTCACAACGGGAGCAAAAGTCTCCTCGAAATCAACGCTTTCAGTTTGTCGATTGCGAAGAACAACTAGTCGAGCTTTGTAGCGTTCGGTACTCCCATCGGATTTGTACTTGATCTTGTAAACTCATCGGCATCCAATGGCTTTCTTCCCCGGTTGCAAAGTAGTCAAACTCCAAGTGTCATTGTCCGCCAAAGCACTAAGTTCCTGTTGCATAGCCTCGTTCCAATGAGGAGTTACGGCAGCCTCAGAGTAAAAATGAGGCTCGGTTCCGATGTCAATAGCTGCAAGGAAAGCTCGATGTCTCGAAGTAAAGTTAGCATTAGTAACCTAATTCGCTATGGGATACGAGACAATACTTGAGGACAATGAAGAGGGCGGAGAAAGAATGCGAATGGGGTCTTCAAGACAACGAGCAGAGTACGTGACATAATCCCGAAGCTTAACTGAAGAAACCTTGGTACGATGACCACGACCAAGTACCTCAACAGCAGATAACCCTGAACCATCATCTGGAGGAGAACCGGATGTAGAATCATCATGGGATGAAGACGGCTCAGGCGATGATTCCTCAGGTGGAGGATCACCGTGGGGCAAATCATCGGTGGCAAAATCAGACTGCCCTTGTCAGAAGAACCGGATATCTGTGTTAGATGGAACATATCCGGTGAATCATCAAAAACTGAAGGATGAAGTGTCGGATGTGTGGAAGATAATACTGGCGAAGATGAGCCTGCAGAACCCTCCGCATATAGGAAAATATGCTAAAAAAACACCACGTCACGAGAGATAAAAAACTCACGAGTCTCAAGGTCAAACACCTTCCATCCTTTATGTCCAAATGGAAATCCAATCAAGATACACTTGTGACCACGAGAAGCAAACTTATCCGTCTCTTTCTTTCCTCTATGTGCATAACAGAGACATCCAAAGGTGCGAAGACGATCATAAGACGGTGGAGATCCATACAAAACCTCATACGGAGTCTTCCCGTAAAGCAACATAGACGGAGTCCGATTTATCAAGTATGATGTGGCTAAAATACACTCACCCCAAAAAGTTGCAGGCAGATGAGCTTGAAACATAATGGTGCGGGCAACATTAAGGATGTGGCGATGTTTGCGCTCAACACGACCATTCTGCTAAGGAGTGTACACGCACGAAGTTTGGTGAAGTATGCCATGCGTTTGGAAGTATCGTCGAAGACCAATGAATTCGGTCCCATTGTCTGTCCGTACAACCTTAACACAACTATCAAATTGATGTTTCACCATTGCACAAAAATTAGGAATAAGATCTTTGACTTCGGATTTAGAACTCATCAAATAAACCCAAACAACTCGAGAATGATCATCCACTAATGTAAGAAAATAAACAACACCAGTTGTAGCATGCACATTATATGGTCCCCAAATATCGGAATGAACCAAATCAAAACAAAGTGTAGCATTGGACTCACTAGAAGAAAACACAGCACGAGTGTGTTTGGCTCGAAAACAAATATCACAAAGAGTCTTATTCTTAGTCTGTTTAGAAATGCCAAAAATAGTAGGCAAAAAATCTAAAACCTTATCAGACGGATGTCCAAGCCGATGATGCCATAAATTTGGAGAAACCACTGAGCTAGCATGGAAGGCTGTAGGTCCAACTGTTCCCCAAAGCTTGTAAACCCCATCGCATTCTTCACCCGCTCCAATCAGGGTCCTCGCGATACGGTCCTGAATCACACAAAAGCGATTAGTAAACGTCACAATGCAATCATTACTTTGTAACAAACGTGATATGGAGATCAAGTTGCATGTAAGCGATGACACATAAAGCACATGATGAAGATAAAACGAGCTTCCAAGCAATAAATCACCCGTATACGTAGCCATAGTGCAATCACCATTAGGCAAACCAATAGGACACGGAGTAATTGGTGAAACATTGACTAAGGAATGTAAATTTCCCGTCAAATGGTGAGATGCGCCTGAATCCAAAATATATTCAGTGTAATCTATTTTACCGGATTGAGTGTCATCAGACCCATGTGGTTTCAGCTTGAGCAATGACAGCAAAGTAGATCACCGCTCATCATTGAAACCTGGCATAACACCACGATCAATATCATGGTTGGACTTCGAATCCAGGGCTGCGTCCACGACACGAGCTATATTTGCGCGTACAGGAAGAGGACGTCCACCACAGTGAGAACGCTCGGGCTGCCGGGATCGAGCATTCCTCCTAGTGCGGTCTGGTCACGCACTGCAACCGAAGAAGCAAGTGGAGACATCATGACCAGGTTGTGGCAATGAGAACAAACGATGGTCTTGTCACGCACTGCAACCGAAGAAGCGGGAGAAGGAACCGGCAAAGAGGACATTGCAGAGAACCCTACAACCGATCCACGATCATCGCGGCCGCGGGTAATCAATCGATGACGTTCTTCATGCACAACTTTGTAATGAACTTGATTGAGGTTCGGAAGTGGGTCGGATCCAATAACTTGAGACCTAACGGTTCCGAAACACCATCATCAAGTCCCATGAGAAATTGATGAATCTTCTCCTCTTCACGATCGCGCATGAGCTCGGCATTGAGAACGACAACATGTGACGACCGCATCCACAAGTACGGATAGGCTGGTATGTATCCAATTCCTCCCAAAGTTTCTTCAACTTACCAAAAAAAACTTGAATACTCTGATTTTGCTACGAGCAACGAGCAAGCTCTGCACGTATCTGATGAACTCGTGCTGCATTCCCAGCGGAGAATTGTTGTCGAAGATCCTCCCAAAGCGTCCGCACATCATCAACAATGGAAATATTGGTCCGCAATATTACGGATCAATAGTATTAAACAACCACTCGATCAACATCGAGTTGACAAGATCACATTCTTCACGATCAGGAGAATCGACAACAGCGCAACAATTGTACCGTCGAGAAACCCTAGCTTCCTTTTCGTGCGAAGGGCATGTCTGATGTGTTTTGCCCATTCCTCGTAGTTCGAATCACCACGAAGTTGAACCGATGTTATCACAGTTTTCGACCCCTTTGACGGATGCAAATAATAGGGAGATCCGAAATTGCAAGTTGCACGGACGGTCGGGATGACGTGCGGCGGCTGTGCGACGGTCGGCTGAACAGCAGCGGCACCGGATGGCGGGGCGGACAACTGGGCGTCGGCTGCACTAGACTAGGAAGCCATGGAACCGGCGGTGGATGTGGGGGCTGAACTAAATCGGCGGCGCGGCAGCGGCGGCTGAGAAAGTTCAGCGGCGACGACAGAAAAACAGCGGCGGCGGCGGCAGGACGACAGCTGCAACGGCAGCAACTCGCGGCGGCGACAAGAATATAGTACGACGGCGGCGGCAAAACACGGCGACGATCGGAAAAAATTTTAAACATTCGACGGCTACGGCTCTGATACTATGCCAGAATTAATATGAATTCGTGTGTGTATTATTAGGTCTAAAGCCATGTTTAAATAGAAATTACAAACCCTAATACGACTGTGGTTAATTACAAAAATACTCTAATACATAATTAACCGTAATAATAATCATCAGTACAAAACTAAACCCACCTTCAATTTGGGTTTTTCTCCAACCCGTCCATATTCCATTCTCTCGCTTGACAATATTTCGCCAAAGTGTAACAGAAGCCGTGATAGAAGCTGATGTGGTGTATGATGTGGTGAACACATTAACATGGTTGAAGGTAAATTTTGTGTTAATTTGAACACGTTAGAATTTCTGTATTCATTTGAAAGAAATTTTTCAAATTCATATTATTATAAAATATATAAATTGCTAATGTATTTTTGTGTTAATTTGAAATGAGATCCATAGATATTATGAAAATTATTATATCACTTAAAAATTTAGGAAGTGGGGAATATTCGGAACTCCGTATTTAATACAGACAAATGGGATATTCAGACAGAGACAAAAGTCAGGAATGAGGCGACACGTGTCACGAGGAATATCTTTTGTGTGTGCGTTGCATGGGATACTGAAAAAGAAATTACAACCAGCTTTAGAGAAAACAAAATTAAATAAGAAAAAAAGAGGAAAGAAGATGAAATAAAAAAAAAAAGAAAAGGAAGAAAAAGGCTGATACAAGAGAAGAATATTTAGAAAAGGTAAGGGTTGGAGCCTTGCAAATGAAGATATGATGGTTTGGATGACTGCGACCAACAAATAAATTCTTTTGTCGTTTAAATTTACCTTACTTATTCAAATTAATATATATTAACAATGGAACTTCTAATCTGAAATAAGATATCGAATCATAGAAAAAAAATATATTTGTCCACGACCAAAAATATTTCATACCATATATATATATATATATATATATATATATATTCTTGGATTGGTGTTCGGTTTACAAAATTCTGAATGTGGAAGTATTTTTTCAAGTGGACCACATTGTCCCACGAAAAAATTTCAACAAAACGTTATCGATTAAGGTGAAAATAATTAGTATAATTAAAAAGAAAAAATAAAATAATATCCATTATGAGAATTTATTATAATACCGAAAATTCCATAACAAATTTGAACTTATTTCAAACTTTACATAAAATATAAGAATAATGTAACCGATAAATGAAAAAAAATAGATATATACAGTGGTATTCCGCAAGGACTAGTTAGTGTCGAGGGAATTTGATACCTTCTATTTTTTTAAGGACTTCTTTTTATTTAACATCGCTTTTACGTTAATGCAAAAGTTCTTCCTTGCTCTTATCGGTTTATCATTTGCATATTCTACACTGTTCACACGTGCATACATATATGCTGTAAACATCTATTTGAATATACATAAATACGCCTATTTGAATATACATATATAGACTAAATTTATTCAAGACCTGTATGAAAATAATTAGTTTCTTCATCTCAACAAACGCTTAACTAAACTTTTTTACTAAAAATATCTCTTGGAAAGTCTACCGAAAGCAAATATATATAAAAGAGTTTTAGATATAATACTCACATGTATAAATATATCGTTTTTACCTTCTAGGGTTTAATGTACTTTAATCATGTATATAAACCCTTCTAATAACAATAATAAATACAATTTTTATTCTAAAATTACCTAAATTATTCTAACAAACGCTGATTTTAAACTACTCTAAACCTTATCCTTGGTCGATTCTATCCTCTTCGTTGCAACCAAGCAATCTATCACCTATTACTACCGTTCACAATGGCTCATCAAAGAAAACAAGACATTGGCACACTATCGATAATCACCGAACAGGTTTAGAGTTCAACCCCATCGATTCACTTCATGTATTGCTCAATGTCAATATGAACAACATCGCGAAAGTAACATCAACGAATTATCTCACATAGAGCACCTAAATTTTCACTCTTCTCGAAGACCATTGCCTAGATTTTTTCATCGGTCAAATTTTCGACCTGTTGGCACCCACTATTTTAATTGACAACGTTCCCATCCCAAATCTCACATTTGCTCATTTTAAACATAAATATTAGCTATTCGTCTCCGTCATAATTGGTGCTCTATCGCCCTCATTTAAACCTCTTATTGCGAGGACTACATCAATTCCAGAAGTGTGCAAGATCCTCGAGAGCACATACGATAACACATCTAATAAAATAGATTTCGAAAATTTCAAGTGGCCTCTGCACCCACCTTTGGGCATGTCTCGAGCGCGACCTCATCTGGGGGTCAAAAGTCTCATTTGGCACCACCAGTGGTACAAAAAACAGTTTTCAGTGGCCAATTTTCCATTGACATGTGCAATTTTCATCATTCATCAATGGAATCTCGACCATTGATAATTAATCATTGTAAAAACAATTTGGTTCTAAATTCAACCCCCTGTTCATTTGCCAAGATCCGTTGATAATTTTTCAATGAAACCTAACAGATATCTCCATTGAAAACTTTCCACGAAGATCCCTAACTCTTTTCTTTGTAAGTATAAATGGATATCCATTGAAACTGTCAATGGACATCCGTTGATATGATTACATAATATATCAACGAACATCCATTGGTATGAACGAACGACGGTAAAGGGGAATCTATTATCATGTTTGCACAGCGTGACTCTTATGTGATCTGTAATACATTTACAAAACTAAACGAAGTCTAACTAACATATTGAATAAAAATAATAATTAATTAATTATAAGCTTAAAAAAATTTAGAACTTACACCACCATCAACAATGAATAACCTCTTATATCACCTGCCAGAAGTAATATATGTGATTTTGCATTGAAGATTGGATGATGTGCTTGTTCGTACATTTCAAAGCATCATCCACGTCAAATCTACACACTTAAAAGAAAAATATACTTAAATAAGAAAAATATATAGAAAAGGAAAAGAATTATACCACAACGTTCTATCAAGTCATTAGGAGGCAACCATTGGAACGCTTGGATGATCATCAAAAGTATCGATCAAATCATTGATACCCACCATATCATTGTCATCATCAAATACCAACAACAATAGAATATATGATGGAAGACAATACGGTAACGAATGAGGTGGTGGAATGGCTCTCACGGAATCCATCAGTAACACTTCGTGATCGATACATCAATGCGGAAGATAACGAAGGAGAGAGAAATTTATAGGATTTGTTTAAGTTTTTTATTGATTTAGTTTACAATGGAACTTTTCAATGGTCTAAAAATTTTTAACGGACATCCATTACAAATTTCAGTGGATGCCCGCTGAGAACTATGTCTAATCAACAGACATAAGAATTGCAATCCTTCGTCTTCTATTTCAACGAGCAACCGTTAAAACTTGCAATGTAAGCCATTAATTTGCCTATTTTATAGCCTATGTAATACAAAAGTCAGAGGTCTAGGTGATTTCAATGAGCATCCATTAAAATTATCAACAGATGCCCGCTAAAATTATCATCGGATGTTTGTTGCAACTATAAGGGCTATTACGGTGCAGAAAACTGTAATTATTAAACATTTCAACAGGCATCCATTGATAATTTTAGGAAATACAAGTTGAAAAATTTATAACATTTACGTCATTAAATAGTACATTTAGGAACATGCATTCCTTACAATTATCAACTGACATCCATTAAAATTATTAATGGATGCTCGTCAAAATGAATAAGGGATAAAAAAACAAAAAAAATGCTAACTTCCGAATAGAATCGCTCTTATCAATGGATATCTGTTGAAAATTTAATTGGATGCCCATTGATAATAGAAAATGGGAAGTAAAAAAATGTACAATTGGATAAATTTAATCTTTTAATCTTATAATTACAAAATTTAGAACTTTTCTTTTGTTGATTCTTCAATTGGTAAGTCTTCCTTTGATGGTCTGTTAAACTCATATCACTGTTCATATTCAACATCTTTTGGTACAAAGTCTTCATAATCGATGATGCATTCACCATCTAAGTTGAATTTTACAAAAATCTCTTCACGATCTTGAAATTCAAATAAGTATATTGATTCAAAGTTTTCGATTTTCAATGGATAATTTTTTTTCTTGTGCATTTAAAATTCCACACGATTTAATCTTCACCACAACCCACCACTCTTCTCCTAAAGGTTTCAATAATGTCGGATATTGACCATAATATACTTGATCGACTTGATATATTTTGATCAATGGATTATACTTTGTGTAATGTCGTGAAGGGTTAATGTCAATTCCTCACCATCGATTTTTTTTGGGTACTACATCTTTTGGTTGAGTTGAACCATTAATATTGGGAAAACATTATCTTCGATCCAACTAGACCATGATATTCAAAATTATGCAAAATATTGTAGAAATTATCATCATCTATTTTATTATTAACACAAATATCGTAATTGGATGTGTTTCTATGTATTATGTGCTCATATTGTGGAAGTTGTATCCTAGAGTAAACATAGTTGGCTAGCATAATATATTTTTTGCAGGCCTGTTAGCTAAATCTCTCAACCACATAGCATTTATCTCGTCGCAATCCTTAACCTATAATATAATAATAAAGTATTAATTATATAATATTATGTAAAGAAAACAAGTTAAATTAATATAATTATGTCGAGAAAAATGACTTAACATAATCTCTCAACCACAATGCATAATGTTGGATTTTCATTTTGTTGAGTTTATTAGCGCTTAAACAAGGATAAGTGTCAATTTCTTCATCATCAAATATCATGTAATAAAAAAATTTAACAAATGACCATTATAATGATAACATTTATAGTATAGATATATGCAATAAGTTTGAATAATATCATTTTTTACTTTTTGAAAGATAATAACTGTTTACAATTTACCATAATATAAATGTGGACGTGATTATATTCCTATACTATTAGTCAATATTCCTCTAATTCCCTTTCCTTTAGTCCAATTGGTGTAAAACTCACTCGAAGACACCAAATTGAAGATTATATTGATATGGATATATGTATGATCTTTTTTTTAACCTTCTTCATTTAGTAAGAATATGCGACTCAAGATATAATCTACTAAAATACTTGATCTCTTCCAACAAATATTTTTTAACAATGGATCCTTCAATTTCTATTTTGTTTTTTTTCTTTTTCCTTTAGATGGAAATGAATGTAATACCATCAATTTCTATTTTGATTTCTTCTAACAAATATTGTTTAATAATGAATCCTTCAATTGCTATTTTTTTTTCTTTTGTTTCGATGGACACATTCATTTGAATTGAATCAGCCCACCAAGTATTCCATCGTCTTGTAAATGTATTGAAAAATGTTACATGAAATCGAAGAACGAAGGAGAAATACCTTTTTCAAAGAGCATAATACCTATTCGATATTGTTCTTCATAACATCCATGTCGTTTCTTTTTAAAATTCTCGAACAAATATTTTTAAAGAATATGCTAATTTCACATAAAGCATCGTGCCAATTCACATGGTAAACTTCTACAACACGTTCTTTTGAAAATGTTTCTTGAATGCATGTCCACGATGAAGAAATATCATATGAAAAAACCTACCATGGTTTCTTCCCATGTACGAGTCAAAATGAATTGGTATCCTTCATACAATACATACATGCCAATCTCCTATACGTGCTCCATTCAGAAAACATTTCACACGCAAGAAATTCGCTAATTGTCCACAACAACACTGTTTTGAACACGAATTTCTGCTTCAAAATTACAATGTATGCAATAATTATGTTGTTTTGGAAATCTCTCAAATTCATGAATTGATGAATACAAGAATATAACAAAAGTTTTCTTCGTATGTTTATGTTCTTGAATCAACACTATTAGAAACATAACTTCTCTTTTCAAAAAATCTTGAAAGGTAAATTATATGAAGATCAAATCACAAGCCATATATAATATTGACTTACGGATTGTCCATATTGACTAAAACCATCAGTGCACAGACAAACTAAATATTCCAAGTTTCATATGCAAACTTAGAAAATATCTGATTGAAATCCTTCTAGGCCTTAGCATTTTATGGATATTGCATTACTCGTTAACTCGTCGAGTCTTGTGCGTGCTATCTCACTGATGCAAAGATTTTCTTTCACTCTTTAAATCTTCTCAACTTGTTTGCTACATGCATGTAAAACATATTTTTGTACACTATGTATTTCCATGAAGATTGTTGTTGGACGAAATTTGCTTGTACCATAAAATTTTCATTCCACAAGGTCTCCTCCCAAAACAGCATGCAATTATTTCTCCAAAGATCAATCTTCTTGATGGGGTGTATCTAAATCCTATAAAGCATTATTTGTTTCATAATATGTTTGTAGAGCTGATTATGCTGCGGTAAATATTCATGCATTGTTTGATAAAAAAGAATCCATGTTATTTTCTGCCAAAATGTAATCGATATTTTACTCATTCATCTTAATGATAAGCATAAACGAGATTCAAGTTCATCACAACCTTCATATATTGGTTGTTTTGTTGCATCCAATAGGTCGAAAAATCACCGTATCTCTCCACGAAAAGCGTTTGACACCATTCCGAAATATGGATTAATCATCATTGTCTTTATAATATCCTCGTCATTTGTTTCGGTTACTTGAGTCTTGTAGAGTCACACCTCTAACACCACTATTTTCATCGTGCAAGAACCTAAATTGATAATTTTCCACGAAATCGACCTTATTAAGGTGTTTATAAACAATATTTTGATTGTGGTACTTCATGGTTTTGCGTCTTTTGAAGTGAAATAATATTGTCCCTGGTTCTTGACACAAAGTTTGTATCGATAAAAAAAATGGTTCCAAACCGAGTAAGAATTCTAGCGTAGTCTCTTTAGTTATCGAATCTATTCTTCTATACTTCAACTCTCTTGACCTATATATATTTTTATTTAAAGAGAATGAAAATTATTTGAAAGTATGTTTACACTTGAATTATTTTATGTCAGAAAAACAAGTTCGTTGTATGAATAGTGATATTTTCATCACATATCCATTGAAAATACCAACGAATGACTGTTGAACTGTAATAGTCGAATTTTCTAACAATTGTATCGAAACTTTAAATATATCAAATGACATCCATTGGTATTTTCAATTGATGCCTTTAAAACTTGCAAGTAGCATTCGTTGAAATAAGTAATGTTTTTCAACAACCTACCAATGGAGGTTTCAACCAATTACAATGGGTTGTTTATCCGTTGCAACACATTTCTAAATATAAATGAATCAAACATGTTGATGAACCGTTGATATTTACGGTACACGTTTTAACAGGTATCAATGTAAACCTCCACGACACGTATCCATTGATATTACGTTAAAAGTTGCAAGAGATTTTTAACGGTTTATCCACTATTGATATCCATTGTCATTTTTTGAACGGACAAATCCATTAAACCATCTACTGAAATTAGTGTGTTTCTTTTTGTAGCGTATGTCCAAAAATGTGACTTATCGCCCTTCGATGTGGACAAATGGCTACTTGATAGTGGTGTATCACATCATATAACATTGAATTTGCATAATCTTTTGCTTCAAAAACCTTACATTGGTGGAGCAAATATGATTGTGCGTTATTGCAACACTCTTCCCATCACATATATTGCCTCTTTCTCATAGTCATTGTTTGACGAGATTTAATATTTTTGGATTTATTATTTAGATCACAGGTGAAGAAGAATCTAGTCTCCATTCATTAGGTATGTACCACTAATAATGTAACACTTGAATTTAGTGATAATGATTTTCAAATGTACGATCCACACATGAGAGGTGGATCACAAAGACACCCACATCAACCAACCTTATCTATGCGTTCACCGTTTTAAAGCCCACATTATCCAAGTGGTATTCCCGTTTAAGTAATCCAGCATTCCTATTCGCAGAATAATATCAATCTTTACCTTACCATTTTCTCATCTCATTGTCCTTCACTATGAAATGCCCACTCTAGTAAAAAAAAATCATAAACATCTATTTTATAACATCTCGATTACATCTTACAGTCAATTAGATATTTTTTTTTCCGATGTTTGAACATCTCCAATAAATACCATAGATGTCTTCAAATACTATATCATATTCGTAGTCACTTCACTTGTTATAGTTAGATTATCCATTCAAACAAAAATCTCATGTTCTACCCACTATCACTCGGTTCAAACCACTTTCGATGTAAAATTGCAATCCAAAATTCGCAAACTATCTTAATCCGTAGCAACCTGTCTTAACAAACATGGCATAACCCATTTAACCACCAACCCCACCCTCATGAACATAATTGTATATACGAGCATCCTCAATGTCACAATGTCAAAACCAGGTTGTCCATCCTCATATATCCTCGTTACCTATCCACTTTTGGTCCCTACTTTAAACATGTCATGCTATCTTATCAATAGAATGTCGACTCCAGTCCTAGCCCATTGATCACCTTACAAAATGGTTTTTTACAATGACGAAAACTATATAATACCATGAACTTTTGAATGTCTATGCTATCCATGGATAATTGTCTCGCATATACAACCTATGTCTACACCTCCTTTCTTCTTGGAATATTTTTGTTTCTTCTTGAGATATTCATCCACCTAAAATAATACCTATTTGTGTCTAGATCTGACCACCATTCTATATTTTTGTTTCACATTACGTAACCTTTCATGAAACTATTTTTCCCTATTATGAACCTACAAAATAGCTTCCTAATAACATCATACCACAAAAAACATTTTCTATCCGCACAAGGGTATTTAGACATAATGAAAAAAAATATTTCCATGAATAAAAGAGATTTCTGCATCCATCCTTCTCTAGGTCTTTCTTGGCCACGATTGCCTGATCCACCACCACGACATACCAACAATACAATGGTATCTGATAAAGGATGATATAAGAATTTGAATACTTTTGAGAAGATAAGAGAAATAATTCTTTCTTTCTTATTTTTCGATGCTTTCTTTCCCAAACATACAACTTGTCTATATATAGTTTTTTTCAATAGACTAGAGAGTTCAATAGTCAACAAAATTAAAAAAAAGACATAAATGAGATCAAAATTCTATACAAAACTTATGCACTCAAAATCTGACCTTTCATTACTAAAATAACAATAACTTCTTCCATAAATTTCCAAACGTCTTGAAACTTGAACCATCAGAGAGTAGACTCTCGAAGCATCCGGATTCATAAATCACACGTTGAATTTGGTTTCCATTTGAGCTTCCAAATCTCTGATAAAAACCATCCAAATATTCTGACAGTTTTGAGTTTAATTCTCAATAAATTCCTCCTTTAAACTTCTCTGATCTTTCATGTCGAGCTTCTCCTTCAAATTTTCAAACAGAACAGTTGGTAGAGACTTTGTAAAAATATCTGCAAGTTGGTCATGACTTGCAATATGTGCAAAATCTTCGTCATAATCGATTCCCGCCTTTTGTGAATAACTTTTTGCAACTAGACACGCCTTGTACCTTTCAATTTCACCTTGGGCATTCATTTTCTTCTTGTACACTCATTTGACACCAATGGGTTTGTATCCTTGAGGCAACTCCACTAAATCCCAAGATTTGTTTCTTTTGATTGCTTTTATCTCTTCATCCATTGCAGTTTTCCATCTTTTGTGTCTAATAGTCTCTTCAAGACTGATGTTCTACGAGTCTGCTAATAAGCAAACCAAATGCACTTCTTCAGTTGACTCATATAGATCTTGTAAGCTTCGTATCCTAGGTTGAATTGGCTCATCTTCATCTTCGGTATATACATGAGAGGTCATTGGAGTGATTATCAGTGAAACACTTAATGACTCTTCTTGTATTGCCTCCTTTTGGTTCTTCCAATCCCACATATTTTCTTCATTCACATGTACATCTCAGCTCACAATAGCTTGTGAAGGTAGTAGACATGTATTCTCTACCTCTGTCGGACCATAAAGCCTTGATATAAAGATTATTCGTCTTCTCCACCATTGTCTTGAATTTCTTAAATACCTCAAAAGCTTAAGACTTCTCCTTCAAAAAATAAACTCATGTTTTCCTTGTACAATCATCAATGAAAGTGATAAAATATCTTTTCTCACTAAAGGATTTCGGAGTGATTGGACCATATTCTCGGTGTGTACCAACTCGAAAGGTCTTCTTGCACGATATTCTGCCTTCTTTGGAAAAGTTTTCCTTGCATGCTTACCAAGAACACAACCTTCACAAAAAGTCTTGATGTAGTCAATGTTCAGTAACCCATGGACCATTTCCTTCTTACCTAACTCCTTTAGCCCACCGTAATGAAAGTGTATGAACCATAAATGCCATAACGTTGCTTTATCCTCCATATTGACTTGCAAAGACCTCTCTTGTATATTCTGCAAGTTAGATTTCAACATCCGGTTTTTCGCCATCTCCACGTACACAAGCAATCGACTATTTTCGTCCTTCAATTGCAGTATTCGATCTTTCATGAAGAGCAAATATCCTTTCTCCAATAATTAACCTATATTGAGAATATTGCACTTTAGATCAGGTACTAGT
The DNA here is from genome assembly GCA_036759665.1 of Gynandropsis gynandra. Lineage (NCBI taxonomy): Eukaryota > Viridiplantae > Streptophyta > Magnoliopsida > Brassicales > Cleomaceae > Gynandropsis > Gynandropsis gynandra. Next base: position 7,207,253 of record CM071875.1, read on the forward strand.
GCACATCATCCATGGTAAGCTCTTTTCCATTCTTTTGGAGAAAATGCATCTTTCATCAGCCCTTGACTTTAACCTTCGATGCATCTTCGAAGGACACATGCCCATATTTTATCTCTTGCATATCAACAAAGAGTTGTCTGTACCCACACATATGGTTGCTAGCATCGGTGTCGAGATACCACACCAAGTCACCATCTGATGTGTCGCCTTCATGTGCCATCATGATAACTGTATCATCTTTGCTCCCATCTTCTTCGACTAGGTTAAAATATTCTTCCACTTTCTTCTTGCAAAATTAATCTTTTGCATAATGTCCATATTTGCTAGAGTTGTAACATTCGACGCTTGTGCGATGTGAATGGCCTCCTCTTCCACGACCGCGGCCTCATCCAAGCCAATTCTGTTGGCTTGGTTGTCCTCTCTCTTCATTGTAACTTCCACGACCATAACATCTACCGCGACTAAAACTGCGACCTCCACGGCTATGTGCTCTTCCTCGGTTATGTTGTGCATACATCGCTTTGTCCACCTGGATTACTTTTGTTTGTAAGGCCTCTTCGAATATCTCTTGCTTCTTTTTGTTTTTTCGTTGTTCATGCGCTTCAAGAGAACCCGTGAGATCATCGACGATCATCTCTTCCAAATTTTTTGACTCCTCGATAGCACATACAACATTCTCAAAATCATTTGTCAATGATCTAAGAATCTTCTCCACAACTTGCATCTGTGAGAGTTTCTCCATTACTTTTGAGTTGATTCACCACTGTTTGCACACGAGTAATATAGCTAGATACATATTCTGACTTCTTCATCTTCATGGACTCCAACTCGCCTCGTAGAGTTTGAAGACACACTTGTTTAACTCGTTTGGCACCCTTGAACACCTTTTTCAAAGTGTCCCATGCTTGATTCGAGTTTCCTGCACCAGCAATCTTCTCAAATCCTGAATCATCTATAGCTTGGAATAAGAGAAAGGGAGCGGTCTTATCCTTCATTCGCATTTCTTTCAATGCTTTCAACTGGTTTGTTGTAGCATCGACAACGTCTATCTCATCGTAGCCACTTTCAACTACTTCCCACACATTTTGTGAGCCGAGCAAGGCACGTATTTGAATACTCCAATTGTCATAGTTCGTCTTGGTGAGTCGTGGCAGCGATATGTGGCTCAATGATGAGCTTCCCAAATTCACCATGGCTCTGATACCAATTTGATGAAAGAGGATATAAGAATTTGAATAATTTTGAGAAGAGAAGAGAAATATTTCTTTCTTTCTTATTTTTTGCTGCTTGCTTTTCCAAACATACAACTGGTCTATATAAGTTTTTTTCAATAGACTAGAGAGTTCTATAGTCAACAAAATTAAAAGAAAGACATAAATGAGATCAAAATTCCATGCAAAACTAATGCAGTCAAAATCTGACCCTTCGTTACTAAAATAGCAATAATTTCTTCCACAAATTTCCAAACGTCTTGAAACTTGAACCATCAGAAAGTAAACACTCGAGGCATCCGGATTCATAAAACATACTTTGAATTTGGTTTCCATTTGACCTTCCAAATATCTGATGAAAACCATCAAAAAATTCTGACAATTTTGAGTTTAAGTCTCAATAAATTCCTCTTTTAAACTTCTCTAATCTTTCATGTCGAGCTTCTCCTTCAAATTTTCGAAAAGAACAGTTAGTAGGGACTTTTTGAAAATATCTACAACTTGGTCATGACTTGCAACATGTGCAAAAACGTAGTCATAATCGATTCCCGCCTTTTGTGAATAACCTTTTGCAACTAGACACGCCTTGTACCTTTCAATTTGACATTGGGCATTCATTTATGTAACCTTTCATGAAACTATTTTTCCCTATTATGAACCTACAAATAGCTTCCTAATAACACCATACCACAAAAACATCTTCTATGTTTTTTGGACATAATTAAAAAAAATATTTCCATGATTAAAAGAGATCTCTGCATCCTTCTCCAGGCCTTTCTTGGACACGAGCTAACCTTTGATTCAAAGGCCTGATCCACCACCACGATATACCAACAATACAATGGTATCATCCGCAGATATGAAAAAGTGACAACTTGATAGTAGTGCATCACATCATATAATCTTGGATTTTCACAATCTTTCGCTTCACTGCTACTAAATTGGTGGAGAAACTGTGATAGTGGGAAATGGCACCATCCATTTCGAATCACATATATCAACTCTTACTCACAGCCCATATCTAGACGAGATCATATATTATTTTTAATATGTTATGTGTACTGAAAATGAAGAAAAACCAAGTCACCATTCTTAAACTATGTACCATTAATGATGTATCCATTTGAATCATTAATGATGCATATTAAAGTCCTATGTCTAATATGTAATGATGTCGGTTAATCTCAAGTAATAATTTACCTAGACTAACGCTTCCGCAAGAATACGGATCGTATAGTACCAGGGTCGAACACAATGAATTGATGCAACTCTAAAGCTAGTAACTAATGAATAAGACGTGTGAAATCAATAAGTGAGTGGGAATGCAAATGCAAACTAAACTAAACTAATGAACGGAAGGACTCAACGACTAAACACCATAGGTATCGAGAGTTGCACAACGATGCAACGAAATTCTAACAAGATCATACTATCACGAGTTCAGAGAATTCAAGCTCTTATATAGGAACTGACTGGCGTAGACTTTTCCACTATCTAGCATGCGTATACCAATATATCTATTGCGTATCTCACCTACATAGACGCATTAAGACCGCTATCCTAATCGATCGATTGGCGTAGATTCTAAACCGATTAAATCCTAAATCATGGCTAGATTCCAAAGTCTAATCCCCTGGCGTAGATTCATTAGACTTCTATAATCATCCATTCGAGTGGCGTACAAGAATGAAAGCATTAAACACAACCAATCAATATGAAAACGATCAAATATTGAATTCATTCATTCAAGTGGCGTACAAGAACAAAAGTGTTAAGAACCACCAAGCATTAAGAACA
>CM071875.1:7268367-7290783 GCA_036759665.1 Gynandropsis gynandra
ACAGATCAGTTGGGGAGGGTTTTAAGTCAAGAAGACGTTGCAAACCAGTGCACAACCCTCCAACAATCCAGGACAGATTCTAGCGCACCTCAGGCGGCTTTCATCGATAGTTCAACCACTCCCGATATGCTTAATGGTCGAATCAAGCATCCAAATCCTGACTGGAGTGTTGACAAAGCACCGAAGGTAGAGTTTAAGCCCTTACCACAAGGGTTGAGGTATGAATTTCTCGGACTTGAATCCACGTATCCGGTTATGGTAAATGATGACCTAGATGATTCCCAAAGAGCACGATTGCTAGAAGCTCTTAGGAGGTATAGGGGAGCTATAGGTTATACGTTAGCGGATATTAAGGGATTTAGTCCAGGCCTTTGCATGCATAGAATTCACCTAGAAGATGACATTAAGACCTCTATTGAACATCAACGTAGATTGAACCGTAATATGATGGAAGTGGTTAAGAAAGAGGTTCTTAAGTTGTTAGATGCTGGCATTATATATCCAATTTTGGATAGTGCGTGGGTGAGTCCTGTTCATGTAGTTCCAAAGAAGGGAGGTATCACCGTCATTCCAAATGTGAACAACGAATTGATTCCAACGAGAGCAGTCACGGGATGGCGGATGTGCATCGACTACCGCAAGTTGAATGCAAACACACGGAAAGATCACTTCCCTCTACCTTTTATTGATCAAATGCTTGAACGTCTAGCTCTTCACTCCTACTCCTGTTTTCTTGATGGTTATTCAGGGTTCTTTCAAATTCCAATCCATCTAGACGCAATGAAATGCCTCAACAATACATTCTAGAAGTCGAGCCATTTGATGTGTGGGGGATAGATTTCATGGGCCCTTTCCCATCCTCGTGCGGAAATTCCTATATCCTAGTTGCGGTAGACTATGTCACCAAGTTGGTGGAGGCTTTGGCATGTCACACAAACAACTCTAAACCAGTGACAAGGATGTTCAAGCATGTCATATTTCCACGTTTTGGAGTCTCGAGAGTTGTGATCAGCGACGGAGGTAAGCATTTTGTGAATCGTACCATAGATGGGTTGCTGAAAAAATACGGTGTTAGACATAGGGTAGCAATGCCTTATCATCCTCAAACCAGTGGCCAAGTTGAGGTTTCTAATAGAGAAATCAAATCGATTTTGGAAAAAACGGTCTCAAGGTCTAGGAAGGATTGGGCATTGAAACTCGATGATGCACTGTGGGCTTATCGTACGGCATTTAAAACGCCAATCGGAATGACTCCGTTTCAGCTTGTGTACGGTAAGACATGCCATCTACCGGTTGAGTTAGAATACCGAGCGTATTGGGCAATCAAGGCACTGAACTACGACTATAAATCAGCCGCTGAGAAGAGGACGTTACAGCTTCATCACCTTGAGGAAATGTGCCTCGATTCGTATGAAAACGCAAAAATTTACAAGGAACATACGAACCGGTGGCACGATCGGCATATACTCCAGCGGACATTTGAGGTTGGTGATCGTGTGCTTGTTTTTAACTCACATTTAAAACTCTTTCCAGGGAAGCTTAAGTTACGCTGGTCCGGGCCATTCACGATTAAAAGCATCTCACCACACGGAGCAATCGAGCTAATAGGAGCAAATGGTGCATTTAAAGTGAATGCTCAACGAATTAAGCTCTACAATGCGGATATCACAGATTTTGATCAAGCTAAGTTCGCTCTTTCGGAGCCGACTCATGCGTAGAGCATTTCGGTCAAGCTCAAGACCTTAAACAAGCGCTTATCGGGAGGCAACCCGACTGTTTCATATTTCATTTCATTTTCTTTCGGATTATTCATTTTTCTTTTCATGTTGATGTACTTGGTGGGATCGTATACTCTTATTTTTCCCGTTGTTTTGTTTGCGATATCCTCTTAGGTTTTGAACACCGGGACGGTGTTTCATTCAAGTCTAGGGGGATACTCGTCGAGTATTGTCATATGATTAGGATTAGATGATTAGGATTAGATGTAGATTTTTGTTTTTAGAATAAACGGATGGATACTTAGCATGAATTGTCGAGCTTTAGTCATTATTGTGCGACCCTGTCGAATCGTGAACTAAAGTCTGGGTGTGTTTAGAAGTCTTCTTGATTCCGATTAGTTGAAGTAATTGTGCTTGAAACCATGACTTATAGTTACATTCACCTCCTAGGTTTCAGTACCAAGTAGCATATCTCAGTGTATACCGATTAATCGAAGCTTGTTTGATAGATTTTTAGCGTTCTTGAGATTCCACACGCTTATACTCTGCTGTCAATGTTCTCTCCTTGGATAAGTCTTAACTATTTTAGGTTTTCATTGACATGAGTACATCGAGATCGATGGTTCGGGTCTAAGTGATGGGTTGAGGCACTATTCTACGTCCTAAGGGTTAGAGTTATGCGTATTCTTCATAATAAAAAAGTAAAAAAAAAAAGCTTCAATGACGCATCTCTTCACTCCGCTAAGGTTACTAAACCTATTGAGTGTGCCATAGGCAGCCTGGGTCTAAGTAGAAAGCCACCCTCTTCGACTTCGACGTCCTAGGAACCAAGCGTGGAACCATAAAAAAAAAGAATAAAAAAATGAGAATAAGAACGAGAATGCAAGTTCAATGATATCTCAAGCTTAGGAGAGTTGGTATGGAGATTGCTTGGACGTTGTTTAGGAGTATGGACTAACTTAGGTCATTGGTAGGATTGCATGGTTTGAGACTTTCGGTTGATAGAAGTCTGAACTTGGTACGCTTAGGCTTGCGTTCATGTGACGCGTTGTTTTGCATGATGGCTAATCCTTTGATGTATTTGTGTTAGTATCCATTGTTGTTTAGCTCTTCTTGTACTCGACTCTAGGTTTGCTCGAGGACGAGCAAAAGGTTAAGTCTGGGGGAGTTTGATAACACGTAATCCGTTGTAGTTTTTATATCATTCTTAGGTCTAATTTTTAGTAGATTACTTAGATTTCATTCATTTATCGAGTTTATTCGAAGAATTTATCTACATTTCGTGTTTTGCATAGGAAACGAAGACATGAGGAGAAACACGAGAGATTATGGCAATCTAACCCCGAAAACGTAGTTAAATGACAAGGTTCGACTTATGCAAGGCCATGGACTGAAAGTGAACACTCAAACACCGAGGGAAAGGGGCGGAAACAACATTTCAAGACATGCCCGCTCGGGCATTGGGAGTGTACACGATCGGGCAAATTGCTGCCAATTACCCCCGTAGCTTTGCACGACTCGGGCACTCAAGGAACACGACCAAGATGGAGTGCCCGCTCGGGTGGAATTGGAGTGCCCGCTCGGGCAAATTGATGCCAAGAAATCACCGTAGGTTTGCACGACTCGGGCTCAAGAATTACACGATCGGGCATGGTGCCCGCTCGGGCTAAAAGGAGAGCACCCGGTCGGGCAAGTGTCCTGCATGAGCGGGTAGAGGCTGTGCCCGCTCGGGCCCTGGAATTTCTCAACTAACTCCTAAGTTTTGGAACGGCCAAATTAAGGGGAAATCAGATCTGAAAAAGGAGTTTTCGAATCAGATCTGAAAAAGGAGTGTTCGACCCTAGTTACTACACGATCCCTAGTCACAAAGAATTGATGCGACTTATAAGCTATTAAACTAATGGAATAGACGTGTGAGGTGACTAAAGATGGAATTGTGATTGAACTAAACCTAACTAAATCAACGAGATAAACTTATAGCTAAGCACCATGGGTATCGAGAGTTTGCATCACGATGTAACGAAGTTCTAAAAGGATAATTGGTCTTAGGTACTATCATGAGTTCAGGGAATTCAAGCTCTCCTATAGGAACTGACTGGCGTAGACTTGTCCACTATCTAGCATGCATATTGAGTGATTCAAACCCTTTAATGATTTTCGATATTTCCTAAAGGTTCATCTTCATAGATAAGGGTGCTACATTCTGGAATGAGTGTCACCATCTCATTCTTGATAACATGCTTCTTGGATAGGATGTCTTCCAAGAATTTTGCGTAAGACGGGATTTCTGTGATGGCATCGTTAAAATGCATTGTGATTTCCAGCTTCTTCATCATCTCCACAAATTTAAAAATTGATTGTCATTGTTCTTCTTTCTTTTGTCGAGATGGAAAATGTAGCGGGGGAATTGTCGGCAATGATGGAACATATGCCCGCTCCTTTTCTTTTTTGTTATCACCATGGGAGTTATTGTTCCTATGGACCTAGGAGTGGATTCAAGATGAGCGACTTAGGTATCCATCATCTTTAGATGCATTTGGATTTCCCCTATTTGTTCTTTCGTTGCTTGCTTAAAGTGATCGTGTTGAGCTTTCATCATGCGCAGTTCTGCATTATGAGAATTTTGTCCGTAAACCAACTAAGAAAACATAGACTTGATCTCGTTGTCCCCTTTGTTTTATCGTTAAGCAATCAAATTTCCTATAGGGAGTACATGAGGCTAAGATATCCTGTTTTGCCGATTCTGCATATTGGTGGTATGTGTTTGAATAAAGGTTGCTCGATAAGTATTTCACATATTTGTTCATCTGCTCCGCCAAACATATCACCGAATGATATTCTTGATATCTTTGGAGACCTTTAGAAGAATTCAATGATGTTTGATTTATGTCAGCTTTTTGAAATTTCAGCTCAACTACTTGAGCTTGGAGGATTAGAACCTCAATTTTTGTCTTTCTCGGTTGAACTCTCCTTACGTAATTAATCGAAGGATTCCTCTCGCTAGCCATCTTCTCAATTCGTTCTTCTAGCTGAATGAAATTGAGATTGTACAATGAACCTCCACATGCCACGTTTATCCAAACATGAATGTCTTCGTAGAGTCTCTCGATAAATGTTGATATGATGTACTTTTAATCTATCTCGTGATTTGGACAAGCAAGTTGATTGCCCTTTAATCATTTCCTAGCCTCATAAAATGTCTAATCATCTTATTGAGAGAAGGTGTTGATTTTTTTCATAATAGCTTGTCTCTTGTGAGGTGAAAAGAAGTTCACCATAAACCGTTCTTCAAGCTGAATCCATGTATTGATAGAGTCTAAAGCTAATGTGTGTAACAATTCTTGCGCCTGGTATTCAAGAGAAAATGGAAAGGCTAATAGCATGAAAACCACTTTTGTTACTCTTTGGACTAGCTTGAGTGAACTACACAACATTTTAAACTTCGTCAAGTAAAGATTAAAATCTTTATTTAATCTCCCTTTGAATGCAATTTAATTCAACACCGACAGAAAAGATGGCTGAAGTTCAAACTGACTTTAATCAATATTCAATCGTCCAAAATAGGACAAGAGTTAATGTTCTTAGGAGTGGTATATACTCCATAAGTTTCGTCCTCTTAAATCATGTTTTCCACGTTGTCGGCCATGGACAATCTTTTTGCTTGTTCTCGTTCGTTTCCTCTTATTTGGTTGCATACCCTACAAAGAATAAAAACAAAACAAAATAAGAAGGGATGTCTAAAGCATACTAAAAAAAATAAATGAAAAAAATAACCTAGATTCATAAAACAAATAACTAAACCTAAAGTCTAGACAATATGGCCAAAAACTTGATGCATCGTCTACGTGTGATCTTATCCTAATCAAGTTTTAATATTTATACCTAGACTAAACATTCTGTAAGGATACGGATCATGTAGTACAAAGATCGAATGTAAGGACTAAGAGTGATATAAATTATTAATCCTACAAGCTACGACCATGAACAATTTAAGGTGTATTATGTACTTAGAATATATCATAAATGTATGATACAACTATTTATATTGAGGCAATGCTTCTAGATTAGAATGTTTCTTTTACAAACCTTAATTAATTAAAGATATCACATACTATCATTTTGGTTCTATCTGGGAATTTAATCATCTAAAGGTGGATCTACTTGCTCTCATAGTGCAACTCCGGATCTACCTCTGCAAACCCTTTTCTAGTATAAAGCTTATTAGTGTAATGAGTCTAGTAACCTATATTTCAATGTATTAGTAAACCTACCTGCTCTCGCAATGCAGATTTCTATTCATGTTTAAGTCAATAAGTTCTATTACCTTCACATACAATGCAATACAACTCGATATCCCAATTCCTATTCCATTTAACCCACTCCCACATATGATCAATCATATTTATCTAAGTAAAAAAGATCTAATATAATCCAACATTTTAATCTGCAGCTATACCATATGATATTCACTTCTAGTGAACATACAAGAATTGAAAGAATTAGAAGATGCATTAGACAATAAAATCCAAGTAAGGAATGGATCTACTAGGTTATTCTACATCTCGAAGCAAATAAACTCGTGATCTTGTCAGGAAATTTGAGATGGAAACCTGTAAATCAACTAATACTCCAATGTCCACCACAATAAAATAACAAAAGACTAATATGGAGAAGATGTGGATCGTGAACATTACCATGGTATGATTAGAAATCTACTTTATTTGATAGCAAGTAGACGTAATCTTGCAATTAGTCATAAATCTATGCAATATATGGATCTAAACTCAAACATTCGCACTTATAAGTTGAGACAAATCATTAAACATGTTAAGGAACTATGAACTTTGGTTTGTATTACACAAAATGCACTAATTCTGAATTAGTTGGCTATTATGATGCAGATTGGGATGACAATACAGATGATTGTAAAATTACTTCTATAGGATGTTTCTTCCTAACAAATAACCTCATTCCTAGGCACAAAAAGAAAAAAAAAATCTACTTCACATTCCTCAGCTCAAGCAGAGTACATTGTGCTAGGAAGTTGATGTACTAATTTTATTTGGATGAATTAAATGTTATCAGATTATGATATTGGCTCTGAACCTTCATAGCTTATTGTGATAATACAAGTGTCATAAATATTTCTAAAAATTTTCTACAAAATTTTAGGACCAAGCGTATTGAAATTCGTCGTCATTTCCTTATAGAACAAGTTAAGAGAAAATAATAATAGATCGAATATGTGCTTAATGAAAGACAATTGACTGACACTTTTACAAAACGTTTTGATTTGAATCATTTTTTCCATTTCTAGAAATCAGTTAAGTTTTGTAAACTCTAAACTCAATAGTTAATGGGATTATGAGGAATAAGAATTTATGAATAACAGCACGTGAAAATCTGAAAATAGAAGTATACTAAGAACATAAAGCATTACACGTGATTTTTCTAGAAGTATCCCTTAAAACTTTTATTTGCTACGTAACATCTTTTAAAGTTGGAGATGTTGAACACCAATCCGCTATCAATTGAAATATTTCAGAACAATTTTGAATGCACGATAATTGATACAAATACAATGAATACTTTGGCTCAGGTCGAACTGGTGGATTGAATATCCAATTTCGATATTCTAAAGGCATAATATTAAAAAAATGAACCTAAATACTCCATTACGATTAAAGTTTAATCATAAGAGTATACTAATATGGTTGTGTGGATATCAATGATGGGGAATTTGTCAATCTCGAGGTCCTAGAATCTTAGAGTGATTTCAAGCAAGAGCAGTTTTGAGTGTGGTATTACGAGAAAGCTGAATTCAAAGAATCGAGAATATAGATAAAGTCTTGAAATTGTATCAAGAAGCAACTTGGCCAAACAATTACTTAAGAAGATAGAAATAAAAAGACCAAACAAAAGGATACAAAAGACGAAAACCGAATCTCTGAAGACGGTGGCCCAATCCAAGGTTGAGATCTAACAACAAAATTCGCCAAAGCCCAGCCCAACACCAAGACACCAATAAACAAAGAAATGGAAACGTGAAGATGTTGGACATACAACTCTCTAGTTTACCCTGTTAAACAATGCAAAAACTTGGCCTAATGTAGTATCAAAGTATGAGTAGCTACCTAGAGTACAATGATGGTGTTTGTAAATCTAAAATAAGATGCATTTTAAAATAGTACTGAGTAGAAGAAAGCGAGGGGCATCACTTTTAGAATTCTCATCAACATTTCTCCAATATCTCAATCTCAAACTCAATCCAAAGAGGCTCATCTAAGAAGTGAAAAATACAACAAATCAATCTGATTTCAATTTCAGATTCCAACAAAGATTACAAGAACATGGAAGTTATCGAAAGAACCAAAATATAACCATTAAGAACCAAGACGTGGTATTAAGCTTTCTGGTTTGGGATTTAAGAGCTAAGCACTAGCAACACAAACTAGCACAAGCAAGACAACAACACAAATAAAGCCGTAGCAGACACAGTCGAGCACAAGCAAAAAAAGTAGAGTGGAAAGGTAACACCTTAAACTAAACCTGCAAGTTTTGCATGTTTTTTGAAAGTGAAAAAAACATGCAAAATACTCCACCTATTGCAAACGTTTAAGGTAAAACTAAAACCTATGGGTTATAGAGATTAAGACAACCCTAAAAGCTAACATGTTGTTGAAGGTTGTGATAGAAGGTATTCAAAAAATGCCAAAATTGGTTGACCAATGTGATGAGGAACATAAGAGGAGATAATGGATTTTGAAGTGTTCGAACAAAAGGACTAAACAGCACAAACTCTTGTATTGTGTTGTCCTAGAGAAAATTTTTAATGTCCATTTGTCAACTTGTGATAACTCTAAAGCAGCTTGTGAACTGCTGAAAGAAAAAAACTAACGTGATCCGAAGGCAAATATGATAAAACCCCAAAGATTGAGGGCTATTTATTATATTCTGAACCAAGGTGACAGGGAAAAATATCAAAAACTTTGCAAACAAAGTTTAAGAATTTACTATGGAGACATGTACTTTTGGGGATGAGATTAAAGAAGATGCTTTGGTATCCCAGATATTATATTCATTGAAAGAAAGGTTCAACCTTTATGTCTGAGTTATTAAACAAAGAAAAGGTTTTACAACACTGTTAGAAGGTGAGATGTTCATTTCACTATAATTTCGGGAACCAAGGTTAGATGATATATATGGCCAGATTTTACAGAGAAGATGAGACAGGCAACTGTCTATTTACTACTACACATTTTTCACACAAATTATTTGATGATGAATGTTGTCTTATTAACAATGGGAAACTAATCATATGAATCTTGAGAAAAAAGATTTCACCACAAAAGATAGAAACTTTGAAATTCATATACCGATAGAAAATGGGATAGTGTTGACAACTTGAGGAAATGAAGTTTTGAAGTTCTATCTAATAACGGAAAGAAGATAATTAAAAATTTCTTTTTAGTTCATGGATTGGATAAAATTTAGTAAGTGTTCCTCAAATCGTGAGAAACGAGTATGAGGTTGTTTTTAGAAAATGGTTTTTTTAAAAATGGCATGTGTTATAAGGGATATGCAACGTTTTAAGGTGGTTGAGGTTCAGATGGTGAATAAAATCTATCCTCTAAGATGGAAAGAAGAACATGATGAAGAAAAAAAACAACATAGATAAAAAAACTTAGATGTGGCACAAGAAGTTGGGGCATGCAGGATTACACAACCCGTGAGAGATGCAAAATGGAGAGCTAATGAACGGATTACCAAAGTATACAATTCCTAAAGAAGTGATATAGAGGAAATTATCCACACATATTTTTATGGATCTATACAAACTACTTCATTATATGAGAATGTCTATCGTTAAACTTCACATATCATTTCTCCTTTATTTCTGGTTTTATTTTCTAAGGCTAAAACCTGATATAATATGTATGTTAAGAAGTTCTTACTTTAGTGGAGACACAACAATGATAAAGGTTGAAGATGTTAAGGTATGACATAGGTGTGAATTCATTTTCACTAACTCCACTAAACAACACTTGACGCTTGGAGTGGTTACAAACCTTCAGTAAGAAACCTAGGAGTATTTGGATGTATTTGTCACATTCTACTCCCTATACACAAGAGAAACACATTAGATGAAAAGTTAGATAATGATTTTTCAATTGGATACAGTAGTCTAAACAAGGGATACAGAATTTAATAACTCAGTATAATAAAGGTGGAAATTGCAAAGGATATAGTGTTGAAGAAAAACGAAATTGGGACTCAATTTCCAAGTTTTGGTTATAATTAAAATTTAGGACCACAATGAGGATTTAGTAATGAACCATGCATAGACTCAAACACCACAAATGGAGACTCCAACTACACCTAAACATCATAATCAAAAGTCTAATGGGAGCTTACCTCTTACCTTAGATAACTCTTCTCCCTTTCAGGTTGATTGAGTTACAGTCAAACAGTAGTGGGAAAATGAAAACAATGACAACTCCTCCAGACATGTTCATAGAACAATAAGAGATACTGAATTATATAGAATAAATGAAAAGAAAAATGAAGAAACAAAACAATCTAAACAAGTTTGTTACTTCAGATTGAAGGAGTTAGATATCGAGATTAAAATAATTAACATGAACCAAACCTGGGTTGTCATAGTCAACCGAAAAAAATAGAAGATCATCGATGTTAAATGGTTGTTCAAGATAAAAAGTAACGAAATGGGAGAACTATAGAAGCTAAAGGCAAGGTCAGTGGCAAGATGTTTTTTTAGACTTATGGCATTGACTATGGAGAGACCTTTGCATGTGTGTTTAGACATGATAAAATTATGACACTGATTGCCTTGGCTGTACAAATAAGTTTGGACCTGCATCAAATGGATGTGAAGTCTTTTTGTCAAATAGGACTTGAATGATGATGTATACATTAAACAAGCTTAGGGATATGACGTTGAAGCTACAAAAGACAATGTAATAAAGCTATAGAAAACACTATATGATCTAAAACAACACTTAAGGCTTTGTACAACAAGATAAACTCTTTCTTCACATTAAAGGGATGCATAAGAAGTACTTATGATGCAACCATGTATGTGCAAGTGAAGTCAGATGCATTGTTGATTATATGTCTCTATGTAGATGACATAGTAATAACTGGAAGTTGCAATGAGATGATACATATGATTATGCAAGAGTTAGGTGCAACATTTCAGACGATCGACATAGTGAAACTTAAGTTATGCTTAGGGTTAGAGACCACCAACATGGAAGAATGGATGTTCCTCAGTCAATCTAAATATGCGTATTAGTTTTTGAAGAAGGAATGAAGCTAAGGAAACAGACACCTTACAGTCAGTATGGTGGGAGGCACTAGACATAACATCTTTGTTGCAGTTTCATACCTGTCAAGATTCAACTCAAACCCATTAAAAAAGAGCTTGTAGGAAGTTAAAAATGTAATGAGTTGTGAATGCAAACTCAGACACTACTTTAGTTAGAGTGTTTAGAATCATTCTCCATGTTTCTTCCTCTCCTTTTGTGTATCATCCACAACTAATGGAAACAAGAGAGATTCATTCATTTTCTCATTTAGATTTATATTTAGTATTTCTTTCATGTTATTAGTTTTCTAACATTTTCATTTATCTATTGTACCATATTGTATAAAGGATCCTACCCATATATGTGTGATAGCCGAAATAATAAAATCAATAATAAGCTTTTATTGAGGTATTAATTCTCTTATTCAATATTAAATTTTTTCATTATTCTCTTGTTACTCTTTTCCCATATTCTTCACGTCACAAGTTTTTTTATGGTTTAAAAGCTAGGTTATGTGTAAACTAGGTTCTTTATTCACTTGAACTCAATTTATTTTGTTTCTCCTAGCAGTGTCAGTTTCTAAGAAAATAGAATTTCAAACCTTGTTCAAGGAAACAACTCAATCATATTAAATCGTGATAACTACCTCGTATGATCACAACTCACCAAGTCTAACCTCAAGATTCGAGGTTTTTTGAATTATGTGGAAGGTAACGAGACCTTCAACAACTTGACAAGCCGTACAATCATCTTCTCAAGGACTTCAAAGATCTCGCTCATAATTCAATGAGCTTCATCCTCTCATGACCAATTGATAATGTCTATTTTGTTATAGTATTTTAGTCTCTTTTTATAGTTAGTTTCATCATTCATTTGAACTTTACCAAGCCTTAAAGCATAATTTATTCCTCTTTAGTGTTTCCTCATGTTTTGCAGCGAATGGAGATATCGGGACACAAACACGAGCGAATACCACAAAACATGACCGTTTCACGCCAAAGGTGAGGCAACCCGTGCAAGGTGCCTACCTTAGCCGGCGCGGGACAAGATCACAATTCCTTGCACCAGCAACTCCAGCCCGAGTCGGGCTCCTCATCAGCCCGCGCGGGCTTCCCTCCTGCCAGCCAGCCCGCGCGGGGCACTCATCAGCCCGCACGGGTCGTGTTCGTCACCTGTATAAACCAGAAAAGGAAATTTAGCAAAACAAGAAAAGGAACATGTTGGCTACTTAAACCAAAAGGAATTATGGTTAGGTAAGATATAGGGGAGCTACATGGCTGGAAAATAAAGAGGGAAATGTTGAAAATTACAAAAGAATGGAAAAACAAGAGATGGAAAAACTCGAAAAAGGAAAACTGGAGTTGCTGTAAGAAAAAGGAAATTCCAGCCACTAGAGAGGAAGAAAAGAGGGCGACCAAAGAGGAATTATTTGAGGAAAGGAAAGAGGAGAAAGAGGGCAAAAGGGGGAGCTTCAACAGCCAATTTGTAAAGAAACGAAGAGAGAAAATGTAGCACACATAGAGAGAAAGAAAGAGAGCAGAACGCACACACGAGGGCAAGGACGGACCGAGGAAGCCGGAGCGCGGAAGAGCTGTTGAAGACGTCGGAAATAGAATAGAGAGGAATCTCATTCGTTATCCATGTTGAATATAGTTATCTTTTGTGTTTCATTTTCTAAGTTCAGGTCCGAGTAGGTCCATAGCCATAGGTTAGAGAGCTTTGCCGATATGTAACGAAGTCTTGTTTTTAATGCTTGGTGATTCTTAATGCTTTTGTTCTTGAACGCCACTTGAATGAATGATTTTGGTATTTGATCGTTTTCAGATTGGTTGGTTGTTTTTAATGCTTTCGTTCTTGTACGCTACTCGAATGAATGATCATAGAAAGTTAATGAATCTACGCCAGGGGATTAGACTTTGGAACTTAACCATGATTTAGGATTTAACCGGTTTAGAATCTATGTCAGGTTGATCGATTGAATCTAGGGATTAGGATAGCAATCTTAATGCGTCTAGTGGGTGAGATTACGCAATCGGAAGATTGGTAGTACGTGTGCTAGGTAATGGACAAGTCTACACCAGTCAGTTCCTATATTAGAGCTTGAATTCCCTGAACTCGTGATAATATATAAGACCATGATCTTGTTAGAACTTCGTTGCATCATTGTGCATCTCTCGAAACTTGTGGTGTTTAGTTCATTGAGTTTAATCCGATAGTTAGTTAGTTAGTTTATCTTATTTGCATTCCCATCACTTATTGATTTTACACGTCCTACTCATTAGTTTACTAGCTTTAGAGTTGCATCGATTCCTCGTGTTCGACCCTGGTACTATACGATCCGTATTCTTGCAGAAGCGTTAGTTTAGGTAAATTATTACTTGAGATTAACCACATCAAATTTTTGGCGTCGTTGTCGGGGATACAGTTCTTCAATGGATTAACTCAGACTTGGTGAGTCCACGAGCCATCAATCTTGAAAACGTTTTAGAGGCTCAAGGCATTGTGCACCAAATTTCAGGTCCATATACTCCACAAAAAATGGAGTGAACGGGCACAAGGACAATCATATAAGGAGGTCGCATGCATCATTATATTATATTGACATGTGTCCATCCAATTATAAGGAGAAGTCTTCATAGAAACATGTCACCTCATCGATAAGCTTTCGAGAAAATGCTTAAATGATGCCACTCTCTACGAGGTATTGAATAACACTAAACACGATATCGATAATCCTAATTATTTGAGTGAATTGGTTATGTGTTTGTAGATGAAGCATTACGAAGCAAAATCGAGTTCAAAAGCATCAAATATATCTTCGTTGGCTACTCGTCCATAATAAAGGCTTCGAATGCTACTATCTCATGCCTCATCGGATACATGAATGAGGACAAGTAAAATTCTAGGAAACTAAAACGATTTATTACAAAATAACTCGATTAAACTTGGGAATATGATCAATTCACATATTGGGTCTAATGCTTTAAGATTTATTCTGGATCAACTTAAAATTGAGAATGGCCATAAGCCAGAACTACAACTGAATTCGAAATCCCGTAACAAACCAAGGGAGTGCGAAGGATCAAACTAAAGAAGAAGAACTTGAGGAAGAAAAAAGCACAAAGCACTATGATCTACCAACAAATAGGCTCAGATGCAATGTTTGGTTAAAATATCTTTCTCATATTCATTGCTCTAATTCATTGATTACTTACCCTATTCAATTCTTTTACGATTTGACTAACCTACCTAATGAACTTCAAGTTTTTGTGAGTTAGATTGATAGCATTTAGGAACCCCCTCCATATAAGGAAGCTCGATCCAATCCAACATGCCAACAAGCCATGGAGGAAGAAGGAATGAAATCGACTCCAAGTGGATCTAGAAATTAAATTTCAAAACAATTCATAGGTTGAGCATTATCAAAGCTACATTAGTGGTGAGAGGCTTCACACAGACATATGGAAAACACTACATAGAAACTTTTGTTTCCATAGAAAAGCTATAAAAAGTACATATTTTACGATTAGTTGCTACTAACCTTAAATGGAATATGTGGTAACTAGATAACAAGAATGTATTCATACAAAGTGATCTCGAGGAAGAAATCTTCATGAAGCTATGATACTCAAAACTTGAAAACAAAATGTTTTCGGCTGAAGAAATTGATTTAGGAGTTGAAACAATCTCCTTGTGTCTGACATCAAAATCTTAATAATACTCAAACAAAAATATGATTATCACAAATGTTATTCATTTTTTTTTTCAATTCAAACTGAATTAGGAAGTATTTTCATATTAGTATAAGTAAGTGTTATAGTTATGATAATGGGAAATGATGATAAAGGTATTGAAAACACAAAAATGTATCTTAAGAATATGTTTAATATCAAGGTCTTAGGTGAGCTAATGTATTATTGATGTATTGAAGTTTTTCGTACTAACGAGGATTATTTCGCTCTCAAAGGAAATATACCATTAATCTATTAGGTGACACAAGTAATCTAGGAGTTAAACTTTCCTAGAAACCCTTTATTAAAATTTCAAAGATTATCGATATGGGAAATCCTTTAAGGATATGGAACGATATTATGAACCACATGCGAGTTAATTTATGTTACGATTACGTAACCTAACATATGATTTGTCATGAAATGGTTAGCAAACTAATGCATGCACGAACTCAATGTGAGTGGAACCTGGTGGAGTGAATCTCAAATACATCAAAGGATCATCGAGCGAAGGAATTTAGATGAGATGCAACAAAAGACTCGACATCATATACTACTGGGATGTACACTGGGCTGGGGACATGGATGATCAAAAGTACACCAAAAGATTTTGTACTTTTGTAGGAGAAAATATGGTTACATGAAGGAGCAAGAAGTCAAGTGGCGTGGCCAGATCAAGTGAAAAATCTGAATACAAAGCCATGGCAAACAAAACTTGCAAACTAATCTAGATAAAAATAATTATTGAAGGAATACGAATCAAGACCGTTAGAACCATGGTTCTCCAATGTGACAATCAAGTTGGTTCTCATTTTACTCGTTTCTTTTATTTTTGGGTTTATAGGATTTAATGGGTGAGAATCGAGGCAAAATAGGACGACAAAACAATGAAGAGACGAACTAAAAATGGCTAAGTAATCGACGATGCAATCATTAGCAGTCATTGGTTAGATTGGAGGAGAAGAAAGATATTGGGCAAAGCAAGAGAATGGTTGGGCGAGATTCGACGAGAAGAAAGAGCTTGGTCACAGCAAGAGAAATGGTTGAGCGAGATTTGAGAAGGAGAGCACCGACTTTAGGAATCCTACTCTAACTCGGATTAGGGTTTCGTGCCTTTAAATTCCTAGCTTCTTCACCTTTGGTCAGCAAGTCCGAAAATAACTTTTTAACCATTAGAGAGAGATACAACACCCGGATTAGCGTAGAGAAACACAAAGATAGATCCCGAATCCTGATTCCCCGGTTATTCGCTCTACTTTCTTTGTTTCCTCTTATGTTAGCTATCTTTTACATGACATTTGTTAAACAATTCATGTCTGAGTAGTTACAATCTTCTAGAAGATAGGATTAGACATAGGAAATCTCTGAATTCATTTAAAAATTATTAATAAGAAGGGCAATGCTCGGTTTGCTATTTAATTCTTAATATGCTTTCCCATGCGATATGTTTACCTTGATGAAATAGATGTATGTATTAGGACTTAGAGAGATGGATTGAAAGGTGAATTTAAATCCTAGATAAATAGGTTAACAAAAATTGGAATTGAGGGTTAAAACGAATGAATGATAGAGCTTAAGGTATAAATGAGTAGATGAGTCACGAAAGTGAGGGTTATGCTTGTTTATGCATGTCTTATTTACCTTGAAGGAGGATCTTAAACATATTAGGATCGTGTTGCTTTTAAAATGTTGCAGAATATGCATGATTGTTAGTAGTTGAAGTGAGATTCTTGGATGTCCTAGTGGGTAAACCGGTTCCTTAGAGCGTTTGTTTGATTGCTAGAGCTTTCGTTTAGATTAGCTTAGATTCTTATTCCTCTTTTACTATTTTAGTTTGCTTATTCGCCTTAGGCTGCTTAGGTTTCATTTGGGTTGCGTAGTCAAGCTCTTGAAACATATTACAGAACAAAGAATGTTGTAAAAGATTTGGGAAAGATAGATGAGAAAATTGATGTTTTAAAAATAGTTGTATGTCGTTTTGGGGAAAGGATAAAGACCTGTTGAAATGAAAATTTTTGGGTTGCAAGCAGATTTTGTCCAAAAAACCATCTTCACGTACCATACAAAACGATGTTCTATATGTCTTTATGAAACAGGTTGAGAAGGTTATATAAATCGAAAAAAATCATTGTGAAAATGAGATGGCACATAGAACACTCAACAGGAGAAAGGATAATGCAATATCCATCGGATGATAAGGCTTCGAAAGATTTCAATGAAATATTTTATGAGTTCGCGTAGAAGCGAGAAATTTATATCTTTGTCTATGCACTGATTGTTTTAATCCATATGGACAATCTAGAAGTCAATATTCTCTATGGCTGATGATTTTTTTCTCCATATAATTTGTCTCCTAATATGTGTCTGAAAAGAGAAGTAATGTTTTTAACGTTGTTGATTCCAGGACTAGAACATCCGAAAAAAGTTTCGATACTTTTTACAGCTCTTAATTCATGAATTAAAAGATTTGTGGAATAATGGAATTCTTACTTATGACAAAAGTACCAAATAAAATTTTACATTATGAGCGGTCTTGTTGTTGACAATTAACGACTTCTCTTCTTATGGAATGTTATCTAGATGGAGCAGGCATGAGAGATTTGACATGTCCATATTGTACAGAGGACATAGAATCATTTCGAAAAGTATATGGGAAGAAACTATGTTGGTTTCGTTGTCATAGAAGATTTCTTTCCCGTGGACATAAATTCAGAAAAAATAAAAAAAAACATTTTCAAAAGAATGTGGTACAAAAATAAGATTTATCGAGCATGCAAATAGGAACGCAAATCCTTTACGAATGATTTAATAGGATGTGGGATTTACAAGAATCGGTAGGATGCGGTGGAGAATGTGGGTATCGTAGACCACAAGACCAAGGTGAATGACATAAATGGTATAAATGTAGTATTTTTAGGAACTACCATATTGGAAATCACTAATATTGCATCATAATTGGGATGTTATGCATATTGAAAAGCAATTCGATAACATCATCAACATTGTTTTGATTGTGTCGGTGAAAAAAAAAGGATAATATACAATCAAGAAAAAATTTGAAGACAATATGTCAAAGACCTAAAAAGATTTGAAGACTTGAATTTGAAGACAATATGTCGAAGACATCTACCCCAATATTCAGATTGTTTGGGCAAGCAAAAACTGTATTATTAAGGTTGTTAAAAGAAAAAGTTAAATTTCCAGACGAATATGCATTCAATTGCATAGTGCATGGATATTGTGGGTTCGAGGCTGATTGGGTAGAAAAGTCACGATTGTAACGTTTGCATGCATCGACTCATTCCAATTGTATTTGTTGAGATCTTACCACGAAACGTGCATGATGTGCTATCCAGAATTAGCTTATTTTTCAGAGATATATATTCAAAAAAATTAAAAAAAAAAGATGACTTGGAGTTACTGAAAAACAATATCTCTAAAGTATTATGCTAATTGGAAAAAGTTTTTCTACCTTCTTTATTCGTTGTTAAACAATACTTGTTGGAAGAAATCATATATTTCAGCGCATTTTATTTTGAGTAAAATAATTCAACGAAACAAATACGCTCAACAGAAGATCACACAAACTATCTGTATTAGTATAATTCTCAATTTGGAATAATTCCTGAGATCTTTACACCAATTGGACATACAGGAGGGAAATCCGAAGAATATTGGCTAACACCAGACGTCCACACATATATATTACTAAATTTTGAAGAGCTATCACCTTACGAAAAGTAAAAAACGATGATAATTGATTTTTTAAATTACGAATGTATATAATTTTATATATTTGTTAACATACTTTTATTACACGATATTTGATGAAGAAGTAATGGGTGCATATCCTCATCTAAATGCAGATGAACTCACGGAAATGACATTTCAACATTATAGCTTGTGGTTAAGAGATTACATAAGTACACATATATTCATATATATATATATACATAAAAACGTTATGTTATAAGTATTCATTCATTTTATCTTTTATAGATCAAAGGTTTTGATGAGAGACATTGTACCTGGTTAAGAGATTTGGCTAATGGTTCTGTAAGAAATGTATTGTTGGCCAATTTCGTTTATTCTAGGATACACATTCCACACTTTCGAACAAGAAAAACATAAAAGCACGTACAATTATGGCGTTTGTGTTAATGGTGATATAGAGGGTGATACCTTCTAAAATATTTTGCACGAAATTGTATAGGTAGAATATCTTGATCTCGTTGGATTGAAGATAATACTTTTTAAATGTCAGTGGTTCGATCTAACCGTAGGACATGCAAAAAAATCGAGAGAGAGGAATTGACATCAACACGATATAAAAATATGGAAAGTATGATTCATTCATTACAATAGATCAAACAGATCAAGTATGTTACGTGCACTATCCAACAACATTGAAACATAAAAGAGAGCACTGATGGGTAGTAGTTAAGATAAAATTGCGCGAAGTTATAAGAACAGACGAAAAAGAAGATCAGTTGCAAATCGATCAGCTTGAGTCGATACGATTAATTGATATAGACAATCGGGAGGAGATTCTTGCAAGAACTGACATAGATGGAGAATACACTCGCGATTATGAAGACGTTAAACCAAAAGATGTAGAAGATGAACATGGCAATGAACTCAATGAACAACTGAAGGAAGAATGTCCAATCGAAGAATCAACCAAAGAAGAAATGTGAATTTTACAATTGTAATATCAAACTTTTCTAAATATTTTGATATCGCATCCATTGGAAATCATATAATCAACTTTTGAAGGGCATCAATTGAAAATTGCAATGGAAAACCGTTGAACTGTTTCATTTTTGTTCGATACTTAGAAAAATTTCACGACTTTCTCAATTCTCAACCGACATCCATTAAGAATGCCCATGGATGCTCGTTGCAACGATTTAGTATTCCAATGAATGCCCATTGGTGACTAGAAACGGATGGCCATTGGTAGCTTGCAACAAATACCCATTGATAATTGGCAACGGATACCCGTTGATAATTAGCAACGGATGCCTATTGAACAAGGTCATCATGACTATGCTACGCCTAGTATCCTTGTTGCAGTGTTCCAATGGCCATTCGTTGAAATACAGATTAAGTGACATGACTGTTGGTTTCCTAACGGGCATCCGTTGAAATTTCAATGCATGCCCGTTGGCACAAAGATGTACAATCATTTAAGTCGTATGTTGCCTCGAGAACACAACTTTCTAACAAGCATCCGTTGGAAATTGCAACGGATGCCCATTGGAAAACCAACAATCATTTCACTTAATTGCGTTCATTGAGGTGATGTTAGTTCCAATGGCCATCTGTCGCAATTTCCAACAGATTCCCGTTGGTGGGTTTCACTGGAGCCCCGCTACAACCACCACCGCCACCATATCGGCCTCCTTCACCTATATCAGCACCACCGATATTGATGCGATCCCGACTGAATCGACGCTCTAGACTTGGTTAGTGATGGATATGCCTTGCTGCAAGGGATTGCACAAGGGTGTGTGGAACGAGTGGTCACACGAGAGTTGCGGAAGGGTCTCGATTTACCGAGTTCGTCTTCAATGGATATGACGCACCAAGGAAGAACGAACGGATTATTGGTTATGACGCACCAACGAATAGGAAGCTGGATATTACATACCAACAACCAAAGAACTCACAAAGGAATTCAAGATGAAATCAAGAATGATTCAAAGTAAAATTTTCAAAGTTTGATTGATTGTTTTTCCATGGGGTGGCCGGCCATAAGTAGATAAAAACAAGAAAATTCAAACAAAAGTACATTAAATGCTAAACTCCATGCAAAGGCCTTCATTAATGCATTGATATCTTCAAACAAGGACATAAATTCCTTGCTGGCCGTGCACCTTGGAATGTGTCTGTCTTGGGTCTTGTGGCGGGTCATTAATTAGGTCGCGGGAAATAAGTGACTCGCGGCCTCGTCAAAAACCCGTCATCGGAAAACCCGGTGGGACAAACCGATGAGGGGAAAAGAGTACACGCGGGTCGCTTAACCTAATCAATGACCGTTGCAGGTCGAGCTTCGGCTTGGATGACGTTCTTTAGGCTCGTGACATCCTGTGAACTAGCATACTCCTCGTGAGCGTGGACGGTCGTGAGGATCCCGATAATAGTTTCCTTGAGCTTCGCGGCCTTGGCTCGGGTCATGGGACCAGCAGCTCGGGCTCGGGTCACGGGACCGACATATTTTGACCTAATGGTGTCTCGGGTCGTGCTGGAGGTGGTCGCGTCTCGGGCCGTGGGATTGGCATCTCGGGTCACGGAATCGGCGTCTCGGGTCGCAGGAAAGGCGTCTCGGGTCGCAACCTCGGCGTCTCGGGTCACAGGGATGGCGTCTCGGGTCGCGGCGTCTCGGGTCGCGGAGATTCCCTCTTCTTCCTCTCTGTGGGTCGCATCCTCCTCACTGTTGTTGGTCACGTCTTCAGCGTCCTCCGGGATCATATCATGCCCCCCTTTTTCAAAAGGATTTGTCCTCAAATCCGCTTGATCTGCAACAAAAGGCATTAAGTCAGAAACGTTGAAACTAGAACTTACATTATACTTACCTCGCACATCCAGCCGGTAGGCGTTGTTGCTGATCGTTTTGGTCACAGTAAATGGACCTTCGATCCGGGGCATGAGCTTTGACTTGCGCTCATTCGGGAAACGCTCCTTCCTTAGGTGAATCCAGACTTGATCACCAGGCTTGAAGGTCATCTTCTTCCGTCCGTTGTTCGCCTACTTAACATAAAGCTTGGTCTTCTCCTTGATGTTTTTCCTTTCCTTTTCATGAATTTGTTTGACCAACCGGGCCTTTTGTTTTCCATCCAGGCTGACTTGGTCACTTGATGGTAAAGGCAATAGATCCAGGGGTGAAGCAGAATTGAACCCATACACAATCTCGAAAGGAGAGAATTTTGATGCAGAATGTTTAGCATGGTTATATGCGAACTCAGCATGCGGTAAACAATATTCCCATGTCTTTAAATTCTTCCTAACTAATGCACGTAGTAAGGTACCTAGGGTTCGGTTTACTACTTCGGTTTGACCATCGGTTTGTGGATGACAAGTTGTAGAAAATAAAAGCTTGGTTCCTAACTTGGACCACAAAGTTTTCCAGAAATAACTAAGGAATTTGGTATCCCTATCGGAAACTATGGTGCTAGGCATGCCATGCAATCGTACTACGCAATGCATCATCCGTTTTATGACAGGGTATGAAATGTGCCATTTTAGAAAATCTATCTACTACCACAAAGATAGAATCTTTTCCCGTTTTAGACCTAGGCTATCACAAAATCCATAGATATGTCCGTCCCTAAGCACATGGTTCATTAGCCTCATAAACGTACTAGGTGCATTTGACAACCCAAAGGGCATAACTAACCATTCGTATAAACCATGCTTAGTTTTAAATGCAGTTTTTCATTCATCTCCTTCTTTCATTCTAATTTGATGGTAACCCTTTTAAGATCAATTTTCGAGAATACCCTACTTTCATGTAATTCATCTAACATGTCGTCTAACCTAGGGATAGGGTGTCGATACTTCACCGTGATATTTTTGATTGCTCGACAATCAACGCACATGCGCCAGCTGCCATCCTTCTTCGGTACAAGTAGCACG
>CM071875.1:7298383-7312754 GCA_036759665.1 Gynandropsis gynandra
GTTGAGCACTATCGCCCTATTTCCTGCTGTAATGTAATTTATAAGATCATCACAAAGATCATGACACTGCGCTTAGCGCGGTGTCTTGGTCCGCTAATAGACCCGGCCCAAAGCGCCTTTGTGGAGGGCCGACTCCTTTCGGATAATGTTTTCATTATGCAGGAATTACTTCGCCGATATGAGGTTACAAGATACACCAAGCGATGCTTCTTAAACATAGACCTGGCGAAGGCATACGACACAGTTTCATGGGAGTTTATCCAGTTTGCCCTCACACACATTGGAGCCTCGCCTACATTCATTGCATGGATAATGGAGTGCATCACTACGGTCACATACTCTGTGAAGATAAACAAGACCATCCATGGCTTTTTCCCGGGCAAACGGGGACTGCGCCAAGGAGACCAACTATCTCCCTTGCTCTTCGTCATATGCATGGAAATATTTTCTCGACTTGTCAGGAAGGAGACTCAGAGGGACGCAGTTTCCTTCCATCAGCACTGTGCTTCCCTTAGGTTATCAAATCTTATATTTGCTGACGATATTGTTATGTTTTGTCGTGTTGACACAGGTTCAGTAGGGGTGCTATTGGACTGCTTGACAAGATTCAGTGCCATGTCTGGACTTCAGGTGAACGAGAGGAAATCCTCCATATTTTTGGCGTCGGTATCAGATCAGGAACGAATGGCTTTGCTTGGAGTCACAGGATTCAGGGAAGGTGTATTTCCTTTCCGTTATCTAGGCATTCCAATAGGCCCTACAGGACTGAAAGGGATACACTTCAAGTCATTGTTAGACAAGATCAGTGCTCACCTCACTATATGGGCGAAAAAGATGATATCCTTTGCTGGTCGTCGGGAGCTCATCGGATCAGTGCTACAGGGAAGTGCCGGTTTCTGGCTCTCCATGGTTGCCGTGCCTCGGAGTGTCATTCGCAGTCTAACATCCATTTGTAGAGGCTTTCTATGGAAACATCCCTGCGTACGGTGGGCAGATGTTTGTACACCCAAGAGAGAAGGAGGACTTGGACTACTGGACCTTAGCACATGGAATAGGTGTTTCATGCTAAAGCATTGGTGGCATATCACGACTCAACGAGATAGCCTATGGGTGAGGTGGGTACATCATAGATATCTGACACGGGTAAGCCCTTGGGAATGGAGTGTGAATCGGAGGGACTCCCCGCTGATCAAGACCATTCTACACGTCCGAGATATGGTGCGCAATCTAGCAGGCAGTGAGGATAGCAGCATGGAAAGAATGGAGGATTGGTGTGAGATGGGAAGATTCCGGATTTCCAAGGTGTACGAAGATATCAGGTGTATGAAACCGGTGGTAAATTGGGCAAAGGAGGTGTGGCCGACACACAATACGCCGAAGCATTCATTCATCCTATGGCAGGCTCTCCAAGGTAAGCTACCCACTCTTGATCGTCTTACTTACTTAGATATCGATACAACATGCAGGTTATGCAATCAGAATACGGAGAGCCACAATCACTTGTTCTTTGCGTGCGGATATGCCCAACAAGTATGGTACCAAGTGTGTGACCGTCAGCATCTCCCGCAGTCCAACATGACGATCCGAGACGCACTTACGTGGTTGAGGAGAAATGCAGCGCGGGATGATTGTTTAGCGCAAGCACGGGTGTATGCACTTGCAGCCTCGGTCTACCACATATGGTGTGTCAGAAATGGGAGCATATTTGAAAACAAAAGACTTCCAATTGAGGTAGCTGTTCGTTTGATTATAGACCACTTATCCTTGGTACTACATGACAAGTTTCCATCGGCTATAGTGGACACGTTACAACTAGGAAGGTAGATTGGGTGGGTTATATCTTAGGAGTTGGGTTGATGTTGTCTCTATGCTGTGTTGTTATTCTCGATTCCGTCTGGTTGTTGGTATTGTATGTTGTTGTATTCGTCGCAGGGGTGCTCTTTTTCCTCTTTGTCGGGTTTTTCCCCTCGGGGTTTTACCGCATTGAGGTTTTAATGAGGCCCGGGGTGACATGTACCCTGCTCTCACAGCTGCGACGTGACATATCTTAGTTGTATAGTGTCGTAGCATAGTATGGGTGACCTGCGTGTTATCCCATGTGTGCTCATGACACCAAGTTGTATTTTGTGACTGTTTATTATCCCTTCATGGGACACATGAAATAAATTTACCTTCAACCAAAAAAAAACTAGCATACTCCTCGTGAGCGTGGACGGTCGTGAGGATCCCGATAATAGCTTCTTTGAGCTTCGCAGCCTTGGCTCGGGTCATGGGACCAGCGGGTATGATCAAGGCATCCTCTTCTAGAGCTCGGTCTCGGGTCACGGGGCCGACGTATTTTGACCTAATGGCGTCTCGGGTCGCGCTGGAGGTGGTCGCGTCTCGGGCCGCGTTCAGCGTCCTTCGGGATCATATCAGATATTTAGTGAAGAAATTGATGTGGTGCATGTTGAGGCTTAGATAGATTGTTTTGATGAGCATCCCACCATTCTTATTATTGATCCTAAACGTCCTAACGTGACATTATGGTAAGATAATATTTAGAAATATTGATATTGCAATTTATTATAAATATTGTCTAATTATTTTGTTTACACATTCACGTTTGATATAGATGATGTTCTTAAACATACGAACAACAACATTATCTAAGATTCGTTACAAAATCGACTTTATTACTTCTGGCAGGTGACATAAGAAGTTATATGCCGCTGATGGTGGTATACATTTATCGTAACATTTCGAGTAAAATTTAATTTTAAATTATTGTATACTTTTATTCATAACATACCTTTTGAAATTTAATTTTTTTAGCACGTATATAGATGGTGGAAGAAGGATACATCGCGCATCTATACCACTTGGATGTACGATATACAAGTTCGGTTGAACTTGATGATGAGCAATGCCAAGCACAACTATTACAAGAAAAATGCCAAACCGACATGGACGACGGACAAGGTATTCAACCAAATCGTCTAACATTAGGAGTCAGAGGACTTCAAGACCAAAAGAAAGAAGGCTAAAAAATGTCGATACGACAAGAAAGTTCCCAAGGATTTTCTACATTGTTATACCTCAAGATCGAAGTCATTTGCAAAAAGAAAAAATAATTGGTAAAAATTATTTATATTAATAATTTCAACTTATTGTTATATAAAATTGTTAACTGATCATATTTTTATAATTTTATAGATGCAGAGGATGGGAAGAGAGCCGACTCTTCTGGAGCTGGTTGTAGAGACCCATACCAAGAAGAAGTTCATCGTCTCAGAAAAGGTCGACGAACCTGAGCTTGTTGACCCTCAGGCAGAGCGGATGGTGAAAGTTGTGATGGAAGAGTTCACAAAGCAATCACAAGCCATCGATTAAACTACCGACGATCTTAGTCATTTACAAAAGCATAAAATTTATTTAGAGGTATATAATAACATTATTGTTATAATAATTCTTTAATGATATAAAATATTTTATAACGATATACTAAATTTAATGTGTTTTATAATGAAATTTGTTAGACCGCATAAAAGGCATCTATATGGTCTAGGTTCACTACAAAACGATATCGTCGATGACGTCACGATAGTACCCCTCACGGTCAAAGAGACTTCAGAATTACGCGAGCGCAGATGTGTCACATGTTTTATATCATCAAGTTGATGACCGATCGAGCGTCTCAGCCACATCCACCGACGGGGGCAACAACGTGGAGACAAGAACTAATCATCAATTTCGAAGCAACCCCTTCATGAGGCATTGGCGAGGATAGGGATTAAAGAGACAATGCCAGTTTAGATAAAATATAATATATTAGTTTTTTTAATTGGGTATAAATTTTATATATTTTAAATTGTTTTTAAATTTTTAATAAAACTATAAACGAACGCCTGTTGAAAATTTTCCATATTTTCAACGGGCATCCGTTGGAAACTTTGAAATTCTCGCCATTTCATTTTCAACAGAGATCCGTTGCACTTTCCCGCCAAGTTATTTCAATGGATATCTGTTGTAAATTTTTCAACGGATGTCTGTTGCTAATCTCCAACGGCTACCTGTTGAAAATTTTCAACAGGGATCTATCAAAACTTTGCAACGGGTGTCTGTTGATAATTCCAACAAATATATCTATTACAATCCGTTTAATATATTTCAACGAATAATATTCGTTGCACTAAAGTTGCAAATAGCAATGGATTTGATTTTTCAACGATCGATTCTGAACAACACCAAATCCGTTGATATCCATTAGAAAATGACATTTCCAAAAGAAAACAAGCCATTTTCAACGAATCTATCTGCTGGAAATGACCTGTTTTTTTTTTGTAGTGAGTGGAGTATTTAGAGATGTGATTACACTTTGCATGTTATCTTTCTCGCTTGGGAGACGTGCTAAGTCTTGGTGACAATCGCTGCCACTTGGTTCCATAACTACTTGGGATCAGTTGTGCATTGCCTTCGTCTCCAAATTTTTCCCACCAAGCAAGTTGTTTTAGTGTCATGGGGAAATCGTTGCATTTCAATGCAAGGAGGGAAAGTCGATCTATGATGCCTGGAACAGTTTGAAGGAATTGTTGCGTTTATGTCCTTATCACGGCTTGGAGCAGTGGTTCGTTATGCAAACATTCTACAATGGGATTAATGACGAGTATGAATGATCCTAGACATGTTTGTTGGAGGATCTTTCATGGACAATAGTGTGGATGAGACGTTCATTTTTAACGATGGTTTATGCATGAATTAATATGATGTGGGCTGCACCACGAGCTGTGTCGTGATGATGATGTATTGGATGAAAGTCAAGAATAGGCAAGCACAAGTCAACGTGAATGGCATCTACTACTCAAATTGTGGGAACATAGACCACATGGCATTTCAGTGTATGTATCAAGGAGAAGAGAAGCAAGTGAATTATGCTCAAGGCCAAAGCAATAACCCATACTCAAATACATACTACACTGGTTAGAGGAATCACTCTAACTTTTCATACAAGAAAAAACAGGCTATCCATTTTGCAGGGAAGCCAACAAATGTAACAAGCTCAATCGCCATTCCAGCGACCTCCTCAAAATTTCCAACATGCTTAGCAAGATCCAATGCCTCAACAAGTTCCCTCGCTTAACATTGAGACCATGTTGATAGAGTTCATGAAGGAGCATAGACAATTCCAATCTACATAGGTATAGTTGAACACTGAGGTAAGTACTAACATGCAGGAGCTTATAGAGTAAATAGAATCCATGAGCACACACATGAAGATGTTGGAGAACTCCATAACACAACAAGTCGCATCGTCATCTCGGACTGCAACACACCTTCTAGGTAAACCTGAAATCAACTCGAGAGAACATGTGAATGCTATATCTTTACATACTGGCAGGGAAGTAGAAAATTCTACACCTAAAGACCTTAAAGGAGCCGCTGAAATATTTGCAAAGAATGGTAAGGGTGTGATGAGAGAAACTGAAGGTGAATGAAAGAAAGAGAAACTGCCTATTCTCATTCTTCAATGGTTTGTGAGCAACAAACTTGACTAACATTTCAGTAAGTTCTTGGATGTGCTCAATGACCTTCAAATCAATATTTTGTTCATTGAAGCGCTTCAGCAAATGCCTTCAGATGCCAAGATCCTAAAAGAGATCCTTTCCAACAATAGATGTATATAAGGCACCGAGACGGTAGCTCTCATCGAGAAATGCAGTGCAATACTCAGAACCAAGCTATCCGCAAAATTGAAAGACACAGGGAATTTTTACATACCATGCACTATAAGTGATATCACCATATACAAGGCATACATGACTTGAGAGCAAGTGTCAGCTTCACGCCACGTTTGATCCACAAAAGAATGACGTTTGGAGAACTCAAACCGACGAAGATTTCACTTCAGCTTGCTAATCGATCGGTAAGGTATCTCGTGGTGTGGTGGTGGATATACCCACCAAGGTAGAAAACTTATATATTCCTGTAGATTTTGTTGTGCTTGACATTGAGGAGGACACACGCATACCAATTATTTTGGGTCTGTCGTTCCTAACTACTACAGGATCATTGATTGACATTCAAGAAGGTAAGATATTTCTGCGCATCAAGGACAAGAAGATCGAGTTCAAACTATCTAATTCCCTGAACTAGCCCTCACTTAAGGAGTCATGTTTACTAGTCGAATTATTAGACGATTTGACACATGAGATGGTAGAGCATGTAAATAATTCTGATCCTTTAGAACATTGCCAAATGTTTGATGCATGACCTACGTACAGATGAGGAGGTTGAGCTTTAGTTGAGTTTAATAAAGCAATCAAGGACCTAAGAGAGGTATCATGGGAAGACCTTCCACTCGAACCATATCCTGATTTTGTAGACGATGATGCTCCTGAATTCGAACTTAAACCTCTCCCTTCCTCACTACGATATGAATGTTTGGGAACTAACAAGACTTACCTCGTAATATGAGTGTTGAGTTAACTGCAGATGAGACACAAAAACTACTTCATTGCCTTCAAAAACATAGGAGAGTGATCAGTTACAGCATAGATGGCATCAAAGGTATGTAACCTTCCCTTTGTATGCATCAATGTTTTGTGGAGGATGGACAGAAACCCTCCATAGAAGTTCAGAGATGGTTGAATCCAAAATTTAAACGGGTGGAAAAGAAAGAGATTCTAAAGCCTATAAATGCATGTATTATATATGTCCTAACTCTGATAGCAATTGGGTAAGTCTTTTGCATGTGGTACCAAAGAAATCGGGAATAACCGTGGTGTGAATGAGAAAACGAGCTGATCTCAACACAGATGGTCACGGGCTGGAAAATATGCATTGACTATCGCAAGCTCAAAAAGGCGACAAGGAAAGATCACTTCCCTCCCCCTGCATTGATCAGATGCTAAAATGGTTGACGAACCACACATAGTTTTGCTATCTAGACAAGTACTCAGGTTTTTTCGAAATTCCCATTTACCTTGATGATATGGACAAGATGACCTACACATGTCTTTATGGGATGTTCACCCACCATTGTATTCCTTTTGGCCTCTACAATGCTTCGGCTACTTTCTAGAGAAGCATGATGCCAATATTTTCTAATTTTATTTAGTGTATTATGAAGGTTTTCATGGATGATTTTTCTGTTTATGGCTCTACATATTATGATTGCTTGTTTAACGTGTCTAACGTGCTTTTTCTATGCTCGGAGGTGAATCTAGTACTCATTTGGGAGATGTGACATTCCATATGAAAAGGTAATTATCCTTGGCCACATGATCTCATAGAGAGGTATAGAAGTCAACTGAGCTAAAATAGAGGTAATAGAGAAACTTCCACTGCATAAATAAGTTAAGGTGATTTGGAGTTTTCTTAGACATGTTGGCTTCTATAAGGGTTCATCCGTGACTTCTCCAAGATGGAAAAGCCATTGACTGAGTTGTTTACCAAAGACACTACATTTGAATTCATGAAGAACTGACATGACGCCTTCAACAAAAACAAAGAGGTTTTAATTTCAACACCAATTATTCAACCACAAGATTGGAGTCTAACTTTTTAAATCTAGTGCGATGTTACTGACAACACGGTTGGCGTTGTTCTAAGAAT
Source organism: Gynandropsis gynandra (assembly GCA_036759665.1). NCBI lineage: Eukaryota > Viridiplantae > Streptophyta > Magnoliopsida > Brassicales > Cleomaceae > Gynandropsis > Gynandropsis gynandra. The sequence continues at coordinate 7,305,977 of CM071875.1, forward strand.
GCTGAAGGCAAAGCAATCCCATGTCATCTCCTATGCTAGTATGATGCTAGACGATGCACAGATCAACTATGCCATAAGAGAAAATGAACTCTTAGCGGTCGTCTTTGCCTTTGGCAAGTTCAAACCCTACCATATGGCTTAAAGATAATCTTTACAAAGATTGCATAGCTTTCAAGTATCTTTGGAGAAAACAGACACTAACCCACATCTTATCCGATGGATCCTTCTCCTACGAGAGTTTGACTTGGAGATCCTAGAAAGATTAGGGTCAGAAAACGTTGTTGCAAATCACATCTCTTGCACTTGAATTACGAATGATTAGCCCGTATATTACTCTCGCATTTGAATTAAAGATGATCTCTCACATCATATGCGTCATCTTATCAGGTAACACTGCTACTTGGTATGAAGATTTTGTGAATTATTTGGTAAGCGGTGTTCTACTGCCTGATTTGTCATTCCATGCACGAAGGAAATTCTTCTCTGATTTGAAACACTATTATTGGAATGAGCCATTCCTGTGGCGATCATTTCAACAAGTTCAAAACCACTAGTAAGATTCTCTAATCAGAATTTTATTGGACAACCCTCTTTAGTGAGATGTTTTCGCATGTGATAGATGTTAAAGAGCCGATAATATAGGAAAAAGGAATGACATGCTATAGAATTACATCCTTGAGGTAGAATTGTTTGATGTTTGGGATGTAGACTTTATGGTTCCTTTTCGTTCATCTTGTGGACATCAATGCATATTGGCAGGTGTAGATTATGTGTCTAAATTGGTAGAAGCCATTCCTGCACCAATTAATGACTCTAAGGTAGTGATAAATTTTTTTAACAAAGTGATATTCCCTCGGTTTGGTGTACCTAGAGTCGTTATCAGCTGGAATCCCTCCTTAAGAAATATGGCATGAATCATAAGGTTACTGCACCGTACCACCCACAGACGAGTGCCAGGTAGAAGTTTTGAATAGGGAGATAAAGAGCATTCTAGAGATGATGCATTATGTGCGCATAGAACATAAAAACCCTATGGGCATGCAAAGAACGTAACTCTCTTCCAGTCTTTCTCACGTCAAAAGTTTCTTAAAATAAAACCTCAAACTATTGATTGATGTTCACACACACATAAAATGCAGAATTGTTGGAATTGGGAATCTTAGTGATCAAGGAGTACTACTGGATTCTGTTATACAATTGGGAATATGGTGTTTACATGGGAAACTATAAAACAGGCCAATATTGTTCATTTCACTGCAGAAGTGAGTATACAGCTATGCATGCAGCCACCAACCGTTCTGTGGCTTAGAAGGGTGTTCAATGAATTAATGTTTGGCATGCAGAGTGGGCTACATATATGCTTTAAAAATATGTCACCCGTAATAGTCTCTAAAAATCCGGTCCAACACAAGAGAAAAAACATATTAAAATATAGTATAATGTGGCTCATGAGACAGAAGCAATATGAGAGATCAAGTTAAGGTTTATACCACGAGACGAGCAGCTCACTAACATTCTGATCAGGCACTTGCGACACGAAGGTTTGAAGGATAAGGTAAGGGTCAAGCAAAAGCCTATCAAGAAGGACATTAATGGTTTTGCAATTCTCCTGCTTGATCGGAACATTGATCACCAAGGGTTTCGGACCAAGGGTTTGAGAAAGCTGAGGTTCGAAGAATAAAAAACCAGGTGAAGTCATAGAATGGTATCAAGAATTAACTTTGCAAAACAATTATTCAGATCCATTGTGATATATGAATTGAGTAGATGAAATTGAGGGGCATCACATCAGAATTTTCATCAACATTTCTCTATTATCTCGATCTCAAACTCAATCCAAAGAGGTTCATCCGAGAAGTGAACACACACAAAAAAAATGCATCTCTATTTTCCACATATAACAAGAAGATGAAGTTTATCGAAACAAAAAAAAATGCCCCATAACCAATAAGAACAGACATTGACGAGCACAATGTGTCATTTTGGTACTAGTCATAGTGATCCGAGCGATACGATTGAGAAAGTTGTTGTAGATTTGTGAACTATCCCTGACGTTTCCTTCCAAAAGTTGGAAAATGAATTTGCAGAAAAAAGTAGAAGAATGTGGGATTCATCTTTCATTAGATAAAGAAAGGAAGAAGCATCGAAGATAACCCCAATTTTAGAGCGTATATTTGGTTGTCTTCCCTTTCCGAGAAAGCCAATGCATGAAAATTAAAAATAACACAAAATGAAGAGAAGAAGCATTCTAGTTTGTAGATCAAGAGAAGTTTTATTCAAGATCCCAGAAAAAGTTTTCTTCCCTTTACATGCGGATACAATCATTTATGTATATACATAATTACATTAAAAAACTCTAAAGGCATAAAGACTAGTGTGCTCTTTACGTGTTGGAACATGCAAATTGCAAATGCCCAACTTATGAAGGAAACCATCAAACTCCTTTTTGCCAAGTTCCTTAGTAAATATATCAGCTAATTGATGCTTGTTAGTCACGTGTTTGGTGACAATAGTTCCAACAACAATCTCAATACGGACAAGATGACAATCCACCGCTATGTGCTTTCTTTGTTCATGAAAGATGAGATTCACACAAATATGTAATGCCGCTTGACTATAACAATAAAATAGAACATGAAAAAAACGAGAGATAATAAGATAATATAGAAGAGACTAAATCCATTTAATTTTACGAACAATCATGGTCATGATCCTCCAAGATGAATAAACCACCCTGTAACTAATCATCGTGTTAAAGGACATCTAGCCCAGTCTAAGTCCCACTAAGCAATAAGACCAATATCACACGAAGCACGAAGAAGAATCCTTGACCCAGATTTAACATCAAATAACATACGACATGTAAAGTTGCATTCCAATTATCTACAGTTGGAGGCTACTTGAATTGTGTAAGAACATGGATGTTGCATGCAAGGTCAAGTGGAGTCACACCAAGATAAACAAGTCAACCCACAAGACGTCGATATCTAGCGGATTTTGATACGGCGAAGACTCTGAAAGAGATAATCAATGATTTTATTCCATTGGAAAAGTGGAAGGCTTGGCTCCAAGTATACCAACTTCAAAAACTTTATCAAGAGCATACTTTTATTGACAAATATATATATCTGATGGGTTATGAGCAACCTTGATTCCAAGAAATTACTTCCAAATACTGAGATATTTCATATGAAAGCACGAACACATGTACTCCTTAAATTTTTTTACAATAATAGGTAAATTAGTAGAGAGGATCAGATCATCAACATAAACTAAAACATGAAGTTGCACCTGTTCTTGGTCAAAAATAAACAACGAGTAGTCAGGATATGACTGAACAAAGACATAATTCCATTGGGCCAAGGAAATTTCGGGAAAACAACATCTAGGTGCTTGTTTAAACCAATATAAAGACTTGTTTAGGCAACAAAACGACCATCATAATCTTCTTTAAAACCTAGCGGAGACTTCATATACACTTCTTCCGTGAGGTCACTATGTAAAAATTCGTTATGAATGTCCATTTGATGAACTTCCCAATTTATTACAGCAGATATAGCTAGAAAACACCGAAAATTAGTCATCTTCGCAACTGTAGCAAATGTATCGCTAATCAATTCCTTTAACCTGGTTATTACCTAAGATAACCACTCTAGCTTTGTAACATTACATAAAACCATCAGATCTTAAAACTCTAGTTGCAATGGATTTCCTTCTCACTAGAAGGTAACGACGTAAGAGTCCACGTACCATTGAGTTTTAAAACATCAATTTCACATTACATCGCAACATGCCATTCATCATGATGAGTAGCCTCATTATATGTTTGAAGCTTGGATTGCGCTGTAATAGCTTCTTGAAATACACGATGAGAATCCAAAAAATGATCAGATGAAACATAGTGAGATGATGGATAAAGCGTACCCGAGGATGCCGAAGGAGCAGCTGCAACGTGTGAAGGGCTTAAAATTCATACAATTTTTATTACATACTTACGAATTTGTGTTGAAGGTAATTTTAGCCATCACCCATGACCCAACTACACGATTCATCCACAATAGGAAAATCTAACAATGAATATAACTCGATTACATTATCGTTGCATGCAGAAGAAGATGAGTCAAGATGAATGGCATGTGATCCCCCTCTAAACTCCTAATTTTACATATCACAAGGAATTTTTAAATCCAAAATCTCATCTTCTCATTTAAGTACCTCAAAGTTTGGCAAGATGAATCTTGAAACATGAGCAGAGGTGACAACTAGTTATGATAAGTACGGGAAGACTTTTTCATCAAAGAAAACATTGTAAGAAACAAAAAAAAATGAAGTTCAAGGTCAAATACATGTCATCTCTTTTGGCTGTTAGGATATCCAAAAAGATACAACATCAAGTGTGGGAAGAAAATTTGTCCCCATGAGGATTTTGATTGTGAGCAAACACAAATTTCCAAATATGTGAATCTGATGTAAAGACGGATAACGACCATGTAAGACCTCAAATGGGGTCTTCAATCAAGAAATGGTGTTTGGGGTTCGATTTATCAAGTAAGCCAAGTGAGAATTGACTCTCCCAAAATTGCATTGGCAATCTAGACTGAAAAAGAGAAGCTCGTGCCACATTCAATATATGTCTATGTTTATAATCTACTAGTCGTTTTTGTTGAGGTGTATCAACACTAGAAGTTTCATGATGAATTCCTTACTAAATGAAGTATGATGACAAACACATGAACTTTTTCCTGTTATTGCTTCGAATTGTTTGAAAAACAAATCAAATTATCATTTAACCATTACAATTAAACCTTTCAAATACTTGGAAACTTCATTTTTCGATTTTTACAAGTATAACCAAAATCCATTAGAAACGTCATAAAAAATTGTGAGAAAATTTTTTCTCTAGAATATGAAAAAATACAATACGGGTCCCAAATATCACAATGAAAACCTTGAAAAGAGCAAGAGCTTTTAGTACAACTGTAGGAAAAGAATCTCGAGTTTGTTTTGAACGTAAAAAATCGCACAAGTTTTTGTATTAATATCAAGAGTTGAACAATATACATTAAGAAGCAAATGCCAAACATTATAAGAAAGATGTCCCAATCGAGCATGCAACAACTTAGTGGATAAACAAGTACGAACCAAAGCTACAAAAAATGTACCTTTGAAGTTATAGAGCCTTTCAAGTTCTTCACTTGTAAAAATGAATGTCCTCCTAGTGTGGTCTTGAATGAGACAAACGTTATCAGTAAAGTGGACAACATAAGGCATATCTCGCAAGAGATGTGATAAGAAGAAATGGAATCACAATCCAGGAAGTCCAATATAACACGTGGCCATCTTTGTGCTTTGGTAATAAAATCTAAACAACCCATGTGATTACTAGCACTTGACTGCAATATCCATGATGCAGTAATGTGAGTATCCAAAGAATTCTCAATCGCTCACATACGTTTAGTAACAAGATCGATCAAGGTTTTAGTTTGACCATTGTCAACACCATGATCAACAAGATCAGATGAAGACAACTTAGTATCAATTGAAGTAGAAGACGTCGAAGAAAGATATTTCTTAAAAAAAGACAATATTCCATCGCCAGTAATTACCTAATACAAACTTCAGTCAAATACACCGCAGTCAACCAACCTGTAGGACAGAAGACATCATCACCACGCTCACCCATTTGTTGCAATGGTCACAAATTCATCGTCCACCTCGAACCACCACAAATAGGTCTGAAGTTCACATGTTTGACATTGCAAAATCGACGCAAGGAACCACTACAAAAAAACACGCTATTTCCAATGGACGGGGCAACGGATCCTGATGTGCGTTAAGCTCAAGTAATAAAACCTAGACTAACGCTTCCGCAAGAATACGGATCGTGTAGTAACAAGGGTCGAACACAAGGAATTGATGCGACTTATAAGCTATGAAACTAATGGAATAGACGTGTGAGGTGACTAAAGATGGAATTGTGATTGAACTAAACTAAACTAAATCAACGAGATAAACTTATAGCTAAGCACCATGGGTATCGAGAGTTTGCATAACGATGTAACGAAGTTCTAAAAGGATAATTGGTCTTAGGTACTATCACGATTTCAGGGAATTCAAGCTCTCCTATAGGAACTGACTGGCGTAGACTTGTCCACTATCTAGCATGCATATACCAATATATCTATTGCGCATCTTACATGGATAGACGCATTACGACCGCTATCCTAATCCCTAGATTCAACCGATTGACCTGGCGTAGATTCTAAACCGATTAAACCCTAAATCATGACTAAGTTCCAAAGTCTAATGCCCTGGCATTGGTTTATTAGACTTCTAACATCATTCATTCGAGTGGCATACAAGTAATGAAAGCATTAAGATCAACCATGAAATCTGAAAACATGATAAAATACCGAATTCATTCATATCAAGTGGCGTACAAGCATAAAAGCATTAAGTTCCACCATTCATTAAGCATAAGACTTCGTTACAACATGGCAATACTCCCTAACCCATGGCAATGGATCTACTCAGACATCAAAACAGCAAAGGAAACACAAGAGAATACTAAATTCGACATAGATGAAGAATGAGATGACTCCCTATTCATAAACCAATGTCTTCAATAGATCCTCCTGGCTCCCGATCTGTTCTTCTGTCTTTTCTTCCTTCTTCCTTCTGCCCCTAATGTCTCTGAATCTTCTCTGATCCAATCTGGTTCGAAAAACCCTTTTTCAGATCTGATTTCCCCTTAATTTGGCTGTTCCAAAACTTAGGA
>CM071875.1:7327149-7340516 GCA_036759665.1 Gynandropsis gynandra
TCGTGCGTTGACGCTGCGGGAATGGCAAAGGAGGTGGTCTCGGGTCTGGTTTTACATACTTTGGCTCCTCTTCCTCCTCAAGCTTCTCCTTAAGCTCATTGACATCCAATTCCGCTACTGTGATACATGCTTCACCCCTTTCAAATATTGCAGTAGGCTGATCAACCGTCAAACAATCCCTTGGGCAAATTTCGTTGACATGCTCATGAAGATCCGTTTCTAAACTTCCCGATATACCCTCTTGTGGTTCAGAGGAACTTGCAGCGAGTTGTGCCAAGAAATCGCCGTAGGTTTGCATTTTCGTCTCTATAACCCCGTTATTCATGTCTCTATAACTCTCTCGCATCTCTCTCATCTCGTTGGTTTGATCTTTTTGTAATTGCAAGATTTGAGAAAACATAGACATAATATCGGAATTAGCCTCTTGTTGTGGAAGGGGATGCTCACATGGCTGGTAATTCTGGGTTTGGAGTTCCGTCCATTGCTGAAACTTCCCCAATTGATGTTGTGCATTGAGCATACTATCGGTGTTCCTATACGGGAAATCTGCGTGATCGTTCCATTCAAGATTGTATGTATTCCCGAAAGGCTGATTGTAACTCTCGTAGATCTCTTCTTCATACCCCATACCTTCTTGTTCCCATGATTGCTCCGAGTAATGTGGACGGTATGAGTTAGATAGCATATGATGAAGTTCGGCAATCTGATTTTTTATTTCAGCTATTTCGGCATATATAGAGTTCATGCTATACATGTTACCTCGCAAAAGAAAGAACACAAAATTCAATTAAGCTCCGAGAGGTAAAAATTCTTTTTTTTATTTTTTTTTACTCTATAAGAAAGAAAACAAAAACGAAAAACAAATGAAGACTCCGGAAAAGACTATGTCTTAATTCAAAAGTATCCTAACACTAAAGCCGTAATCAATTCCCCGGCAACGGCACCAAAAACTTGATGTGCGTTATATAAAGTAATAAATTACCTAGACTAACGCTTCCGCAAGAATACGGATCGTGTAGCAACTAGGGTCGAACACAAGGAATTGATGCAACTCTAAAGCTATTAGACTAATGAATAAAACGTGTGAAATCAAATAGTGGATGGAATCCAAATGCAAACTAAACTAAACTAATGATAGGAATGACTCAAAGACTAAGATGTCATCAATAGATCCTTCATGCTTCGGATCCCTCGTTCCGTCCTTCTCGATCTCTCCAAGTGTGTCTCCAATGTCTCTGAATCGTCCTCGAATAAACTCGATAAATGGTTGAAATCTAATAAATCTACTCAAAACTAGACTTAAGAATGATATAAAAACTACAACGGATTACGTGTTATCAAACTCCCCCAGACTTAACCTTTTGCTCGTCCTCGGGAAAACCTAGAGTCGAGTACTAGAAGAGCTAAACAACAATGGATACTAGCACAAATACATAAAAGGATTAGCCATCATTACATAAGAATTCTTACACGGATTAGAGCAATTCATGAGTTTTGCATCGATGCAATCTTTGTGTCAAGAACGCGGGACAATGTTATGTCCATGCAAAAGATGCCAAAACATAAAGTATCGAAGTCAAGAAATTGTTTGTAAACATCTTTACAAGGTAGGTTTCGTTGAGAATTACGAAATTTGGTTTTTTCACGGCGCAAATTGCATCGTTAGAGATATTGTGAAAGATGCACAAGTAGAAAGAAATGAAAAAGTTATTTATGAAGCATCAACGACCAATCCATATGTGGAAATGGTGCCAGATGCTTTTCCTGGAGTTGTTAATGAACAAACGCATGAAGAGATGCCGAACATCAATGCATGTCGATTCTTCAACCTATTGGATTCGGTGAAACAACATATATATGAAGGTTGTCGTGAAGGTCAGTCTCGCTTATCTTTATCTTTAAGATTGATAAGTATAAAAACATATTACAATATTGCTGAAAATTGCATGGATTCATTGCAAAACCATGTGTGAATATTTACCGGAAAATAATCAAGCTCCCGAGACATACTACGAAACAAATAATGTGTTAAAAGATTTGGGAATGCCAGTTGAGAAAATTGATGTTTGTAGAAAAAATTGCATGTTGTTTTGGGGAAATGATAAAGACTTGTTGGAATGCAAGTTTTGCGGTCCAAGCAGATTTCGGCCAAAATAACCATCTTCACGTAAATATGTACCATACAAGAAAATGTTATATATTCCTGTAGCAAATAGGTTGAGAAGGTTATTTGAGTTGAAAAAAGTGTCGCGGCAAAGAGATGGTACTCTGAACACTCGATGGCCGAAGGTATAATGCAACATTCATCGAATGGTAAGGCTTGGAAAGATTTCAATGAAATATTTTTCGCGTTCGCGTATGAAACGAGAAATGTTTATCTTTGCTTGTGCATGGATGGTTTTAGTCCATATGGACAATATGGAAGTCAATATTCTTTGTGGTCGGTGATTTTGTCTCGTATAATTTACCTCTCGAGATGTGTTTGAAAAGAGAGGTAATGTTTCTGACGTTGCTGATTCCAGGACCAGAACATCCGAAGAAAAGTTTCGATATCTTTTTGCAACCCTTAATTCAAGAATTAAGACATTTGTAGAAAAAAGGATTCTTGCTTATGATGTCAGTACAAAGCAAAATTTCACATTGAAAGTGGTCTTGTTGTGGACAATTAGCGATTTTCCTGTCTATGGAATGTTATCTGGATGGAGCACGCACAGAAGATTAGCATGTCCATATTGTATGGAGGATATAGATTCATTTCAACTAGTACATGGTAAGAAACCATGTTAGTTTGATTGTCATAGAAGATTTCTTCCTCGTGGGCATACTTTCCAGAAAGATAAAAGAACATCTTCGAAAGAACATGGTACAAAAAGAAGAGGGACCGTGCATGCAAAACGGAACACAAATCCTTTACGAAAGATCGAACACAATGGGCGATTTACAAGAATCGGTAGAATGTGGTGGAGATCATGGCCATCGTAATCCAAAAGGCCAAGGTGAAGGGCATAACTGGTATAAACGTAGTATCATTTGTGAACTACCATACTGGAAATCATTCATATTACTTCATAATTTAGATGTTATGCATATCGAAAAGAACTTTGCTCGGTGTCTGGATATTTTTGGTTCGAGGCTGATCGGGTTGAAAAGTCACGATTGTCACGTTTTCATGCAGCGACTCATTCCAATTGCATTTGAGCTCTTACCACAGAATGTTCGCGATGTGCTATGCGGAATCAGCATATTTCTCAGAGATATATGTTCAAGGAATTTAAAAAGGGATGACTTGGAATTAAAGAAACACGATATCTCATAAGTATTATGTGCATTGGAAAAAGTTTTTCCGCCTTCATTCTTCGATGTCATGGAGCATTTGCCAATACATTTACCAGATGAGGCAATACTCGGTGGGCCAGTTCAATTTAGATGGATGAATTCTTTCGAAAGGTTTTTCTTTCATTTAAAGAAAAAAGCAAAAAGCAAAGTACTGGTCGAAGGATCTATTGTCAAACAATACTTGCTCGAAAAAATCACATATTTCAGCATATTTTATTTCGAGTCGCATATTCAAACGAAAGAACGACGTGCAATGGATGAACACACAAACAATTTGTACCAATATAATTCGCAGTTTGGCAAAATTCCTGAGATGTTTACACCGATTGAACGTACAGGAGGTAAATCCGAGGAATATTGGTTAACACCAGAGCAGTATAATCACATCCACACATATATACTATTAAATTGTCAAGAGTTATTGCCGTTCGAAAGGTACGAAACAATATTATTCAATCTTTTAAATATACGTATATAATATTAACGTATTTTCATTATATAGGATATTTGATGAAGAAGTACTTGGTACATATCCTCATCTAAATGCAAATGAACTCATAGACATGAAAGTTCAACATTATGGCTCGTGGTTCAGAGACTACGTAAGTACTCATGTCCACATCTATTAAAATTAATTGCATTTACTATAAAGTATTCATTCGTTTTTATTATACGTATATAGGTGAAATGTTTTGATGAAAGACTTCCTACATTGTTAAAAAGATTTGGCTAATGGTCCTACACGAAATGTCATGTGTTGGCCAATCTTGTTTACTCGCGGCTACACGTTCCACACGTACGAACATAGAAAAATAGACGCACATACAATTATGGCGTTTGTATTAATAGTCAAATAGAGGGTGATAACTTCTACGGCATTTTGCACCAAATCCTACAAGTGGAATATCTCGGTCGCGTTGGGTTGAAGGTGATGCTTTTTATATATCAGTGGTTCGACCCAACCGTAGGACGTAGTGAAGATCAGCCACGAGGGATCATAAGCTCAGATGATAAAGAAGATCTTTTGCAACCCGATCATCCGCAGCCGATTCGTTTAATCGATAGAGATCGCGAGGAGATTCTCGCAAGAACTGACATAGACAGAGAATTCATACGCGATTATGAAGACGTTGAACCAGAAGATACTGAAGATGAAAATGGTGATGAATTCAATGAACAATCGAAGGAAGACTCGCCAATCGATGAATCTACTGAAGAAGAAATGTAAATACAATAATCCGTATGATGTGTAATAATGTAGATGATGCATAATGTACATGATGTGTAATAATGTAGCTGATGTGTAATCGAATAATCGAAGAATATATAAACGATGTTTAATGTTTTAGAACTTCATATGATCTAATACCAATGGGTATCCTTTGGAAATATTAACGGATGCCCGTTGGAACACAAAATCGCCTCCGACACTTAGAAAAAATTCTAAATTTTCCATATTTCTAATGGACATCCGTTGGAAAATTGTAACGGACGCTCGTTACAAACATACCAACGGGCATCCGTTGGAAAGTGTAACGGTCAAAAAAATTCTAATGGGCATCCGTTAATGTTTCCAACGGATGCCCGTTTATATTGTCTTAATGGGCGTCTGTTACACTTTGCAACGGGTGTTCGTTGCAAAGTGTAATGATACCTTCTCTAGTCTGCAGAAATTTCCAATGGGTATCCACTGGAAATTGTAACGGATGCCCGTTGCAAAGGGAGACGAGCCACCATTTCGCCGACTGTTGCCTTGGGAACACAGATTTCCAATGGGTATACGTTGGAAATTCCAACGGATGCCCGTTGGAAAGACTGAACATCGTGTCAATTAACTACGTCCATTGAGATGATGTAATATTCAACGGGCATCCATTGGAAATTTTAGTATATAAACCGTTGAACAGTTTCATTTTCAACACAAATCAAAACCTCAAAATCCTCTCACACTACATTTCACACACAAATACATTTACAAACACTAAACACGAAAATGAGGGCTAGACGATTTATAGGTTTGGGAAGGATGTTGGCTGGTTCAGCGAGAGCTCCTTCCCCGCCTCCACCACCACTATATGGTCCTCCCACCCTTCAAATTATCGATCGCGAACGTCCTGTCAGGACATTATGATAAAAAAATTCATTATTTGCATTTATATTATAGTAATTGATAAATATTATCTAATTTTTTAATTTTAATTTGCAGGTTTGACGTGGATGATGTGCTAAAACACACGAACAACGACATCATTCAAGGGTCCTTACAGGACCAACTATATTATTCCTGGCAAGTTACGCTAGAAGTCGTACGCCACCGATGGTAGTGCACTTTTATCGTAAGTTTTAAATTACATTTAATTTAAAATGATTAGTTATATATATATATATATATTATAAAACTAATGGATTATAAATTATTTTGCAGCGTGCATACAGATGGCGGAGAAAGGATACATTGCGCATCTACACAGCATGGATGCACGACATGCAGGCCCGGATGCGTTTGATGATGAACAACGCCAAGCGCAACTACTACACCAAAAATCGCAAACCGACATGGGCAATGGACGATGTCTTCAATCAAATAGTTCAACATTAGGAGTCTGAAGACTTCAAGGCCAAGAGCAAGAAGGCCAAAAAATGTCGGTACGGCGAGAAGGTTTCCGGAGATGGTCTATATCGCCATATTTCGGGATCAAAATCATTCCCGAAGAGGAAACATGAATTGGTAAAATTTATTATTATTTTAATTTTTTGTTTTTTACAATATTTATCTAATTAAGTTTATTTTATATTACAGATACAACATATGGGAAGAAAACCGACTCTTCTTGAGCTGGTATTGGAAACCCACGCCAAGAAGAAGCCGGTCGTCGGGGAAGAGATCGACAAACCCGAACTCGTCGATCCTCGAGCGAAGAGAATCGTGAAAGTTGTGATGGAGAAGATCACACAGCAATCACAAGCTTGTGGTTCAACTTCCGACGAGCTGAGTCCTTTACAAAAGGACAAAATTTATTTAGAGGTAAAAACTTATTCTTTTATCTTTCGATTATTAATAAAATATTTTATAAAAATCTAACTCTAATTTTGTTTGTCTTATAGTCGATGAGACCGTATAAGAGGGTCTAGACAGTCTCGAGGCACTTCAAAACGATATCATCGAGGACGCCACGACGGTACCTCCCACAGTCCAAGAGAGCTGCACGCAACAACGACAGATCGAGGATCTCGAAGCACAACTTCCAGAAACCCGAGCCTAATTGGCGCAACAAAACTCCCAAATACAGCTGTTGGAGAGCGTCATTGAGTTGCTATCCGGCAAGGTGAGGAGATCAACACCACGACAAGAAGCGGGTCTCGATTCGGATGAAACGTCGTCTAGAAGTGGTGGTGATCGGGGTGATGATATTGGTCCAACCGATTTAAATGAAATGTAATAGAATTAGTTTTAGTTTTAATGTTTTTTGTAAACAATTTTAATATTTTAATTGAAAACTTTTTATTTTAAAAATATTTGTATTATTTTTTTATTTTTTTTTTTACCAAATTTCCAACGTATTCCCGTTGCAATTTCTAACGGGCATCCGTTAGACACTATTTTTCTGCCAAATGGTAACAGCCGTCTGTTTCCCTTTCCCGCCAATTTGCAACGGACGGCCGTTGCCATTTCCTGCCAGTTTTCAATAGATGCCCTTTAAAAATTTTAAAATTCCGTTTTTTTCCCGCTTGGATGGCAACGGACGTCCATTACCAATTTTCAACGGGCGTCCGTTGCAAATTTGTAATGGGCATCCGTTACAAACTATTTCAACGACGTCATCCATTGGCCGTTCCGTTACAATTTGCAATGGATATTATTCATTGTAACTCCGTTTCGAATTGCAACGGATCCCGATTTGCAACGAGCGATTCCCAACGGCCACGGATCTATTGTCGTTCGTTGGGAAACGCATTTTCCAAGCCACCAAGGCAAAAAATCTGTGTCGCGTAATGCCCCTGGCACAAGTTGATTCTGCCTTGACCCTGCAAAACCTCAATTCCAAGATAAAACGAAAGCAATCCAAGATCACTCATTTGGAATTGGGTCATCATCTCCTTCTTGAACTGCTTGATGGCCACGTCGGACGATCTAGTGATGATAAGATCATCCACGTAGACCCCAACAAACAGAGCCACTCCGCCTTGGGCTCGTCGATACACCGCATGCTCATGCTCACTCTGCATGAAACCAAGTTGCTTCAGGGTGCTATCGAGCTTTGCGTTCCATGCCCTTGGTGCTTGACGAAGGCCATAGAGCACCTTACGCAAGCGGAGAACTTTGCCTTCTTCCCCGAGAACAACAGATCCCGGTAGTTGCTTCACGTACACCTCCTCCTTCAAATCGTCATTTAGGAAGGCGGATTTGAAAACCATGTGGTGAACGGACCACCCCTCCTGGGCAGCAAGAGTAAGTAACAGACGAACGTACTCTATCTGAGCAACATGTGCAAAGACTTCGTCAAAATCCACCTACGCCTATTAAACATAGCCACGAGCGAAGAGACATTGCTGAACAAAGCCACGAGCGACAAGGCATGCCTTGTGCTTGACCACCACCCTGGCCTCGTTCCTCTTCACCTTGTAGACCCACTTGAGACCAATCGGATGATGGCTCTGAGGAAGGTCTACAATTTCCCATGTCTGATTTCGCACCATGGCATCAATTTCCTCCTGCATCGCGGTTCGCCATGCCTCCTCGTTCTCTGCTTCAGCAAATGAGCAAGACTCCCCTGTTGTTGCCAAGTGCAGCTCTACATCCTCCAACTCCTGCAAAAGGTGTCCGGGAATGTCTACAATCTCCCATGTCTGATTTTGCACCATGGCATCAATCTCCTCCTGCATTGCGATTCGCCATGCCTCCTCGTTCTCTGCTTCAGCAAATGAGCAAGACTCCCCTGTTGTTGCCAAGTGCAGCTCTACATCCTCCAACTCCTGCAAAAGGTGTCCGGGAGCTGGGACCTTGTCCCCATTCCCAAACAGGTTAGCCATAGCACGATAGCGTAGTGGGGTATCAAGGGAATGCGCCGTGTCACGCCTCACGGAGTCATCTTGTAGGAGGATAACCCACATGTAACGGGTGGTATCGTCCACCAGCAATAAGAAGTAACGTTTGGCTCCTAGTGTTACCGGTATGATAGGACCACATAGATCTCCATGGTCGAAATCGAGTGGTGCCACAGCGCAATACTTGGCCTCCTTTGGAAAAGCACCTCGCCGATGCTTTGTGATGATGCAGGTGTCACACACCAAGCCATGTCGCCCCATCTTCTCCAAGGCGTCAAAGCTGATGTGCCCAAACCGATCATGCCAACGCCAAGCATCATCGCCATGACGCAGCAAGGCAAATTGGTTGAGCAATCTTCAGTGAAAGGACGTACAAGCAATTGCGGCCACGTGAGACTTTTGCCAGAAGACGTTGTTGCTGATCCCAGATCTGCAACACTCCGTCCTCAATCTCCACGTACAACTCGTTCTCATCAAGCTGACCAATGCTGATAACTGAGTTCCTCAGGCGCGGGATATAGTAGACCCCTGTGAGCACCTTGTGCTCCCCATGTTAACCTACAAAAAAGATTGTACCACAACCTTTGATGTTAACAACAGAGTCATCACCAAACTTCACTGTCCTTACCACCGTCCGATCCAATTCAACGAAGACGTCGCTGCGACCCGTCATGTGATTTGTGGCCCCTGTATTCAGGTACCAACCCTCCTTACTACCTTCGTCGCCACTGGTACCAAGGAACACTTGAGCATGCGGTTCCTTGATACAGAGTGGTGATGGTGCCTCCGAATTGGTGACTTGACATATCTACACCATGAGAAGCGCCGCTTAGTCCATGGTCTCCTCCACCTGAACAAGATTCGCCTACTCCTTCTTGGGCTTGCGACAATCCCTCGCCCAATGACCACGGCACCCGCAGTTGTAGCACTTGTCATTCCCCGAATTGGTGCCATTGTCGCCGCCTTTCTTACGCGACCTGCGAGGCTGGTGGTTGTTCACGTCCCATGCACGTGCCGACTTGGAGCCCCGCTCCTTGGTACGTGCGGTCCACTGCTCCTCAGTGACATAGAGCTTGCCCCCCACGCCCTACTTGGTAGCCTCTTGCTCATACGGCTCATCAGCCACCTTTAACCTCCCGGTAACCTCTTCAATAGAAAGTGTTGATAAATCAAGCAAGTTTTCTATTGAAAGAGCGATCTGAGAAAACGGGGGAGGAACTGCGTGCAGGTACTTCGCCACAACTTTGTGCGCAGGTTCAGGACCACGAAGGGTAGCAAGTTGATTTACTAACCCATTTAGCCGCATGGCAAAATTGTCCATCGACTCGCCATCGAGAAACATAATATTCTCGTATTGCTTCCTCACCTTCTGTGCGCTGGCCTGACGCGTCCGGTCAGAGCTGACACGCATCTCCGCAATAGCGTCCCAAGCGGCCTTTGCACTCTCCTTTACCGCGAGTGTGGAGATCATCTCGGGCGGCACACCTACAAGATTGCCTTTGACGCCATCTCATCCTTCTACTCGTCAGTTGTGTCGTCCTCGACGACTTCCCACAACAAACGTGCACGAAGAAACACCTTCATGTGCAGCGACCACTCTCCATAGTCCGTCTTCGTGGGTATGGGAAACACCGCACTACCCACCTCCTTGATCTCCCTCCGCGGAAACACCACCACCTCGCGCCCACCGCTATCACGATCATCACGGTGTCACGGTCTCTCATGTGGTGGTTGGGAGCGACGCCTCACTCCTTCACATCGCGGACTGTGGGACTGACCATGAGTAAAACCCGACATCTCTCAGACTCTCGAACCAAGAAGCTC
The DNA here is from genome assembly GCA_036759665.1 of Gynandropsis gynandra. NCBI lineage: Eukaryota > Viridiplantae > Streptophyta > Magnoliopsida > Brassicales > Cleomaceae > Gynandropsis > Gynandropsis gynandra. The sequence goes on from CM071875.1 coordinate 7,337,356, forward strand.
TGATACCAAATGTTAGAAGTTGCCCTTTAGAGAGAATGAAAGACTCGAAACAAGAGATGATTTGGTGCTACAAACTGTTGTAGCTTTTCGGTTTTTTCTCCTCTATTTGTAGACTCATATTTACATAAGAGTTAACGGTAATTAAATGCTACAAACTCCTAAAATTCCACAAAGACACTAAATTCAAAGAATGACCAAGGTGCATGTATTGACCATATTAAAGTGGACACAAACTCTCACACAAAGATTCATCCAACACATGCAACAGTGTTGTACTGAATTATGACCTTTTGCGATGGTCGATGTGTTATCTTAGTAGATCGGGATTCCATTACTAATCTAATATCCTAACTCCTTAAATAACCTTCTTAGCCAAACTAAGTGCTTCGTTGTAGTACATATTGTAGTGTGTTCTGCTTCTACGGTTGATTGTGCTATCACAGATTACTTCTTAAGTTCCCATGTGAAAACTACACTCCCAATAATAAAGAAATAGCCTGTAGGACTTCGCATATCTTCATTGATTCCTCTCCAATTTAAATCATAATAACCCTCTATAACTTTGTATCTCCTGAATGCTTAAACCATAGTCCATAATTTGTAGTCCGTCAAATACACCTTAGAACCCGCTTAGGTTCTAACAGAGTTGTGTATGTGGGTTTGACATGTATCTTGGAGATGTACAAGACGGAAACATGAGGTCTGGCCATGTAGCAGCATGGTACAATAGCCTCCAACCATGCTCTTGTGCTGTAATGAATTGATAAGCTCTTTCTTTCTATCAACATTGTTTTCTATTAGAGTCAAACGGGTGTTAACACTTTTATAGTGTTGCATTCCAAACTTTAGGAGTAGTTGAGAGGCATACTTAATCTGAGTTAGGAAAATATCATCTTGAGTATAGTTGATCTCAAACCTTAAGAAGAATTTGAGCCTTCCCAAATCACTCATTTCAAAGGCTTTAATAAGCTTCCCATTAAACCATTTAATTTGTCCATCATTACTTGCAGTAATGATAACGTCATCAACATAAATACACACAATAAAACATCAGCCTCCAATCCATTCTTTTTGTGTACATAGCTACATCTGAGTGGCTTCTAGTGTCATCCCTTAGTTAAGAAAAAGGAGTCTATCTTGTAGTACGAGGCCCTAGGGGCTGGTTTTAAGCCATAGAAAGCCTTCTTCAATCTATAAAATTTCTTCTCAGCTCCCTCTATCTCATAACTGGAGGTTGTTCAACAAACACCTTTTTCAGTGATCTTTCCATTTAAGAATTTTGATTTTACATCCATTTGATGTAAATTCCAATTCATTTGTGCAGTAAAGGCTATGAAGGCTTGAATAGTGTCATGCCTAGAGACTAAAACAAATGTCTCCCCATAGGTTTGAGTAAAGGCAACCGATCTTGCTTTTAATTGAGAATCTTCCCTTGTTCATCAATGTTAACTTTTTACAGCCACTAAACATTGATGAAGTTTTTATTTTCAAGTTTGTCCACAACTCCCATGGATCAACAACAACTTCTTCAAAGGAAGTTTGTTCTTCCATAACTAGATAAAAGGCCTCATAATTTTGTCCTTCTTCTAACTCTCTTGAATCTGCATTTTTTATATATATAGCTCGGTCTACTTGTTCTATGTACGAGTCTAGAGAGGAGGTTTTACTAGATTGTCCACTACTCAAGTGAAAAGGAACTTGAGAGAATTTAGCTAAATTCCATTCACTCTCTCTTGTGGTTGAATCTCTAGTATGTGTAGTTGTAGGTTGTGCCATCTGAATACGTCTAGAAACCCCACTTGAAATAGGGATTGTCATTGTCTCATTAGAACCTGACTATGTAGAGTTATCCTAACATTTATCCTCTTAGAAAATTATATCTCTTGTGTCCTCCACCTTCCATATCTAAACATTGAAGACTTTGTATCCCGTACTCATACTATTGTACATCCAGTTCTTTATGGTGTAGGAACATGGACATGGCAGAGACATCTAAAGAGTCTCAATGGCTCACTAAGGGTATATATCCACTCCAAACTTCAAGTAGAGTTAAATTGTCTAAGGCCTTGGTGGAGACTCCTTCAGCCCAGAACTGATTAGGGTTGTTCTTCTTCTGTAAAATACTTCTAACCATGTTTAGTAGAGTCTTGTTTCTCCTCTCAACAACTCCAGTTTGCAGAGGGGAATAGGCAATTGTCAACTTTCTTTGAATCCTTTTAGTAACTAATAATTCATTCAAATCCTTTGAATTGAACTCCCTTCCCATGTCAGACCTTAGCTTCTTAACTTTTTTGTTGATTTGCTTCTCGACTAATGCCACAAAATTCCTGAGAACACTTAATGAATCTGAGTTTCACCTCAGAAAAGATACCCACAACATGTCTAAAAAACTTTCAATTAGGGACATTAGGTAGATACTCCCATCTAGTGATAGCGTCTGCGTAATACCACACAAATCCATATATATGAGGTTCAATATTCCCATCACTTTGCAATCTGAAGCCTTAAGAAAATTTTCCTTAGAATGTTTTCCTTTAACAAAACATCTTAACTCTTGTTCCACTTTAAACTTGGATAGACCATTGTACATTTTGTTTGCTTTGCATCTGTTTCAGGTTGTGCAATCTAGAATGCCCGAGCCTCTTGTGCCTAAGAGAAAATAAGTTCTCTGTCTCCCTCATAGATTTAGCTTGGTCAATGAACACCTTCAACCTTATGGAACATTACTTTTAAACTATAGGAATCTCCACCACTTGAAAACCTTTTTTGTCTTAAATTTTGCAACTGTCTTCACTGAAAATAACTTGGTAACCATTCCAAATTATGTGTGATGCGTATCAGAGTTAAATATAACCTAATCTACCCGCAAGTGCACGGCACGTGTGTAGTATTTTAGGTGTCGATCCCACAGAGACTACGCAACACTACCTAAACCCGAACTACGAATCAAACTTGCTAACGAAAGAAGGTGAATAAGGAATGAAATACTAAAAGTAACTAAACTACTTGGGTTCTAACGATGAGATAAACGTCCTAGGAAACCGGTTTCACCACAAGACTACCGAAACACACGATCAACCTATCTATCATGCAATCCCAATTAAAGATATCTAAGGCGGACGATCCTAACATGATACCTACCCTCTCTCAAGGCATAGACA
>CM071875.1:7358274-7371303 GCA_036759665.1 Gynandropsis gynandra
TAGAGAGAAGGAGGAGGTTCTTGCGAAGGAGACGTGCAAGGAGCATTGGAGATTAACCCAAGACTTCAGTTTCGTTTGGTTATCATGTTCCTCAGACTTTCTACTTCAATTATGTTTGTTTACGGACGCATGAGCGAGTAGTTTGTTTTGTTTTAGGAGAAGGGATTAGCCCATGGCTATCCCGGAACCACTTTTGATTTATCTTTGAATGCATCTTCCCGTTTCCGTCTATCTATTCTTTATCTGAGTGCTTAATGACTTGTGTTTACGAAGGCCAAGTAGATGCATGTGTTAGGGATTAGGAGAAGGACCGAAAGGAGAATTCTAGTCCTAGCAGATCAAGTTTAGAACAACCGAGGTTAGACCACGAAAGTAGGGTAGCAGCGGTTGAGGGTAAAACGGATGAATCACAGTTCTTATGGGTTTAGTTCAAGGTGTCAACCACGAAAGTAGGGGATAACTTGACTAGATCACGTGTCTATGCCTCGAGAGAGGGTAGATATCATATTAGGATCGTCTTCTTAGATAACTTGACTGGGATTGCATGATAGATAGGTTGATTGTTGGTTTCGGTAGTCTTGTGGTGAAACCGGATTCCTGGAACGTTTGTCTCATCGTTAAGAACTAGTTTTTTTATTTGCATTTAGTATTTCATTCTCAAATCCCATATGTCGTTCGTTTGAAAGTTTGATTCATAGTTTGAGTTTAGGTTGTGTTGCGTAGTCCCTGTGGGATCGACACCTAAAGTACTACACACGTGCCATGCACTTCCGGGTAGTTTAGGTTAAATATTTGTTTAACTTTGATAACACATCACAAAACTATATGGATGCAATGGCTATATGTCGACATTTAGGATATCTAGACCTATTTTTAACTTTTACCTGTAATCTAAAATGGCCAGAAATACAAAGATTTCTTTGAAAATGAAATCTTGCCTCAGAAGATCGCCTAGATATCCTAACTCGTGTATTTAAAATAAAAATCGAAAACATGTTAATCGATCTTAAAAAGAATGAGGTATTAGGCCATGTATTAGCAGGTAAATTACTGTAAAGTTTCACGTAACATATTTCCATATTTTTTATAATTTAAACTAAATCTTGTATATTACCTATTTTGCAGTTATCTACACAATTGAATTCCAAAAACAAGGATTTCCGCATGCACACATTATACTATTCTTAGCACGTGAATCCAAACTATCTACAACTACTGATATCGATTCAATCATATCTGCTGAAATTCCAGACGAACTTTCCAACTCAGATTTGTACAATGCAGTCCAAGAAATTATGGTACATTGACCATGTGGTATTGCAAATAAGTTTTCACCATGTATGAAAAAAGGCAAATGTACAAAACGATAACCAAAGTACTTATACAGATCACGATGACTATCTGATATACAAGAGACTTGACAACCATATATTCGTTATTAAAGATGGTATCAAACTAGACAACCATTACATTGTATCGTATGATGCTTATTTACTATTAAAGTATAGAGCTTATATAAATATTGAATGGTATAATCAAACAAAAACGATCAAATACCTTTTCAAATACATAAATAAAGGATCAGACAAAATTACAACTAACATATATTCATCAGATGCTACAAATAAAGAAATGATAAGAGATGAAAAAAAGTATTATTTCAATTGTGGATAAATTTCAGGCTGCAAAGCGTGTTGGCGAATTTACAAATTTGATATCCACTATCGAAGTATCTTTGTTGAACGATTAAGTTTACATCTACTTAAAGAACAAAATATGATTTTTATAGAAAATGACGTATTAACTGATATCATCTCGAAAAAATAACAATCATAGCATGTTTACATAATGGTTTAAATGTAATGCTACGTATCATGACACTAAAGATTTAACATACATTAATTTCCCAAAATTCGTTTGGAACAAAACTAAGAAAATTTGGACTCCAAGAAAAATAGGTTACGCACTTGGTCAATTGCACCATATTTCTCCTATAGCAGGTGGATCTTATTACTTAAGAATTCTTCTTAACAAAATGAAAGGTCCAACTTTGTTCAACTACTTACGCATTATTAACAGTATCACTTACACAACTTCTAAAGAAACATGTCGTGCACTAGGCCTTTTAGACTATCATAAAGAGTATATAGATGTTATACAAGAACCAAGTAATTGGACATCCCTATCTTATTTGCGATCATTATTCATCGTACTATTAACGATGGAATGTATGGCAGATCCAAAACATGTTGATCAACTATTTGGTTAGATCTTGTAAACGATATCATATACAAACAACAAAAGACTTTGACCTTCAGTGTTTTTTTGTTATTTTGTATATTGACTACTGATATTTCCATATACCTTGATCATTTATAATGTCCTTATTTTTCCCTGCAGATCTTGAAATCTAATCACAAGGATTAGAGCAATAACGCTTATCCAAATTGAATATCTACTACAAAAAAATGGCAAATTGCTAAAACATTTCCCTCTAATGCCATTTCTTAACAATACCAACGTTAACTTCACACTGAACAAACTAATATATGAAGAAACATCTTACAACTTAACCAAGATGAAATTAGAATTTAACGAATTAAAAAACCAACTTACCGATGAACAATATCAAATTTTCTCTGCAATAATAGACTATGCTTATCGATCTGTGGGACAAATTTGTTTGTTTATGGCTATGGAGGAACTGGTAAAACTTTCTTATGGAGAACATTATCGATATGTATTCGCGCAAGCGAAGATACACTTTTAAGTTTTGCATCAAGCGGAATAGCTTCGTTGTTATTACAAGGTGAGCGAACTGCTCACTCAAGATTTTCTATTCCCATTGACATCACTGAAGACTCAATATGCTCTATCAAATTATGGACAGAGTTAGCAGAACTAATAAAAATCACAAAACATATAATCTGGAATGAAGCGCCGATGGTACTGATGCGTTCCAAGTTAAACAATATGAACCTAATCTACTCGCAAGTGCACGACACATGTGTAGTACTCTAGGTGTCAATCCCACAGGGACTACGCAACACAAACAAAACTCAAACTACGAATCAAACTTGCAAACAATAAATAATTGTTTTAAGGATGAAATAACTAAAAACAATAAACTAACGAGTTCTTAACAGTGAGACAAATATTTTAGGATTATAGTTTCACCACAAGACTTATGAAACCAACAATCAACCTATCTAATCATGCATTCCCAATCAAGTTATCTAAGGCGGGCGATCCTAATATGATATCTACCCTCTCTCAAGGCATAGACACACGATCTAGTCAAGTTATCCCCTACTTTTGTGGCTGACACCTTAAACAAATCCCATATGTTCTATGATTCATCCGTTTAACCCTCAACCGCTACTACCCTACTTTTGTGGCCTAGTCTCGGTTGTTCTAAGCCTGGTTATCCGGAATTAGAATTCTCCTTTCGGTCCTTCTCCTAAGTTCCTAAAACATGCATACACAACTCAATCAAGCACTCAGAAAAAGAATAGATAAACGAAAATGGGAAATTGTGGAATTCCAACTCATTGTCTGCAACTAAAAATCGGAATCCCTGTAATGCTTTTACGAAATATAGATCAAGCACTTGGATTATGTAACGGCACACGTTTACAAATAACGCAACTAGGAACAAATATAATTGAAGGAAGAATTATTACAGGAACTAACAAATGTAACAAAGTATTTATTCCAAGAATATCTTTAATTCCTACAAATACTATACTACCATTTCGATTTAAACGTAAACAATTTCCAATCATACCCTGCTTTGCAATGACAATAAACAAAAACCAAGGCCAAAGTTTAAACAAAGTTGGTATATACTTACCACGACCTGTATTTACTCATGGACAATTATACGTTGCCATTTCTAGAGTTAAAACACGTGATGGACTTAAAATACTAATTCTAGATAACAACCGAACAATATGTACGAAAACAATAAACGTTGTCTTCAAAGAGATATTTCATAATTTGTAATTTACTTACTTCATATTTGTAAAAATATGTAACAACGGCTTTTTTATCAAACAATCAAATATTATTACACAACATCTTTGAATGTAATATTACATACATGTATATAAACTTTATACGACTTTTATATCAATTTCTGTTTAAAAAAATTCTCCCGCGCATAGCGCAGGTCTAACACTAGTATACGTTCCATCTAACAATGGTTAATTCATATATTTATATATTAAAAGTCTCAATTCTTGATCATTCTCATTTCTCATCGAGTCACATCACTATTCTATTTAAAAAAAATCACCGTTTCACTATATACATTCTCTCAACTCTTTAATTTTCGTGACTGTTCAATTTAGTTAACTCAACTATTCCTCTTCCAAATCTCAAATCTTCTGTATTCCTTCTTCTCCCATAAATCTATTGTATTTCTTCAATTTTTTTAAGGTTGCAAGGACACGCAGGGACAACCTAACAACCGTTTCGATTCTGGAGCCACAGGCACCGGAATTTGTGGCTTTAGATGTATATTTCTTTTCCAAGTTTAAAAGTTTTGTTTGAGTTTTGGATTGATTGATATGTCTTGTTGTTCTGATTTGGTTCAAAAAAATATGCAGTCTGGAGCATTCAAGGTTTCAAAAGAAGGTTTTGTGTTACTGCAATTTGCTCTTGCTGCTGGTGTTCGGTAATACGATTGGAGCATACTGCAACTATCGTGAGAAGCAAAGGCAAGCAATTCTCCGGGATGAAATCAGTGTCTCCGTCATCTAATTTGGGGGCATTCCCGTGCCTCAGCGCTCTGACATTGGCGTGATTCTCTCCAAATTCATCAAACTCAACAGTCGCCAGGTTAACTCTGGAATAAATAAACTCCTTCTTAATCATGAAATTGACATAACCATGATCTGAAATTGTAAATCTGAAGAAAATGATTAGCTTTTATGGTGATTGACGGAGACACTTTTTGATTGCACACCATATGTTCGATGAAATACCTCTTAGAACGTTAAAGGTGGCGTATTTGGTTGTTTTGTGTACAAGGAAAAGTGTTGAAAAAGGGTATTAACAAAGGAGAAACTAAAAGAATTATTGTTGTTGGTAGACCCCATTGGGCATGTTGAAGTCTTACTTGGATATTGCAAGGACAGTGTGGTCTTCTACCTGAACATGAATATTGATAGTGTTAATATGTTCTCAACAAGGAGGATGGTTCTCAGCTTTCCATGTTTGTACAAGAAGATTTGTATTGGACATTGAGGTACAAGATATTGGTATGTTCGACTTAATCTATTTGATTCTGTTCTTAAATGATTAACTTGGTTTTCTATAGAATTGTATACATTGGAACAACTAAATTTGTTTCATTCTATATAATATTATTACTAAACATTGACAATATTTTTAAATATTTTTATTTGATCATTGTTTAGTTGCAATTATATTCATTCTATAAATTTACATATTTATAATCTCTCGTACATCGTGCAAGAATTTTTCTAGTAATTATAATAGTTTGAGTATTAACTTGAAAGTAACGTAATAATTCATGAATAAAAATGAAATAAATTTGTTCATATTTAGTTTTGACACATGGGAACCAAGTTATATATTTACAGGAATTTCCCTAGTTGGTTAAATTAAATTCATTTTCTTATAGAATAAACCATATTATTTTCATGTGCCAAGTTTTTTTGTGCAACATAAGTTCAACCTTTTTTTTTGTTTGGTGATTTTACAGGGAAACTGAGGCATTTAGTTCGGAAAAAAAATGTGAAATTATGAATGGGAAGAATCAGAAGGAATTTGTGGCATATGATAGTTCATGTGTTACAAAGCCGTAGTTTCAGAATATGCAATTATTCAAACTTCATTTCACATTCTAAAATTATCCGCTTAAAATTTATATATAATAACCGTTGCAATTAAAGATTTTTTAATCCTCCACGTCATATTTATTTTAATAATAAAACATTCCATTCCAAATGTCATTTTTTATCAAATGACTTTCTTTATTAGCAATTCTTTGGTTACCAAACAATAAACCACCTTTTTATTGGATCTGTCGGTGGTGCATCTAAATCCCACAAATTCATCCGACTGCCAATGCAGGCACACCTGTTATCACCACTATAGCTACTCTCGTATTCTTTCCACCGCTCATCCCTTTCTCCGTTAACCATTTGTCACCACCTCCCTCCTCCTCATCATGTCTTGGTGCATGCCTCACCTCTGGTGCCGTGGCCGAAATCTATATATCGTAATTGTTGTTTCAAAGACCCATTTTGTAGAAAAGTTTCTCATTCATGTTTAGAAAATAAAATGATACAAGCTTTTATATAAATGAGAATTGCGGTAGAACGATAAGGCTCTAAGAGAGTCAAACTAGATAAATGCGAAACGTGATTATAAGGAAACTAGAATGACGAGAAGTGTAATAACGAGATGTATGGAGATGAGGAGTCTTTCTATTTTCCAATACCCCTCAAGTTGGAGCATGTAAATCGACAATGCCAAACTTGCCAATAAAATGTCAAATCCCTTTCGTCCTGATTTTTTGGTGAAGATTTTCGTAAATTGTTTTCTGGTACACTGGTCATCAAAAGATAAAATAAATAACAAAAAAATCAAACACTATCAAAGAAAGTATTGACGGTCAGGTCGCTTGAAATTTCGATGGCTTGTCGCACTTGGTTCTGTAATCTCTCGATGGTTGAATAGAGCCGTTAAGATCGGTACGCCGAAAAGACGTCTGGGTCGGAACACCAAAAGGCGTCTGGGTCGGAACGCCGAAAGGCATCAGTACGCTAAAAGGCTTCTGGGTCGGAACACCAAAAGGCGTCCATGGGTGTCGAGGTCGGTATGGCGAAGGGCTTCTGGGTCGGAACACCGAAAGGCGTCTGGGTTGGAATGCTGAAGGGTGTCTGGGTTGGAACATTGAAGGGCGTTTGATTCGGTACGCCAAGGGGCATCGAGGTCGGTATGCCCAGGGGTGTCGAGTTCGGTACGCCGAAGGGCGTTTGTATCAGAATGTCGAATAGCATTTGGGCCGGAAAGTCGAAAGATGTCTAGGTCGGAACGTCGAAGGGCGTCTAGATCGATACGCCAAGGGGCATTGAGGTCGGTATGCCAAAGAGCATCGAGGTTGGTACACTGAAGGGCATTTGTATCGGAATGCCAAGGGGCATCGAGGTTGGTATGCCAAGGGGCATCTGGGTCGGAATGTCGAATGGTATCTGGGTCGGAGCGCCAAAGAGCGTATGGGTCACTACACCGAAAGGCGTCGAGGTCGGTACGCCAAGGGGCGTCGATGTTAGAACGCCGAAAGGAGTTTGGGTTGATATCGAGGAGCTTGTCATTTCAAGTGGCAGAAAAGTCGGGTCGGAATTCAAATCATAGTCGGTGGCCGAGTTCGCCATTGAAACGGAGGAATATTTTGGTCGAATTCGGTCTAGAAATGAAAAACATCATCACCACCACTGTTATCGAAGGCCATCATCCTCATCTTCATCATCTTCACCACCATTGTTATTGAAGGTCACCATCCTCATCTTCATCATCATCACCACCTTCATCACTGGTGACCATCATAATTTGCGGAAGCGAAGAACCTCAAACCCTGATAGTTTTGGATTGAGGCTCTGATAGCATGATACGACGAGCCATTTTATAAAAAAAGGTTTCTAATTCAGGTGTAGAAAATAGAATGATAGCATTTATATAGATTGGAATTGTGGTAGAATGAAAAGACTCAAAGAGGGTCAAACTAAAGGAATACGAAACGTGATTACGAGAAAACTAGAATGACGAGAAATGTAATCACGAGGTGTGTGGAGACGATGAGCCTTTGTATTTCCCAATAAGAATCCTCCTCTGCGCATGTGAGTCCAACCACGAGAAGAGAAATCAGCATTGCAACGTCAAAGCAAGCAAAAATTGACCAACCCATTTTCATTCGATCAGTTAAGTATATCCCTGAATGCTCCAAGACATCATTGTAAGTCTTTCACACAAACTACATAGTTTAAATTAAGGAAACCAAACACAGTTCACTATCTTAATCAACCAAATTGTTTATGTGTTGGATGGAGTTTATAAATCATGGAACACATTGCTACAAGGAAGCCTATTATTTGCATGGCAGGTGCTCGATAGAATGTCTAAACATTTTCACAATAAATTACAGTCGAAGTGAACCCATGTTCTTACGTTTTCAATTAATAGATTTTCAGTCCCTTTTCTTGAGGTAACTTTGTTGATTACTAATGATGTTAATGGTGAATTCATGGAACTTAATAAGTGTGAGAGTGAAGTTTTCAACAACTATGGCTTCCCTATAGGGGTTTGGGTTCATGTGGATATGATTATGTAAGGCTCCTTTTATGTGGCATCGTTATAGTAGCTTCGTTATCGGTTTCTCTAATCTTATAATATTGGTGAAATTGGTAAAAGTGCTATTATATGGTTCCATGGAGTAGTTGGGTATAACCCATGGGTTTAACAACTTAATCTGATTATTATGTCAAACACTTGATTTTAGGTTGTTTTTGACCGAATGATTTCGACGAATATGTGCTTATGTTTTAAAGAACTAAATGTCTATAAGTTTCTAATTGCAATGTGTTTTGATCATTTTGCTTGATAATGTTTATCTTATGTTATATCTTTTTACAAATGATTAGAAGCAGAACATCAAAGTAGTTCATGGCTAGATGGTAAGCACCTCATTGTAAGTTCAATAATCAGATTCGGTTTCTCTATCTGTACATGCTTGGGTATGTATGATTGAGCAAAAGTGTAATGATCTGGGTTATCTCTTTGAATTTTAGTAGTCACTTTTTAGCTTGGTTGCTGCAAACATACAACTATAACAAAAATATAATTGATCTCTCTTTTTTTTAACCGAGGAGTACTAGGTTTGCCCTAAACACAAGGGATACGTAGGAATAATTCTCGCAACCATCTTAAAGCATGCCTTTTGGTAGTAACTCTCTCTCAATTCTGGTTTTCCTTAATGTTACCATGTGGTTTACTTTGATCTAGTTGAGCCATCGTCACAAGATTTTCTACTGACTCAACCAAAGAAATAAACTTAAGAGACAATGTCTCGGATGGCAATGAGAAGATCTATGATCTATGCAAATGCCACCCTTCTCATAAGTCTTCTTAAGGTTGGTTTATTTTACTGGACATCATTTTCTTTCCTCATCTTTATGTTTATTTCATATCTTCATATCAAATGTTTGATTTATCTTCTCATGATATCCTTTGAAAGAATGGGACTCATTTCTCAGTGTTGCTTCCTCAAAAGTCTGGGATTGCACTAGAAAGGTTATTGTACTAAAGATCAAGAAATGTGAGTGTATATGATTGGGTGAGACTAACTGTAAAGGGGCCTAAAAGCGAATTATGGCTTACATTTAGCCTATAAAGCCTCTAGTGCTCATAGACGAGTTGGGATGGCACTAGAGAGTTGATTATTGCTCTTATGAAGGTTCCCAGAACAAGACAGTGACCATTGGAGGTTAGAATCGAGGCTTTATAGGCTCATAGAAATAGACAATTCTTGTGATTCTTACCTAGTTAATTCTCCATACTAGCTTATTCAAAGTTGAGAGAGAAGGCACACAATGATTTTTCGTGATGTTCTTGCAATAATACTCTCAAACATCGCTTTATTCAAACTTCAAATAGTCACCACACATAACTCGGTTTTTCTGTGAGTTATCTGGATTACACGACTCAGACACTATCCCCGAGTACAACACCCGTCTTGAAACTGAAATACAAGTAAAACCACAAACACTTGTGTGAACCCATAAGCCGTCTCGCAATAATCCCCGAGTACAACACCCGTTTCGCAATAATCCTAGGTTCCTGAATGATATTCACTCGAATCACTCACCCATAAGCCTCCAAAATTTTATGGTTTAAGGCATATGTCACAAATACTCTCTCGAATACTCTTAAACGAACACAAAAACACTTGCTCTTTCTTCTCTCTTCTTTTTGAATTTCGCAATGCAATATGATTGATTGAGTAGTTTGGACGTACATACACTTCCTCCTTTAAATACTAAGCTCATTTCTAAATTGCTCATTGATTTCCTTTCTATAAAATTTTAGGTTTCTTGATTTTCTCCTTTCAAAATATTTCTAAATATCTTGTGAATGTTGCAAATCTAAAAATATTTAACACAGTTGGAAATATCAATAGTTGAAAAATATCATAATGCAAATATCACAATATTTAATCTCAATAAAAATAAACCATATGCATTAATAACTACTGAGTTAATAGTTCATAAATCCTGAGAGATTTCTACAAACACACAAAACGATTGAAATCCAAAAATCTTGTAAAAGTGTCAGCCAATTATCATTTAGTGAGCACATATTTGATATGTAGTTGCTTTTTTATCAACTTCTTAAATGATGGTGAAGTTTAATATGCTTCTAAAAGGTTGTACCGCATCACAATGAGATACAAAAGTTTTAAAATTCTTACCATAATATGGTAATTTTGGTTTATCCTAATAAGTTGCATACAACTTACTGGTGTAATGTTCTCTTCTTCTTTCCATTTGAAAATTTTACACCCGAAATCCTTTGTTTGGGATAGCCTCGACACACCGAGAACTAAATTTGGGTTAGACCTATTATGATGGATGCGGAAATTTACTTGTTCCAGTCGTTGATATCACACATGAAGTGGAACTTGTGTGACTTTATGGAATTTTAACTCTTGAGTCCATATGTAGCAATCATTTAAAGCTTGATTCCCTGGAAGAACACACTCTCCATTTGCATTAGTGATCACATAATTTTCATGTGAAAATTGTACATTTATTCCATGATCACATAATTGACTAATGCTTATTAGATTTGTTTGAAATCCCTGCATAAAATGTACGTTAATCAACTCATGTAGCTCAAAATGTAGCTCAATTGTTTTAACATCACCTTTCCCTTGTGTCTATCTCCAAAAGTCACACATCCTCATTTGAAATTTTCTTTGAATTATGAGAGTAAGCTTAATTTTTTGTCATGTGTCTCGAACAACCACTATCAAAATATTACACTCAATTTTGTTAATCTTGAGTGGATGTTAGTGCGACTTTACAGTATAGATCAGATTTCTTCGCCCAAATTTGCTTAAATTTGGAGAATGCCAAGAAGAATCATTAATTTGAAAATTGTCCAATAGCGATTTTCTTTTCAATAATTTCTTGGTAACCAATATCTATACTCATCATAAGTTTTTCATGGTATCATGAAGAATAGTATTCTTGCCCTCATCGTCTCTTGAGGTAGCAGCATTTGGACTGAAAATGTCACTTCTTTCCTCAGTAATAAGAATTTCTTTGTCTTCTTTGCGGATTACTGTTTTTCAAATCGACCTATATATGTATTTAGTGGAACATGATGTATGTCTTCTTCATTGAGGATTCACCTGAGACGAATTTTTCTTGTGTGCTTGATTCTCGAATTTTTTTGTTTCGCTAATATTCTGAAAAGGAAGAAACAAGTTTTCAAATAAGATAAGCATCTCAATGAGCATCTAAATAATTCAATAAATATATCTAACACTCTATTCAATAAAAAAAAGGAATTAATAGAATCGATTCAAATATTCTTGTTGAATAAAAAAGGACTAATTCATTAGGAGGATAATTGCAATATTCAGTTTTTTTCTAACACCATATATTGCGAAACCATGTTCTCCGTAAACGTGCACATCATCTACTGTCTTTAATTTAGTAGAATATTCGGTACATAGATCTCAATCTTCCAAATGTTATACATTTCATGAATTATTTTTTTCGAAATAATAATGATTGTGAATGTGTCTTGATTTTCATCTCTTTCATCCATCTTATATTTATATAAGTATAGTTATTCTTCATTATAGATTTTTTTAATATAATTACTTCTCACTTTCTCCAAAATTATTTCAATATAATTATTATAATTGTCTTTCAATATGCTTTATAAAATTTATAAATAAAAATGAGATGTAACATTGGTAAACATAAAAAAATTCGTACAAATAAGAATAATATTCTCTAGTTTCATCTATTTTTCTTTTTATTGTCTAACACGATATCTTCTAGAGATTCTAATGTATGAGAACCATCATTGATTACTCGAACTAATTTTTTTATAATATTTAAATTATATAATGTATTTGTTTACCATTTTGAAATTCTGTTTTCGGACGAGTTGTATTTGGGATGTCCATCGTTAGGTTAGGAGGAGGATGAAAGATGACTTTAAGGTATTTTTCAGATGGTATCCCGATAGGGTTTGGAGGAGTTTTGTGATGACATTTGAATTTAGGAAGATTGATTTGCATTTAGGATTGTAGATATAGATTCAGATTATCACAACACGGTGGGTTGAAACTTGATTTATGGTACAACAGAGTGGAGTTTTTTATTTTCATTTCGAATTTTGATTTTCATCGGAGATTTATGACACTATTGTGTTTTATTTGGGGATTATCAAAAATACCCCTTTAGGGCTAAAGTACTTCAAAAATACCCTTGATTGAAAAAAAGTTTCAACTTCAAATCTACCCTTAAAATATTGATAATCCCATATTATTCTTGACGACAATTTTTCTCTCTCCTCTAGAGCACCTCTAATTCTCGCGCGAAAATTACTGTTCCCCCACAACACAACAGATTCGGCGAGAGTAGCTTGCAAATCGGCTCAGATTCGCTGCCAATAGGTTGAAATCCTTTGTTGTCAACAAAGAAGCTTGCAATTAAACACGTTCCGTAGAAAAACCAGGTATGTATAGTGAGTTTTTCGTGTTTCTCTTGTATTTATTGCAATATCAAAGGTGACAGAATGGGTCACAGAGTCGTACGGTCGCACTGGGTCACAGAGTCTCATCGAGGGGTCAAAGGGATCAAAGGTCGTCGCAGGGGTCCAAGGGTAAATGGGTCGCAAAGGGTCAAAGGGTGGCAGGGGTCCAAGGGTCGGATGGGAAAGGGGTCGCAAAGGGTTCAAAGGGTCGCATGGGTCCAAGGG
>CM071875.1:7389152-7405275 GCA_036759665.1 Gynandropsis gynandra
CTCCCTCTAAACGCCGCGTTACCGAGCATTTGAATGAATGCCGGTTGAAGCTCTACGCGGGCGTTTCTCCTCGCAATACATGATAAGAGCTGCGTGTGCCTAGGGACCGTGTATGATCCATAGGTTAGTGCCGGTTGCACTTGCTGCGCGTTTTGAACGTTCATATCTCGACGTTCGGCCATTAGCTCTTCTTCAAATGGTTGTTCAATTACTTCCTCGGTTTGGAAGTCCAAATGTGCTTGCGTGTTACCAACTGAATTGCCTGCACTAGCTCTCGTTTCTTTCCTTAGTTTTGTGAGCGTTTTATCGATGTCGGGGTCGAAAACTAGATCCGCACTTCCGGTATTTCTCATGCACAATTAAGCTGCACAAGAAAAAGAAGATAAACACAAAGATCACGTGAGATCCGAGAAGCAAATGAACTTGACTCTAAACAAGTAGACAAACAAAATAAACAAGAAAAAGCAAGAAACAAACAAGACTCCTAAAAAACTAATGTCTAATCTAAAAGTTTCCTAACTCATAAGCCGTAATCAACTCCCCGGCAACGGCGGAAAAAACTTGATGTGCGTTATATCAAGTTATAAAACCTAGACTAACGCTTCCGCAAGAATACGGATCGACTAATGCTTCCGCAAGAATACGGATCGTGTAGTAACTAGGGTCGAACACAAGGAATTGATGCGACTAATGAGCTATTAAACTAATTGAATAGACGTGTGAGGTGACTAAAGTTGAGATTGTTATTGAACTAGGCTAGACTAAATCGATGAGATCAAATTATAGCTAAGCACCATGGGTATCGAGAGTTTGCATAATGAAGTAACGAAGTTCTAAAAGGATAATTGGTCTAAGGTACTATCATGAATTCAGGGAATTCAAGCTCTCCTACAGGAACTGACTGGCGTAGACTTGTCCACTATCTAGCATGCATATACCAATGTATCCATTGCGCATCTTACATGCATAGGCGCATTACGACTGCTATCCTAATCCCTAGATTCAACCGATTGACCTGACGTAGATTCTAAACTGGCTAAACCCTAAATCATGGCTAAGTTCCGAAGTCTAATGCCCTGGCATTGGTTTATTAGGCTCCTAACATCATTCAATCAAGTGGCGTACAAGTAAAGAAAGCATTAAGAACAACCATGAAATCTGAAAACATGATAAGATACCAATTTCATTCATTCAAGTGGCGTACAAGTAATGAAAGCATTAAGTTCCACCATTCATTAAGCGTAAGACATCGTTACAACATAGCAAATCTCTCTAACCCATGGCAAAGGATCTACTCAGACATAAATACAGAAAAGGAAACACAAGAGAAGTCTAAATTCGACATAGATATAGAAAACGATGACTCCCTATTCATAAACCGATGTCTTCGGTAAATTCTCCTTGCTCCCGATCCGTAGATCCGTCTTTTCTTCCTTCTTCCTCTTGCCCTAATGTCTCTCTACGTTCTCCTCTCCAAAATCTTCTTCGAAACTCCCTTTTTCAGATCTAAAATTCTCTTGATTTGGCCGTTCTAAATTTTAGGAGTTTGTTGAGAATGAAGGACCCGATCGGGCATTGTCCTTTACCCGCTCGTGCAGGTCACTTGCCCGATCGTGTACACAAATTTGAACCCGAGCGGGCACCATGCCCGACCGGGTGGATCTTCAGCCCGATCGTGTACAACCCACGGGGTTTTCTTGACATGAATGAGCCCGAGCGGGCATACCAAATGCACCCGAGCGGGCACACCTCCCAGGTCGTGTTCCTTGAGTGCCCGAGTCGTGCAAAGCTACGGGGAGGTTTGGTAGCAATTAGCCCGACCGGGCACTCCCAATCCACCCGAGCGTGCATGACTTGAGGTGTTGTTTCCGCTCCTTTCGCTCGGTGTTTGAGTGCTCACTTCCATCCGTGGCCTTGCACAAGTTGAACTTTGTCCTTCAACTACGTTTTCGGGGTTAGATTGCCGAAATCACTCGTGTTTCTTCTCGTGTCTTCGTTTCCTATGCAAAACACGAAATGTAGGTAAAGTCTTCGAATATACTCAATAAATGAATGAAATATAAATAATCTACTCTAAACTAGACCTAAGAATGATATAAAAACTACAACGGATTACGTTATGACTTCTGCGTACTTCAGGTTAATACTGGGTTTAACCATCTTCTTGCACATTCTTGGGCATGATGGATCCGCATTCTCTATATCAGCATACCATCCCTTTCCGCCCAAACTAGGGATGGTTTCGAAAGGAAGTAACTGCAACATTAAAAAAATCAGAATGCAAAAAGTATGAAAAAATTCAAGTTATTCGAATAATATATACAACTTACCATTAGTGGGATCATGAAACCGCCACAATACCATTTTGGTTTCGGTGATTCCCCGTTAACGTGCTTGCGGCAAGTATCCACAATCTTCTCGAATGTGTAACGCCCCCATGGAAAGCCTTCACAAAATTCAAAATCATCAACCATGTCAATGAGATCATGGCTGATAGAGTTGTCTGATGAAGGCTTGTGAGCAATAACTTGCGCCAACAACAACAAAGTTGCCTTCACAAGCTTTCCAATGATTTGTGTACGGGAGTCACCTTTCCACGGCCGAAATTCTTCCGCCTGAATGTATCACCCCTTTTGGACTCCCATCCTTTAGGATATGGTCCGCAGTTCAATCCGGAAATTAGTGCGTGCTCCACTATAGAGTACCGGATGGGAACACCGTTTAAGACGAACCACAACTCCTTCTTGTCCCGTACAATCACGGAGTGATTTAGGAGGATAGACATTTGAACCTTAGTCAATGTGGAATCACATTGGAAATGGAATAAATGCTTAAATTGCGATTCCTTCTCGAAGTAATGCACGTCATATTCATCTAAGATTCCTCTCAGCTTCGTTATTGTCTCGTGAGGATAACACTTGGTGGTGATCTTTGGCATTCTATCCATGTGTTTGAATTGATACACAAACTTCGGCTTTGGGGCCACCTGCAAGATCGATTAATTAAAGAATACATTATACTTTCAAGCGAGCCTTAGACCCCCTACGACGCTCAAGCGACGATTGCGACCCAAACCGACTCACTGAGACAACCGACTCAAACGACCCTTAGACTCCCTGCGACGCTCAAGCGACCATTGCGACCCAAATCGACTCACTCAGACTCAACAGACTCACTGACACTCACACCCATTTCAAATCAATAAACCATTCTGGGACTCGACAGTCTGCAAACCCTAGAAATCGACGCTCAACCGACCATCGTGACCCAAACCGACTCACTGAGACATCCGACTCTTGCGACTCAACCGACTCACTGAGACTCAACCGACTCATTGACACTCACACCCATTTGAAATTAATAAACTATTTTGGGACTCGACATCCTCCAAAACCCTAGAAATCGATCTACTTACACTTATTGACGCCATTGAAGATTGACTCGTGCTCTCTTCTCCACCGCTGCTGATTCTAGCCATTTCCTTCTTGCCAACTTCGAATTTACTTCTTGCCAACTTCGAATCGATCCCTCTCAAGTTCGAAATCCCTTATTCTTTCTTGGCTTTTACTCTCCCAGAATGCGGGTTTGGCTTCTACTATCCCAGAATGCGAGTTTTTTCACGTTCGAAAATTAAGGGTAAATTTGTCTTTTCTCTAGTTTTTTTTCCGATTAAATAATTATTTTAGGGAAGGGTATTTTTGAAGCGTTTTAGCCCTACGAGGGTATATCTGATATTCCGCCGTTTTATTTTGGTTTCATCATGTGTACATCTCTATGTTTTATTCGGTATTTAATTTAGTAATGGCATCATCTACGGCATCAAATTCTAAACATGAACTACTTTACTAAGAAAATTGAATAATGTTGGATGGAAATTAGATTTGTTGGTAATTTGAATAGTCTAGACAAAATCAGGAGAGTAAATTATGCGAGACAGTGTTTTATGGCGGAGTTTAAAGGCTAAATCAACATATAAGCGAACTCCCAAGAGAATGTTTTTGTGTGTCTTAAATCATTACATGAAAAACAAGAAATATATACGTTAACAAACAAAGAAGGACAAGTAAATAATAGAGTTTTACCAGTGAAAGAATTGGAAACTCTTATTGATGTGACAATTAATGAGCAAAAAACGAAAAAAGCAATATATTAAAGGGTAAGAGAAAAATCTATAATTTGACTGAGATCGATTTGATACTAATTCGTTTCACTTTGCACAAAGGCCACAATAGGGGAATACACGTTTAGGTATACATGATAACTCCCATTGCATTGCTTACTCATGCATTCTCTCTTATTGGGTTTTAGAACAATCTTCCCAAAAGAGAGAAATTTGAGTGTATATCGAAAGATATTGAAATTTTACTATGTTATATTGTCGCATGATGGTACCTATGTACATAGACTCGAAGAGTCTCAACAACTTTTTGGATCTATCTTTATAGATCTTTATTCCAAGAATATAAAATGTCTCTACCAAATCCTTCATGGAGAAATGTTTGGATAACCAACTCTTGGTTTCCTTCAATTACGGTACATCATTTCCTATGAACAATATATCATCCGCATATAGCACTAGGAAGATCACCTTGCTCCCACTTTCCTTCTTGTACACACAAGTCTCTTCATCCCACCTAACGATGTTGAAACTAGTTTGTTAAACTGAAGATTTTAACTACCAAAAGCTTGATTAAGTCCATAAATGGAATTTTGTAGCTTGCAGACCATACTATCAATAGACGTGACCACAGAACCTTCAAGTTGAGTCTTATAGACCTCTTCCTAGAGTTTTCCATTTAGAAAATTTGTTATCATGTCTTTTTGGGAACTTTATCCAACAAATAAACAGTAGTTCCCAAAGCATAACCCCATAATGTGATCGGATGATCAATAAGACCCATCATGGATTTGCACCATATCCAATAGAGTGCAATTTATCATTTTCAAACTACAATTACGTTACGATGTTCCCACTTTTCCATAGATAATCCGTGAATTTATTACTCATGTATTCCACTTCACAATCAGATATCAATATTTTGATGACCTTTCTTTTTTGTTTCTCTACTTCACTGCAGAATCTTTTGAACATTTTAAAAGGCTCAATTTTTTTAGTTATAACATACACAAACCTGTACCGCGACAAATCATTAGTAACAGTGATGAAATAGGAATAACCTCCTCTAGCTTGAACTCTCATTGGACCACATACATTAGTATGTAAAAGTCCTAAGAGTTCTTTTATCGTAGAAAGAGACTTGATCATTATTCTTCAGAGGCAGGATTCACAAGTCGCGTATGATTTTATAATCATATTGTCCAAGAAATCAACCTTTGTGCAACGAGTTAATCTGTTTCTCTTTTATATGATTGAGCCTACAATACTAAGGAAATTTTTATTTTTGTAGATCATCTATTTCCCTCTTTTGGCCAGAAACATGCATGTTAATACATAGATAGACATTGTGTTGTAAATAACCATTTGAAAATCATACATCATTATGAAATATAGAGTAAATGTTATTAGAAAATACATTTTTAAATCCAAGCAATCTAGAATAGAAAGAGAAATAGTTTTCGAGATACATTTTGGAACATAAAACACTTCCTCTAAAAATAGTGTTTTGCCCATAGGAATACAAAGTGAGATTGTTCCTATAGCTAGTTCTGCAATGCTTGCACCATTCTGAACTTGTAGGTTGAAGTCTTCCTTCTGCAGTGTTCTATTAATCTTTAACCCCTACAGTGTATTACAGATGTTAAAATTACTATCGTTATCTAGTACCTGCACAGTTGAATCAATACCAAAAAGAAATATCACGAAAACATTTTTTTATGAGAGACATACCTTGTTTATTACCCTTAAGAGATGCAATATACTCCTTGCAGTTTCTCTTCCAATGCCTCTGCTTCTTACAGAAGAAGCATTCTCCATCGGCATTGTTGCCTTTGTGTTCCTTGGCCTTGGGTTTGGTTGTACTACCCTTAGTCGTGGATGAGTTTTTGTTAGGCCAACTCCTTTTCATACTTTTCTTTGAAGAGGAAACAACAACTGTCACAAGCCCAACAACCTTTGATGCATTGAGAAGCACTTGATTTCTCATTATTTAAGCATCTCTTACTGCTCGATATCCAACTAATTCATGTTAAAGTAATAATGAACTGGGAAAATGTGTTGGGAAGCGAGTTTAGGATCACATCTTATGCTAATATCTTGCCAAAAGTAGACCCAAGCTTCCCAAGTTATTCTACAAAATTTTTCATCTTGAGAACATGGGGTCAAACTAGCATGTTTGGAGCAATCTTGGACTTGAATAAAGACTTGGTCAGCTGAAATCTACTTTACCTAGTCTATGCTCCTTACAAGTTCCTAAGTCGTATGATGATGTCCATTGGTTCCATGTATTGATGCAGAAACTAGAGCTTATGACTCGTAGATGCTAGAATGATTCATTTGGATGTGATCATATCATCTCCTAGCTTAACATGAATAGTAATGGCATCACCGTCATCAATAGCGAGTGCTGCCATGGCTAGCATATCGATCGTATCGATAAATTTTTCGTGCATTATAACTTGTCATAGGTTTTGGAATACTAGTCACTAAAGTTGATCCCTACCAACCTATGGACTTCAAGTATTGTTCATAGCGTGATAGAAGATATTATTCATCACTTATCGAGAAGATTTGTGAAAGAGACAGAAAATGGAATATGTAAGAATATTTCTTATACGCATACATTATTAAGATATGGATTTCATCTAAAGAAAGTCAACTACTAATCAACGCTACTATAGTAATAGAAATTTCATTTCTTATTAGTTGTTACTTAACCCCTTTTAAATACCTATTAGTGAGATCACATCTTAAAAAAATTAACTTGGTTAAATGTGAAATCTTCGTATGACTCTACATCACCTAGTTCTCTGATAGTTTGATTGTTCGTATGGATGTAGTTGAGTTCACCTATGAATTTTGATTTTTAAAGATCAATATATGTACCCCCTCCCCCGGGGTAGTCCACGTGTATGTATGATATAATCTATGACTCCCAGTGACTGTGTACCACATCATATGCAGCAGACTATAAACATCCAATCTCAACTTATGTGCCTTTCGGAAGTTAGGTCATTCCACATAAAACAGATCACGACAAATGTATCTACTTTCTGAAAGGAAAATCACTATTAAAAATTTTTCACTCTTTAGAACTAAATTTTTAAGTAATTTTTCACTGTTGTGACAGATTGCGTATTTGAGTAGTCAAACTGCTCAACCACTTTTTGAGTCAGAGAGGAAATGCTCAGCCCTAGCAGTCATATGCTTGATCTGAGCAACTACTACCTTTGAAATTTTTCGAGTCGAGCAAAACATTACTCGGATTAATCATAAATTTGCAATTTGTATGTGGTTTCGCTCGAGCCGAGCAACACCTTTGCTTGGTCGAGCGTAAGCTCTAGTGGAATTGCTTGGCCCGATCAACTATTGCTTTGTCTAATCTTCCTTTATGCCAATTATCCCCATAACTTTGGTAGACCGGAACAACCTTTTGCTTGGTTGATTACCTTCATGCGACATCACGTAACATGAAATACATTTGAGATTTTCGAATTCAATAGTTCTTAGCTATTAGAGAGTTACACTGCTTGGATGAATGTAGAGGAACTCAGAGACGGGTCCTAAATTCTGACTCCCCAGTTATTCGCTCTCCTTTCTTTGTTTCCTCTCATATTTTCTATCTATTACATAATGTTTGATATAGACTTCATGTGTGAGTAGTTGCATTGTTCTAGGAGATGAGATTATGTAGTGGTGAAACCAATTCCTTAGAGCGTTTGTCTAAATGCTTAAACTCTCATTTTTATTAGCTTAGTTTCTCATATAATTTCAACTATCATTTATTAATTGTCCAAGACTGCTTTGATTAGATTTATGTTGCGTAGTCCCTGTGGGATTGATACCTATATTATACTACACATGTGCTATACACTTGCGGAGTTGGTTTAGGTTTTTAACTTTAACGTATCAAAACCAACTCCGCAAGTGCACGCAAGTGTGTAGTCTAATATAGGTATCGATCCCACGGGGACTACGAAACATAAATCAAATCTAAATAGACTAGGAAGATTAAGCAAATTAAAATGATAGTTGGAGAGATATGAGAAATTAAGCTAGTAAAAATGAGAGTTCAAGCAATTAGATAAACGCTCTAGGGAACCGGTTTCACCACTAGGTAATTTGAAAATCACATTTCAACTACTAACAATCATGCATACTCCGCAACACTTTAAAGGAAAACGATCCTAATATGTCTAAAACCCTCTTTCAAGGCGAAGAAGACGTGCATAAGCAAGCAAACCCCTACTTTTATGGCTGATCTACCAATTTATACCTTAAACTCTATGATTCATTCATTTTAACCCTCAATCGGAATTGCTCTACTTTCTTGATCCAATTCTAATTGTTCTAAACCTATTTATCCGGGATTGAGATTCACTTTTCTATCTATCTCTCAAAACCCTAAAACATACATCTATATGATCAAGGTAAACATACCGCATGAAGAACACAAATAAAGAATTATACAGCAGACGGATCATTGCACTTCTTGTTAATAATATTTTCATGGATTCAAGGATCCCCTAGGGCTAATCCCATCTCCTAGAACAATGCAACTACTCACATATGAAGTCTATAACAAATATCATGTAAGAGATAGAACACATGAGAGGAAACAACGAAATGAGAGCGAATAACAGGGGAATCGGGATTCGGAACCCATCTTTGAGTTTCTCTATGTTGATCCAAGCGTTTTAGCTCTCTCTAATAGATAAGAACTATTCAATTCGAAAATCTCAAATGTATTTCACTCCAAACTTGTGTGTTATAAATGAGGTTTTGAGCTCCTTATATAGGAAAGTCTCCACACCTTGATTGAAATAAAATACATTATTAAAATGACTTAGTGCTCCACTACCCATACTTTGTGCTCATACTATGGTGGCCATGCTTGGTGCCCATACTTTGATGCCCATACTTGGTTCCCATGGTAGGTGCCTATACTTTGGTGCTCCACTAGCCATACTTTGTGCCCATACTTTGATCTCCATGCTTGGTGCCCATACTTTGATGTCCATACTTTGATGTCCATGCTTGGTGCCCATACTTTGATGTTCATGCTAAGTGTGGGTCGTTTTGGACATTATGGAGATGTTTATTAGAGTGGTCATATGTTTGTCAATGGAGACATAATGGAAAAAATTGGGGAAAATTGGTTTTGCTTGTCGTTCGCTTCTACGTCGTTTCTCATCATGTCTTTCCCCAATTTTGTTTATTAAACCCTATAAATACGACGACAAAAGAAACAAGTAAAACTAATACATACTCAGACGTTAACGTCACAATGGTCATCCAAATCGGTCATAATATAGCTCATAAAATGTATGTGAAACGTAGTGATCAAAATCTCTATACTTGAATGTTTGCTTGTCCTTAAGCAAACATAAACATGAAGTACACTGACAGCAAAGAACAAGAATCCCCCTTGTTCTAGAGATACCGTTAATACTAAACTAAAATGATCATCTAGCAAATTGCGAGTAGATTCACTAAGGTATATAAAAGAGAAGCGTTTTAAAGATTAGCTAGACAAGAACCCATATCTCTCTCCACCAAACTAGACTTGAGACATTATTATGTAAGACTAGAGGAGTTCATACCTTTCCATGATCTTATTATCCATTTCTTTTTTTTTTCCTTTTTTTTTCTTTTTTTCTTTTCTTTTTTTTTTCTTTTGTTTATTTTGCAAACACATTTTTTTTCTAGGACATTGGATTTGAAGAAAATTTTCTACATGTGACCTGGGCTACCTGGAAGGTATACTCATGTAGCTCGTTTGAGACCACAACGGAGTAGTTATCGGTCTTTTATTCGACCTTTTCCTAGGACGTATAAAGATGTATTCAACCTACAACTTAGATCTGAACCATCAAAGGGTTAATAGATCGATGCACTCATGTCTATTTTAGGTCATGTGCTTATTGCAATTTTCCATCAATATCAGAGTGTCAGTGTGTTGCTTTTATTCTACAAAACAAGCTCACCTAACATTTCTGAAAAAAAAAAGTCTATACAAAGTATGGCCACTTGGATGGAGATAAATCAATGAGAAAATTGTCTAGCAACTTTATCAACACAACCCTAAAGCACGCTAGGATTCTCTTAGGATTACAACCTTTTCACTTTCAAAAAAACTCATAAGCTCAAATGTCTAAGTAAACCTATACTCAGTATGCAAATTAGCAGAAGAGACTAGCATCATAAGCATCTTAGGATCGGGGTTCATCTCCAAAATTAACACTGGAAAAGTGTCTAGGACGACTCTAATTAAAAAAAATGAAAACTAAGCCAAGATACGATAAAACTACTAAAAATGAGCAAAAAACTAAAGAAAAAAAAGAGATGAAAGCACCTGATTTGCGAAGGCATCCCCCTAGACTTGAAATGAACGACGTCCTCGGTGTGTGCTCCTACGAAGGGTCAAAAAGAGGTGCTCATTTTTTTTTACTCTCTTATTACTTACTAATCATAAAAATGAGCATGAAAATTAAATATAATAAACACTAGATTACCTTCTAGAAAGCACTTGTTTAATGTCGCTAAGCTTGACATGATGCGGTCTCACGTGTTTGTGATCGTTGGATCGGAAATGGAAATGGTTGTTCTGCTTTTGATCGGGTAAGAGGTGTGGTAAAGCTTTAGGCATTTTCCATTGGCTTTGAATGTTCCACTTGTTTCACTCTATAGTTTTACAGCCCCATGTGGAAACACCTTTCGAACCTGAAAAAGGACCAGACCAACGGGAGCGTAATTTACCCTGGAAAAGCTTAAGACAAGAGTCGAAGAGTAGAACGAGATCTCCTGGTTGAAAATCATGTGGAAGAGCCTTCTTGTCATGCCAATGTTTTGCACGTTCCTTGTAGATTTTAGCATTTTCATAGACTTGGAGCTAGATTTCATCTACCTCATTAACCTGTAAATGTCATCTCTCTCCTACACTTTTAAGATCAAAGTTAAGGAACTTTGTCGCCTAAAAAGCGCAGTGTTCCAGCTCACGGGCAAATGACAAGCTTTTCTCTACACAAGCTGAAATGGGGTCATACCGATAGGGGTTTTAAATGTTGTCTTATACGCTCATAATGCATCATCGAACTTCAAAGACCAATTTGTAGGAGATCTAGAAACAGTTTTCTCTAGAATGCTCTTTATTTCTCTATTCCAAACCTCTACCTGGTGACTCGTCTGCGGTTGGTATGGTGTAGCAACCTTATGATTCACGCCATATTTTTTAAAAAGGGATTCAAATTTTCTAGCAATAAAATGTGACCCTTGAGCATTGATTACAACTCTAGGTCTACCTCAAGGATGTAGTTTTGTGCCACCTCATTCATTTTCCCTATATTACCTGTTCTTTGACATCTATGCATGCTAGGACATATCTATGTGCATCACAAAAAAGGGTTGGCCAATAAAAACTTGATTGGAGAACTTTGCTAGTGGTTTTGGACTTCTCGAAATGACCTCCATATTCTGAACTATGGCAATGGAATATAATGTTTTCTACTTCCTCTTCTTGTACACATCTCCTAATTACTCCGTCTCCACAACTCTTGAATAGGATACAGTCATCCCAATAATAGGGTTTCACATCAGAAAAGAATTTCCTACGTGCATGGAAAGACAAATCAGAGAGTAGAACACCGCTCGCCAAGTAATTTAAAAGAGTTATTTATAGGGTGATTATCCTCAATTCGAATGCGAGATAAGTGATTCGTAAAAACGTTCTCAAACCCTTTTCTATCACCGATTTCCAAGTCAAATTCTTGTAGGAGAAGGATCCATCGAATCAGACGGGTTTTTGCATCTTTTTTTTTCCAAAGAGATACTAGAGAGCTTCGTGATCGGTGTAGACAATTACCTTTGAGCCAACTAAATAGGATTGGAACTTTTCAAAAGCAAAAACGACTGCTATGAGTTCTTTTTTTGTTGTGGCATAGTTGGTTTGCACATCATCTAGTGTCTTTGTAGCGTAGGAGATGATATGGGTTGCTTATCCTTTTTTTTCCTCGAATAGCTCCAACTGCGTAGTCACTAGAATCACACATGATTTCAAATGGTAGACTCTAATCCGATGGTTGAATAATAGGTGCCAAAATCAAAGCTTGTTTGATTTTGTTGAAGGCATCATGGCACTCCTTCTTGAATTCGAACATAGTGTCCATGGCTAGTAACTCGGTCAATGGCTTTGTGATCTTAGAAAAGTCATGGATGAACCACCTATAGAAGCCAGCATGCTGAAGGAAACTCCCAATCGCTTTAACTGAGTTAGGTGGTGGAAGTTTCTCTATTACCTATATTTGGCTCGTTCAACTTTTATACCTCCCGCTGAGATCATGTGGCCAAGGATGATCCCCTATTTCACTATGAAATGGTATTTCTCCCAATTGAGTACTAGATTCACCTCCTCGCATTGCTGAAACACGTTAGACAAGTTAAGCAGGCAATAATCAAATGTAGAGCCATACACAGAAAAATCATCCATGAAAACCTCCATAATATGTTTAATATAATCAGACAAAATTGTCATCATACAACGCTAAAAAGTGGTCAGAGCGTTGCAGAGGTCAAAAGGCATATGGCAGTAGGTAAACGTCCCATAAGAACATGTATAGGTTGTCTTATCTTGATCATCGGGGTGAATGGGAATCTGAAAGAAACCCGAGTACCCATCTAGATAGCAGAAATACTTGTGGTTTGCAAACCGTTCTAGGATCTGATCAATGAAGGGGAGAGAGAACTGATCCTTCTTTGTCACCTTGTTGAGCTTTCAATAATCAATGCACATTCTCCAACCCATGACCATACATGTCGGGATTAGTTTGTTGTTCTTATTATGCACCACAGTCATTCCACCTTTCTTTGGTACCACATGCACCAGACTTACCCAATTGCTATCAGAGATAGGAAATATAATACTTGTATTTAGAAGCTTTAGAATCTGTCTCTAAGCTTCTATGGACGGTTTGTATCCATCCTCCATGAAAATGCGATGCATACAAAGGGAAGGTTTCAGACCATTGATTTCGTTAATGGTGTAACCAATCACTCTCCTATGTTTTCAAAGATACTGAAGTAGCTTATTTGTCTCATCTGCATTTATCTCAAAAGTCACAATTACGGGGTAAGTCTTGTTAGTTCCTAAAAATTCATACCGTAATGAGGAAGGGAGAGGTTTGAACTCGAGTTTTGGTGCATCGTCTTCTGCAAAATCTGGATATGGCTTGGGTGGAAGGTCTTCACGTGAGACCTCCTACAGCTCCTTGATTGCATCCATAAACTCAACATAAAGCTTGGCATCCTCATCTGCGAGTCCTACATCAAATGTTAGGTAACGTTCTAAAGGATCATAAGTATTTACCCATTTTAACGTCTCATGTGTCAAACCATCCAATAAGTCAACTCGGAAACATGACTCCTTTAGTGAGGGTCTTCAGAGAATTTCATAGTTTAAACTCAATCTTCTCATCTCCGACACATAGAGATAATTTACCTTGCTAAATGTCAATCAAGACTCCTGCAGTAGCTAGGAATGGATGGCCCAAAATTATGGGTATGCGTGTGTCCTCCTCAATGTCAAGCACAACAAAATCCGCAAGAATATATAAGTAACCTACCTTAGTGGGTATGTCCTCCACAACAAAATCCGCTAACACTTGCTCCCAAGTCGCATAGGGCTTGACTGGTGGAAACACATCGTTTGAGTTTGTGCTTGGGGGCGTTTCTGTCAACGATTGCCGGTGTTTTGTTTCATTTTATCTGAATGGTGGAATCGTTGTATTTGCGGGCGACTGCGACTAGGAGCGAATGTTAGAAAACTGTTGTGATTGTGTTTTGAACAAAGTTAACAAAATAGACAATTAGTAAGAAAGAATTTATTTAAATTTTTTTTGTTTAGTGTATATTTTTCAATTATAATTTTCAAATATTTGAAATAATATTAAAAATTATAAAATTATAAAAAATATTTAAATATACAATACATAGACATATACATATATATATATATGCATATATATTTACGATTAATATAAATTATAATAGAAAGAGAGAAGATATAAGGGAAAGACACAAGGGTATTTTGGTAATTTTATTCAAAACGCAAACGTAACGCAACATAATTTCTGATTTTTAAAATTTGCGTTTCAGTGCATTTTCGGGCGATTGCGACTCCACCAGTCGGTGTTAATGTCGCCCGAAGTCACCTAAAAACGCAGTCGCCGCGTTTGCCTTTGACTGCGACTCCACCAGTCAGGACCATAATGCCTTGTCAATCGTGATATCACCGATAGTGCATGGAATGAAGAAACTCCTGGGGTCCTTCAATTTTTTTGGTAGCTTGTTTTGGAGTATTGCGTTGCATTCTTCGGTGAGAGCTACCATCTCGGTATCTTCTATACGCCTTTTCTTTGAAAGGATCTCTTTTAGAAGATTGGCGTATGAAGGGATTTTCTGGAGTGCTTCAACGAACGGAATGTTGATTTGAAGCTTCTTGAGTACATCTAAGAAATTGCTGAATTGTTGACCTAGTTTGTTGCTCACCAACTGTTGAGGAAACAAAATAAGCGGTTTGTAAGTCGGTGGAGCGATGTATGGTTTCTCTTTCTCGTTTTCAACTTCAGTCTCTTTGACCGCACCCTTACCTTTGGCTAAAGATTCTTTGGTGGCTCCTTCGGGGTTTTTGGGTGGAGAATTGTCTACTTCCCTGCCACTATGCAAACATATAGCATTCATATGTTCTCTTGGGTTAGTTTTAGGTTTACCTGGAAGGTGTTTTGAACTTCGAGATGATGAGGGAGCTTGTTGAGCTATGTAATTATCCAACATCTTCATGTGTGTGCTCACTGTTTCAATTTTTGTTTAAAGCTCATGCATGTTAGTACTTACATCAGCGTTAATCTTTACTTGTGTAGATTGGAATTCCCTATGTTCCTTTATGACTCTAACAATATCGTTTCCATGTTCAACGTGGGAGCTTGTTGAGGCGGTGAAGCTTGCTAGAAATGTTGAGGAGGTCGCTGGAATGGCGGTGGTGCTTGTTGCATTTGCTGGCCCCCTTGGAAAAGGATAGGTTGTTTGTTCTTGTAGGAAAAATTGGGATGATTCTTCCAAGCAGCGTTGTATGTGTAGGAGTATGGGTTATTGCTTTGGATTTGAGTGTAATTCACTTGCTCATCTTCTCCTTGATACGTACATTGAAACTCCATGTGTTTTGTATCTCCACAGTTTGAGCAATAGATGGTGTTCACGTTAGCTTGTGTTTGTTTATTATTGACCTCATAGAAGCCTCCTCCTGATTACCGTGACACAACCCGTGGTGCAGCCCACATCGCATGGTTCATGCATAACCCATCAATGAAAATGAATGCCTCATCCACGCTCTTGTCCATGAAAGATCCTCCAGCAGACATGTCTAGGGTCATTCTATGCTCATCATTACTTCTATTCTAGAATGTTTGCATAATGAACCACTACTCCAACCCATGATGAGGACATAAACGTAACTATTGCTTAAATTTTTCTCAGGCATCATAGATTGATTCTCCTTCCTTGCATTGAAACGCAGTAATCTCCCCACGATGCTGAAATGTTTTGCTCGGTGGAAAAATAATTGGAGAGGAAGGTCGTCAAAACTAATCCCAAGTTGTTATGGAACCAGGTGGTAGTGATTGTCGCCAATACTTAGCACGTCCTCCAAGCAAGAAAGGGAACATGAGAAGTCTAGTCTCATCTCTAGGCACTCCATTCATCTCAAAAGTGTCACATAGCTCCAGAAAATCGGTGAGGTAAACATGTGGATCCTCATGTGTAACCCCCATGAACTGATTCTGGTACATCACTCTGATCATTTGAGGTTTAATCTCAAAGCTACCTCGACCCACAGCTAGTAGGGGAGGGCAAACAAACCGCACAACCCGTCCCGTCCCGAAACCTGTCCCGAATCCGCAAAAAATTACTCGTACCCGCGGGTGCGGGTTCGGGTTCGGGTAATTTAATTTCAATACC
>CM071875.1:7450829-7463242 GCA_036759665.1 Gynandropsis gynandra
CTCTGTGGGATCGACACCTAAAATACTACACACGTGCCGTGCACTTGCGGGTAGATTAGGTTATATTTAACTCTGATACGCATCAACACGCTAGGGCATAGGTGCCCGCTCTGGTGAAAATTGATGTACACGGTCGGGTACAAGGCCTGCACGAGCGGGTAGATGCTGTGGCCGCTCGGGCCCTTGTATTTCTCAACAAATTCCCAAGATTTATAACAACCAAATCAGATCTATAAGAGGGGGATTCGAAGGAGATTTGAAGGGGGGGACTCAAGGACAATTCAGTGCCATTAGAGACACACTTGGAAGGATCGAGAAGGACGGATCTACGGATCCGAAGCATGGAGTATCTATTGAAGACATTGGTCGATGAATAGGGAGCATTCTCTTTCTCTTTCTATGTCGAATTTAGATTTCTTTTGTGTTTCGTTTCCTGAGTTCATGTTCAAGTAGATCTATTGCCATAGGTTAGAGAGTATTGCCAACATGTAGAGAAGTCTTGTGCTTAATGAATGGTGGATCTTAATGCTTTCATACTTGTACGCCACTCGTTATGAATGAATTCGGTATTTTATCATGTTTTCAGATCTTATGGTTGTTCTTAATGCTTTCATTACCTGTACGCCACTTGAATGAATGATGTTAGGAGTCTAATAAACCAACGCCAGGGCATTAGATTTTGGAACTTAGCCATGATTTAGGGTTTAGCCGGTTTAGAATCTACGCCAGGTCAATCGGTTAAATCTAGGGATTAGGATAGCGGTCGTAATGGGTCTATCCATGTAAGATACGCAATGGATACATTTGTATATGCATGCTAGATAGTGGACAAGTCTACGCTAGTCAGCTCCTATAGGAGAGCTTGAATTCCTTGAACTCGTGATAGTATCTAAGACCAATTATCTCGTTAGAACTTCGATACATCGTTGTGCAACTCTTGATACCTATGGTGATTTGTCGCCGAGTCATTCCCATCTTAGGTTTAGTTTGCATCTGCATTTTGCATTCCATCTATCATTAGATTCATCACGTCTTATTCATTAGTCTAATAGCTTATAAGTCGCATCAATTCCTTGTGTTCGACCCTAGTTGCTACACGATCCGTATCCTTGCGGAAGCGTTAGTCTAGGTAATTTATTACTTGAGTCTACGCACATCAAATATTATAAATTCAATCAGAAATAAAGAAGAGTAATAGAGAAAAGAAAGAAGAAGAGAAGGAAGAAAGAAAGAAAGAAAGAAAGAAAGAAAGAAAGAAAGAAAGAAAGAAAGAAGGAGGCGATAGAGGTGGCAGAGGAGGAGGACGAGGAGGAGACGACGGC
The DNA here is from genome assembly GCA_036759665.1 of Gynandropsis gynandra. Lineage (NCBI taxonomy): Eukaryota > Viridiplantae > Streptophyta > Magnoliopsida > Brassicales > Cleomaceae > Gynandropsis > Gynandropsis gynandra. Next base: position 7,452,152 of record CM071875.1, read on the forward strand.
GACGAAGAAGAAGGATGATGCGACGACGATGATGACGGAGGAAGATGTGACCGTGGAAGATGAGTTTTTTAATTTATTTTCTTTGAAAAAAATTTTAGACGGACAAAAAAGTCTGTCTAGAATTTCTTTACGTTTTGAAAAAATTTTCTAGATGGAAGTTCCGTCTATAATTTTTTTCCAGAAAACTTACAAACGTTTTTCTGATAGATTTAGCCATCCGAAATTTGGAATGAATTTAAGAAGGAAATGTAAATAGAAACATTCATTTACGGACGAACAAAATTTGTCCCAAAAACGTTTGGAAATTGTTTTCAAAACGAATTAGAGATGGATTTTGTTGTTTCCAAACGAATTAGGGACAAATATTGTTGTCCGGGGAATCAATTATTCTAGTAGTGATATATTTCTAAAACTAAACGAGACATAGTTTTGATTAAACCATTGGAAATGAAGCTATAAACCTAATTCATAAAAGTTAACATTAGATATCATGATTTAATCACTATGATTACAATCAATCATATCTTTGGTAAGAATATCTCGTGATTCAATCATGATGATTACGATCGACACTATCTTTGGCAAGTAGATCCTCGGATTTGGAGTATCATTAACTTATGGTAATTTGCTCATCCTTTATAATTATTCATCATTCTCTCTCTGCCTTTTTTTTATGCTGATGCGTTTCAAGTTAAACAAGTTAACCTAAACTATCCGCAAGTGCACGAAACGTGTGTAGTACTCTAGGTGTCGATCCCACAGGGACTACACAACACGGAATAAGATCAAACTAGAATCAAACTTGTTACGGTGAAATAATGGTTGTGAAATGCAATTATGATAATGTAGTGGACCTAGGAGTTCTTGACAAATGAGATAAACGTTCTAGGATACGATTTCACTACATAGCTTCTGAAACCGGCTATCAATCTATCTATTCATCGTCCCCTATCAAGATATCTAAGGCGGATGATCCTAATGTAATTCCTACCCTCTTTCAAGGCATAGGAACGTGGTTTAATTGAGTTATCCCCTACTTTCGAGACTGACACCCCAACTTAACCCCATACGATCTATGATAAGCGCTACATTCCTCGATGAGTGCTAATGTCTCACTCTCTTTGATATGCTTCTCCTTGGAAAAAACCTCCTTGAGGAAATTTGCGCGATTAGGCATCTTTTGGAGGGCTTCCACAAATGGCATGTTGATGTCGAGCTTCTTGACCCCATGGAAGAATCTTCTCACACTCTCTTGATTCTTGTTACTCACCAAGCGTCCATGAAATGGTATAGGAGGTACGTACGTCAGTGGGGAAATATACAGCTTTTCTAAATCTGGCTCAAACCCTTCCATGATCGCGATTCTGCCCTTTCCTTTATCCATCGAGATTCCAACAACTTTCTCTTGCTCTATGGAGGGTCGGTTCTTAATCTCATCCTCGCTGTACGAGGTAATATCGTTCATGAACTCTATCGGGTTTAGATCGGATTTTTTTGGGCAGCATTTCGGGATTCTGAGAGGATAATGAAGCTTGCGGTACTGTGGAGTTCTCTAGCATCTTCACGTGCATGCTCAAGGATCCATTTGAGTTTTGAGCTCATTGATCACAGTCCCCATTTTCGCGTTTAATTTAGCTTACTACGATTGTTGCTCCTTGATGATGTCTTGATGCTGCCTTTGCTCCTTGATGAATTCAAGCATTACCGCCTCAAGGCTTGACGAAGGAGCTTGCAGAGGTTGAGGAGCATGCTGGACTTGTTGGAATGGCTGGATATCTCGTTGGTATGGTTGCTGCTTTTATTGAAATCCCGGATACTTCATCGGTTGGATCGTTTGGGTGGTTCCTCTAATTCGGGTTATAGGTGTTCTTGAATTGTGTGTTGTCTTGCTACTAGGCGTAATTCATTCGTTCCATGCCTTCTTGAATCGTGCATTCATAAGCCACATGCTTTGTGTCTCCACAATTTTCACAATACATGGAATTTGCTGCATTGCCCATTACTCTACCTTGATTCACGTTGTATAGACCTCTCGTCTTGTTCGGCATACTTCTCGGCGTGGACCACATGGTGTGGTTCATAGCAAGATTTTCAATCAGCTCGTATGCCTCTTCTACGCTTAGGTCCATGAATGATCCTCTTGCAGCATTATCCAATGTTGTCTTATGCTCATTCGCGATCCCATTGTAGAAGGTTTGGATCACGTACCACTGCTCTAGACCATGATGTGGGCGCATTTGCAAAAGATCTTTGAATCTTCCCCACGCTTCAAATAAAGTCTCTCCCTCTCGGCATCTAAACATTGTGATTTCTCTCCGAGACTCCATGTATTTTGAATATGCTTGAAAGTTCTAGGAAGTCTCGTAAGCATTGATATAACATGTTGATCATCACGGGATTTATCTCCAATTGCTCCTTAGCAACAATAGGCATCCTTATGGCTATTTGGACGTTACTCATGTTTGGCACCATGTAATCACGAAGTCGACGTGGTGGAGGAGCCTGTGGTTGCTGTAATCGTGCCACATTACCAACGGATAATTAGGGCTGTCCATGACTGTCCAATATATGATTTCGATTCTCCATCGCTCGTGGATTGGTCATGTCTACTCTTTCTTCTTCCTTGCTCTTTTTCTGTTGTCTTATAGTTCTCTCGATCTCGGAGTCGATTCGAAGTAAACTTGAAGTTCCTTGAGATCAGGTCATGCACCTACGAAGGACAAGCAAAAGAAATTAGTAGAAAGAATAAAAAAAAAGAAAATAAAAGAAAAACAAAAACAAGAATGAATCTATATCTGAATCTAATACGTGTTGACCAATAGTCCCCGAAAACGACGCCAAAAACTTGATGCGTGTCAAAGTTAAACAAGTTAACCTAAACTACTCGCAAGTGCATGTCACGTGTGTAGTACTCTAGGTGTCGATCCCATAGGGACTACGCAACACGAACTAAAATCAAACTAGAATCAAACTTACTACGGTGAAATAATGGTTGTGAGATGCAATTATGATAATGCAATGGACCTAAGAGTTCTCTTTCACCGTATAGCTTCTGAAACCAACTATTGATCTATCTAATCATGCGTTGCCTATCAAGATATCTAAGGTGGACGATCCTAATATAATTCCTATCCTCTCTCAAGGCATATGAACATGATTTAATTGAGTTAATTTGAAAGCCATATTTTGACCCGGACGTTTTCGGGATGCCTGGTGTTCCAAAAATGTCTCCAATCGAGTAAATAGCTCTACGAATGGAGCATAAACTGAAACATTCTGGATCTAAAAAGATAGTTATTAAATCGTTAGCTATCCCCTACTTTCGTGGCTGACACCCCAACTAAACCCCATACGATCTATGATTCATCCGATTGACCGCTTCGTCCACCGCCGCTCACGCGGGTGCTACCTGAACCGTTACTACCCTACTTTCATGACCTAGTCTCAGTTGTTCTAAGCCTCATCTTCTAGGACTAAAATTCTCCTTTTAGTCCTTCTCCTAATCCATGACACATGCATCTACGTGGCCATCGTAAACACAATACATTCAACGCTCAGACAAAGAATATATTAGCAAAACGGGAAATTCATTCGTAAATAAATCAAAGAGGTTTCGGGATAGCCACGGGCTAATCCCTTCTCCTAGAACAAGACAACTACTCAGTCATGAGTTCAGAATCAAACAACATAAACGAAATAGAATGTCTAAGTAGTATAGAAATCAAACAAGATGTCGTCTCGATTCGATCTTCCATCTCCTTGCGTGTCTCTCGTCAAGATGGCTCTCTCCAACGATGGATATGCTCAGATCTACCCTCCTAGGGTTCCCCTCTATGTTTTTTCTCGCCTGGACTCAACTGGGAGTCCCTTTTTAAGCTTTCTCCCCGTTGGAGAACTTCAAGGGAGGTTTTTATGGACACGACCCATGCGGGCTCCCCAAATCTACCATGACCTGTGCGTGCTAAGGATGAGCATGAGTCGAGCAAATTTTGCTGGACCATCACCCTGCACGGGCTAAGGAGAACACCCTGCGTGGGCTCCTCGCGAGCTCTTGATTCGTGCATGCTGAAGGTGTGTCCGAGGTGGGCCACAATTGCTGGATGTTCAGCCTGAGCGGGCTAAGGAAACCACCATGCGCGAAGGCCTTGTCTCCTCATGGGGTACAATTGTATCGCATTCCTTGCATGTTTCTCGTCTCATTTGCTCCGTTGTGATCTTCGATGGTCATATTTTGTCCTGTGTATGTTTGTTAGCTCCGAAATGAATCAAATACGCATTAAAGCCTATAAGAACATAAAAACATGGAAACAAGTAAAACGGATACAAAATCACATAAACATCACAACTATCATAATAAACATCTGAAAATCAAGCGAGCATCGTGTACGAAAACCAGATGATTATATGCATATATTCTTCTTTTTCCATATAATTGTAAAGTTTTCCTTTATTCTTTTTTATGAACATTGAAATCTTCTCTATATAATGTTCTTCCTATGTATTGTGAGAAATAAGACGAAAACTCTTATTCTCTTTGTGTCTTCTTGGTTAATCTACACCAAATTCTTTATGGTATCATAAAGAATGTCTAAGGACTTGATTCTTCTTACTATTCTCTGCATATCAATGAACCCTAGAAAGCGCATTCTGGTTCTCCTGAATGGATAAAACTACACCATATGGTCCATTCTCGAAGTGAACCTTCCAAGCTGTTGTTTGTGGAACTACATCCACCCCGAAGAAGGAGAAGCAGTCGATGCGAGTGTGAGGTAAACAAAGAATGCTTGGAATGAATCCACAACCTACGTTCTCTTCTAGAATTCTTTGGAAGGTTGTCTTCTTCAGGCCTATGGCCATATTCAAAAGCTTAAAGACTTGAGGGACGAGCTAAAAGTCGTATATGAATTTGTCTCCAACTTTAACCAAATCTATAAGGTTCGGAAGATGCTTTAATCCATTCATTAGGAAGAGCATCCATTTAATGATCTCATAGCCTAACTCAAAGATTTGTGGGCCGAGCTCAAAGTTCTGCGTTCGGAGACCACCGATCCAAAAGAGATCGTAGCTCGTCATTATCAACTTTTGTCTCATGTCCACCCTTGATGCATCGTACCACGACCTTATCAACCATGTCATTCGTCGATTGGGGTATGCATTGTCCATCGGGGTATACACAGAGTTTGTAAACTCAAGAAAGCCATATACGACCCTAAAACAATCCCCAAGAGCGTGGTACAGTAAGTTATATGACACACTCACTTGTCACAGATTTGTTAAAAGTGAATAAAATAATTCTCTATTTTTAATCTAGGGAAATTAGGTATCATCGTTGTTCTAATGTATGCTGATGACATTATTATGTAAGGAAATGATCGTATCAAAATTGAAAACACAAAAAAGTTCTTAAATAGAATCTTTTTATATAGAAGATTTAAAAGAATTGAAATATTTCTTTGGGATTGAAGTTACTCGTTCAACTAATGGTTTGTTCTAGTCTCAAAGGAAATACACATTCTTGATGTCCTAATTGAGATGGGGAAGTTCGGCACAAAACCAGTTAAGATGTCAATTGAAGAGAAGCATATAGCTCATCAAGAGGGGGAACTTTTATCAAATACGTCTCAATACCGACAGATTGTGGGAAAACTAATCTATCTCACCATCACCCGAGCATATATTTGTTTTGGCATGGGCCAAGCCAGCCAACACATGCATGTTCCGAGGGAGCAACACGGGTTCCTTGTGGAGAGAATTCTCAAATATCTAAAGGGGTCGCTGAGAAAAGAAATTTGTATGGAGCGCAATGGTCATACAACGATCTTGTGGTACTGCGATGTTGATTGGGATAGAGACAGAATTGGTCGAAAGTTTACAACTGGGTATTGCACCTTTGTTGGGGGAACCTAGTCACATGGAGAAGTAAGAAACAAAGTGTGGTTGCTCACTTGAGTGCTAAAGCCGAATACAAAAGCATGGCTAACACTACTTGCGAGCTCATTTAGGTTAGAGCCATTACTCGAGATCTCGACAATGCCCTAGAAGATCCAACTACCATGTATTTTGATAATCAAGTCGCCATCCACTTAGCCAAGAACAAACTCTTTTATGAAAGAGCGAAACACATCGAGGTCGACTGTCATTTCCATCCGTGAGAAAATAAAAAAGGAATCATCTAACCTACATACATAAGGAGTTTGGATCAGCTAGCGGATCTATTTACCAAAGCTATCTGCGAGAGAAGTAGTACAAGTCTTCCAAAGATGATGAGCCTGTTGATATCCTAAAGTCGTCGAGAAGACCAAGTTCGAGTGATGCAAACGCAATGACTACTTCGTGATATTACTCTTTTTCTTTCACCATCCCATTGGGTTTTCTTAGTAAAGGTTTTAATGAGGCTACACTTCTCAATCTTTGACCATTACGACCTTGAAGTGGGATGTTAATATTAGATCTCGTGATTTAATCACGATGATTACAATTAGTTATATCTTTGGCAATCAATCATATCTTTGGCAAGAAGATATCGTGATTCAATCACGATGTTATGTTCGACACTATCTTTGGTAAGAAGATCCTCAGATGTGGAGAATCGTTAACTTATGGACATTGGTGATCTTTTATAATCATTCCTTATTCTCTCTCTTTTTGTATGCATATATTATTATCTTTCCATATAATTATAAACTTTTCCTTTATTCTTTCTTATTAACATTGTAATTTGCTCTATATAATATTCTTTTTATGTATTATGAAAAATGAAACGAAAACTCTTATTTCTTTGTGTCTTCTTCTTTTAATCTCCACCAAATTTTTAAGTTAATTTTGACTAAACCATTGGAAATGAACATATAAACCTAATTCACAAAGGTTAGCACAACAAAAAAAAAATATGAAAGGGGTTAAAACCGATCAAAATTGGGAAATAAATTATTATGTAAAGAGTCTTTATGCGAAAGGGTTGGATTTGTATTCTTTGACGACGTAAGTTTCTATTTCGTAATTTGGTGATCTATGTTTGCAAGTGTCCGAAAATTACAGCAAATTAGAGTGTAATATCGCATTCATCTTATACGTTGTATTTAGATAACTTGGATGAAATCATGAAGAGATGAATAATGATGATGTGCGATTCGTTTCTAAATAGAAAAAAAAATCCCACGTATAGAATAATATCAGCGCCCATAAAAAAATTTAAAATTACTGTTTATTTATATCTCTAATAATTTTGTTTGGCTTCGTTAGAGCGTCCATAATATCTTTCATAACATTGACTATTCAAAATTATAAAAAATATAATAGTTGGACTTGGATGAATACTGGAGTCAACACTTTCATAATTTGGTTGCATTTCTCATCATCGAATTCCGCCAGATTTTATTCAATGGCCGCCAAACAATCTTCATTTTTTTTATTATGTAAAAAATGTGTTTCCATTGAACTTTTTCCATCTCACACTTTGTTCACACAGATGAAAATTAATATTTTTCTAATTATTTCAAGTTGGTGTTGCATGAACAATTCATATTGAACTATATAGCTTTAACATTACAATTATAATGTGGTTAAAGAGATCTATTTTTTCACTGATATGACAATAAATGCAAATTGTTAAAAACAATGTGTAATTGAAACTAACTAAAATAATACAGAAGTATTGAATAAATCAAATCTAGGTGACATGAAAATAATGTTTTAACTTATAATTTTCATTATTCCCAGCTAGAGAATATCATCATACTAAAAAATCTGAAAAAAAAAATCCTAACCAAACTATTTACTTGTTTCTCATAATAATATATGAAGAAGATGAAGATAATATATGTTGTCAATATATATATATATATATATATATTTTTAGAGGCAATATTTTTTTACAAAGATTTGTGTCTTCTAATGAAAAAAATTTCCACCTTTTATCCGATTATTCTTATATTTTTAATTGTTTTTAAAAATGATCCATAGAAAATTTCCATTATTTATTTATTAATTAATTTGAGATTAATCAATGATTCTAAATTTGCTAATTGACGACATACTGAGATGAAATACATCTTGAATTAATGTAAAAAATAATAATTATAATTCGTGTAATATTTGTAAATAATAGGATATTTTTATTGAGAAATTTATGTATTTTTATAGGATTTTTTATTTTATCATTTAAAATAAAAATCTTATAATTATTATTATTATCAAAATTAAAATAATATCATACTTCATCAATCAATCCAAGAATCTTTCTTTGAATTTTTTTAAATTAGACATAATCCACGCAATAATTTTATAAAACTCATTTTCACTCTTTTCTATAAACTTATCTTATTAATCTTTTTATTTACAACGAAGCATAAAAGTCTCTTCATCTGCTTCTTAAAATTCCTATGCAAGTTGCATTTAATAAATGATCAAAATCAACAGCCAATGATTAACACTCCTATTGCATCATGTATTCTAATAATCCAAACTTCACGCTACAAATTCATAATTGAAGGGAAAATGATTGAAGAGAAAATGATTTTCTTATATGATTTTAATACCATTTTGGCGGGTTTTAGTTCTAATAGCATCTTTAGATCCATGATCATTGAACTTGGTTAATATACTTGGTCTTCGAAACCAACATAAGTCGTACGACACATGCACGTTCGATCCAAAACTCAGATATCAAATAGAATCGAAGAGGTGAGAGACGCTATACCTAATTATTGAAATCAAACGACCATATAGTCAATTATTAAAATTTGTTATTCAAGAATTATTGATTTTTTTGTATAATTAGTTAGATTAGATAGATTAGTTAGATTAATTAATTTTTGAGTTAGTTAGAATATTTAGGTTATAAATATATAACATGTGAACTTTGTATTTTTAATTTTTAATATCGATAAAAAGATCAATACTTTTTTCTCTCCCTTTGTTAAAATGGTATTAGAGTATGATATTCATTAAAAAAAAATTTCACCGTTGCCCTAACATTTGCCCTCTTTTCCCTGTGAATCGGTGAAATCCCTAAATCCTTACCTTCCTCTCTCTTTTTCACCGTCATCCTTACTCTCTCTTTGTCGGTGGTTCCTTCTCTTTGCCGGTGTTTATTCTTCTTCACCGGTGGTTATTCTTCTTCGTCGGCTTCTGGTTATGTCTGGTATCACTTGTTCGTCGGTCCTTCTTTTCGTCGGCTTCCTTCTTTTCGCCGGCTTCCTTCTTCGGTCCTTGTTCCTTAAGCCTCTCTGTTCTTAAGTCTGCAAATCTTCTTATGCGGTGTTTATTCTTCTTCTTCCGACGAGTCTGCAATTCTGTTTCTTCGCCGATTTCTGTTTTTTCTTCACATATTTCGTCGATTTCTCGTTTCTGGTCGATTTCTGGTTTCTGGTTCTTCGATTCTAGTTCTTCGCTGATTTCTGGTTTTTCTTTGTTTTCTTTTTCTTCAGTCTCAAATTCATTTTTGAATTCTGTTTTACGTCGCCATATATTTTTTCTCTGGTCGGCATCTTTCACGGTTTTACTTCGTTGGAATTTCTCCATCTTGCTCTCGGCGGGTTGAATCGTTCTGAGTCTTGTTTTTAAACTCACCAGTTCACCGATTTACAGAGGACCGAAGCATGGCTTCTCTAATTCCCAACCAGAACCCCATCCAAAACACTGACCCTTACAAAAATCCATTATTTCTGCACATGAATGACACTAATTTGTGTTGTTCTAGTATCAGATAAGCTTCAAGGAGAGCTCAATTTCAATACGTGGCAAAAGTCGATGTCAATGGCGCTTAATAGACAAAACAAATTAGGTGGCGAAGGTCGATGTCAATGGCGCTTAACGGACACAACAAATTAGGGTTCGTCACTGGTAAGATTTTCGAACCCCCTGTAGATGATCCTGAACACGAAACATGACACCGTTGCAATGACATAATTTGTTCTTGGATTATAAATTCCGTATCGAAAGATATCTGAGATAGCATTGTTCACATGAACACTGCTACTGAAATCTGGAAAAATCTTAGTGAAAGATTCTGTCAAAGTAACATGCCCAGAATTTACGGCATCGAAAATGAATTGCAAAACCTCCGGCACGGATCTTTAGACCTCAATACCTATTACACTCGCCTTATAACCCTTTGGCAAAAATTAAAATCTTTAGATGGAACACCATCTTGTAGCTGTAAAACTTCTGTAACTTGAATGGTCATTTAACATTTAGTGAGGAACGTTGGTATTTATTGAAATTCCTCATGTGCCTGAATAACTTATTCACTCTGGTTCGACATCAAATTCTCGTAATGGATCCCTTACCTTCAGTATCAAAAGCATTCAACCTTGTTGTTCAGGATAAACAACAATGTGGCATTTTGCCTCCACCCGATGCTTTAGTTTTCCAATCCTCTTCAACCAATTCTAGTCCTCGTCCCAATAACCCACAACACATTATTGCTTTCAGACCAAGAAATTCTTATGCAACCAATTTTCAACCAAAATCTAAACCCATCTGTAGTCGTTGTGGTCTTAATGGTCATTTGGTGACTAAGTGCTATAGGTTACATGTTTACTCTACTGGCTACAAAACCATTACCCCTTGTCTTCCACGACCTAGATATCCAAATCCTCCACCTTTTATCCCTCGAGTCAACAACCTCAATCATCCTACTACCACACCTTCTGTTAACCCTATTCTTGGAAGTAATCCGACTGTGGACCTCTGTTATCTCAAGATTAGTTACAACAAGTCGTTTCTCATCTCCAACATCTTTCTGGACTACCAAAAGATACAACCTCTGTTTCAAATGCAAATTCGAATCAATCTCATCATGTCACCCCAAGTATAGGTATTTCTATAAACTCAACTTCTTTTTCTTTATCTTTTGATAACACGTAATCCGTAGTAGTTTTTATATCATTCTTAGGTCTAGTTTTAGGTAGATTTATTAGATTTCATTCATTTATCGAGTCTATTCGAGGATTTCATCTACATTTCGTGTTTTGTGTAGGAAACGAAGACATGTCAAGAAACACGAGAGAAATTGGCAATTTAACCCCAAAATGACAAGGTTCAGCTTGTGCAAGACCGTGGATTGAAGAGAACATGCAAACACCGAGC
>CM071875.1:7486901-7516875 GCA_036759665.1 Gynandropsis gynandra
CAAACAAACTACTCGCTCATGCGTCTGTAAACAAACATAAACGAAATAGAAAGTCTAAGGAACATGAAAACCAAGCGAAACCGAAGTGTCGGGTTGATCTCCAATGCTCCTCGCTTGCCTCCTCGCAAGAATTCTCCTCAATCACGAACTGAATCAAAAGTTCTCTTCTAATGTCGTCCTCTGGCCTCTTTTATGTGTCTTAAGTCGGTATAAGTGTTTCCTTAATCTCCCCCACGAGTTCCCTTTTGTTTTAAGTTAATTTTACTTAACTTAGCTTGTAACTCGGGTCGCGACCCGCTCGCCGAGTCATGAGTGAATGCGCACCAAAATTCGCCGTAGTATTTGCCCGATCGTGCATGAGTTGTGCCCGACTGGGTGGAGGCTCTTCTTGCTAGATCTCGTCCCGTTTGTCCCGTGATCATCCCCGAAGTTGCTCCTTAGCTCCGTGCATGTCCTTTTAGCTCCGAAATGATCCAAATACGCGTAAAAACTTGTAAGAACATGAAAACACGAAAACAAGTAAAACGGATACGAAATCATACGTAAATCAACACATATATATAAAAAACGTCTCTTAAATCGTTCAAGAAATACGTATGAAAACGAGATGATCAGAGCCGAGCAGACATAACCTTTCCAAGATCTACTCACACGTGGATTAGAAAGGAGCTTGCAGAACAAGGCAACCAAAATAGTGAAGGACGAATGAGATATTCTTGATAAAAAATGATTCACAAGCCCAATTCAAAGAAAATATCATGAAGGTCTTCTACTTTTAATTGGGTCTCGACCCGCATACCTAGAACTGATGGACTCGGGTGATACATAATAAAGGTGAAAGATATAAATCTTTCCTTATCATTTCCAACGACCATAAAATCTTCCCTAACCCCAACGGCTAAGAAATCGTCTAAGGCAATCTTGTCCGACCAAATAATTTTCTTTCCTTTTTCGAAAGTTTTCAACGACTAGAATTTCACTGCAATCATAACTTCAGACTGAAATTTGCAAAGAAATAAACTTTTGCTTTCGTGATCATTTTTCAACAACATGGTGTCTTCAACTTATTCCGAAAATAATTGAAGTTATTTCGGTTGTATCAAGAGGCCTTTTCACCTCTTGTGGTGTCCTTTGTGCCACCCAAGAACCTCGTATGTCGACTTTTCTTCCACCTATTGATCATCTCGTTTTTGTACACGATTCTCGTATGATTTTAGATATATTTATGGTGATAGTTGCGATGTTTACGTGTGATTTTGTATCTGTATTACTTGTTTTTGTGCTTTCATGTTCTTATAGGTCTTAATCCGTATTTGGTTCGTTTCGGAGCAAAAGAACATACGCGGGACAAAGTACGAGTATTGGATATCATAACGGAAAAAACAAAACGAGAAACGAGCAAGGATGCGATACGACATGAGGAGACAACGCCACCCACGGGGTGGTTTCCTTAGCCCACCCGGCTTGAACATCCAACAACACTTGCCGAGTCGTGCTCACCTTTAGCACGCACGGATTGAGGTTCATTAAGAGCTCGCACGTGGTGTCTTCCTTAGCCCGTGCGGGGTGGTTGTGGAGCACACAGTGCCTGAGTCGTGCTAACCCTTAGCACGTGCGGGGAATGGATTGTTAAAGGAGCCCACACGGAGTGGCCACCGAGCCCACGCGGGGCATGGCTGTAACAACTTCCCTAGAAGTTCTCCAACGGGGAATTTTTATAAAAAGGGACCCCAAATTGAGTTCAAAGGTAAGCAAACACAGAGGAGAACCTTAGGAGCCCTCTTTGACGGGAGATACAACAAGGAGTCGAGAATTGATCCGGGATCACACTCGTGTGATATGTTTATGCTCTTTACTCTACTGTTTTGTTTATGTTGTTTAGACTCGTGATCGAGTAGTAGATTTGTTCTAGGAGACGGGATTAGCCCATGGCTATCCCGAAACCATCTTTGATTTGTTTATGAATGCACTTCCCCGTTTCATTTATCTATTCTTTGTCTAAGCGCTTAATGATTTGTGTTTACGAATGGCCACGTATATGCATGTGTTAGGGATAAAGAGAAGGACTGAAAGGTGAATTCTAGTCCTAGAAGATCAGACTTATAACAAGCGAGACTAGGTCACGAAAGTAGGATAGTAACGGTTGATGGTTGAATCGGGCAAACCATGAATCGTAATGGGGTTTTATTGGGGTGTCAACCACGGAAGTAGGGGATAACTCAATCTAGCCACGTTCCTATGCCTTGAGAGAGTGTAGGTTCTACATTAGGATCGTCTGCCTTAGGTATCTTGATAGGGAATGCACGACTAGATAGATCGGATATTAGGGTAGTAACGGTTGAGGGTTGAATCGGGCGAAACATGAATCGTAATGGGGGTTTAGTTGGGGTGTCAGCCATGAAAGTAGGGGATGACTCAATCTAGCCACATTCCTATGCCTTGAGAGAGGGTAGGTTCTAGCCAGATTCCTAGAACGTTTGTCTCTTTGTTTAGAACTCACCATTCCACTGCATATTGCATATTCATCATTGCATCTCATCATCCTTATTCTTTCGCATCAAATATTGATTCTAGTTTTGATACTTAGACCGTGTTACATTAACTCTCGTGGGATCGACACCTTAATTACTACACACGTGCCGTGCACTTGCGGATAGTTTAGGTTAACTTGTTTAACTTGACACGCATCACCTACAAAGCTACTTTTGCCTCATGAGATTATAACCTACACAGTCAATCACCATCATTCAACATCGATAGTCTAATCTGTAAGAGTGCCTTTAGGCCAGTAAAGAGATCCTTCTTGACCCAACGAATCTACTAGAACGATTTTAGATTAACAGATTCTCCATACACGTCCCAATATCTAAAACTCGAGGCGTGTATCATTTTTATATCAGAGCTTGGTTCAAGGACCAAATGTACGATTCTATCCCTTTATATTCATTTTATTGCACTAATCCTTTCTTTGTTTTGTTTTTTATTTTTGAAAAAATACTTGATAAGATGGCTGAACAAGAGAATTCTACACGTAAAAACCAATTTGACACTATTTTTAAAATGCTCCAACATTGGAGTCGAGAAATAACCGCCTTGAAGAAGAACAAAGTCAACTTGAACGTGACACACCAAGGATTCACCAAAACAATGTGGAAGATATAGAAAAACTAGATCCTCAACCTAGATGAAAAAACGTCTAGCACAACCTCGAGTTGATCTTGAGGAGGAGGAAGAAGAGTTTTCTAAATGACCAAGACGACATCACATCATCCGAGAGGATGAAGAGTTAGATTAGGAACCACGTCGGATTGAATGACATGAACACGACGGTAACACTTTCTAATTGTAACCACCTACTTTTGTTGGAAGTTTTGAATCCGAAGCCTATCTCGACTGGAAATAGCAGATGGACAATATTTTGAGCGTTACATGTACATAGAGCGGAAAAAAAGTGCAGTGCAACACAACATAACTCATAAATAGTGCAATAACTTGGTGGGATCGAGAGATATGCACTTGACTTCGTATGAGACTTAAAAAAGTCACAACATGGGGAGAAATGAAAACTTTAATGCACAAGAGGTATGTATCACCACACTTCCATAGGGAATTAAAAAGGAGATATAGAAAACCAAGAAAGTCGAACCGTTGAAGAGTACTTCGAGGAATTTGAGCATCTTTGTAATATATTAGAAATCGATAAAGATCAATAAACAATGATGGCTCAATTTTTAGATGTATTGAACAAACAAATTGCTAGAGAGGTAGAAAGACAACACTACCATGATTTACAAGATATATTGCACTTATCGATCCAAATTAGGGATGTCAATGGGTTGGGTTGTGCCCAACCCATTAAACTTAAATGGGTTTTGTGGTGTAAATGGGTAGGGTTTAACCCGACCCATTTAATAACGGGTTATATGGGTCGGGTTAAACGGGTTATACGGGTTAACGGGTTTATTTATATAAATAATATTTTGTAAATATATTTTTATCATTTAACATTATAAATATATATATTTATATACATAAATATTATTACTGATGTATCAATATTTAAAATAATTATTTATAAAAATAAATAAATTGATAATAAATGAAAATAAAATTTATAAAATAAAATTCTTGATATATATTAAAAACATATGATATAATCGTCAATTTTTCATCTGAATATATAAATAGCTAAAACGATAATTCTTGAAAATAAAATTTTTAACAAATTCTAATCAAAAGATGTCTGATACAATCATCAAATCTTCATCTAGTGACATTATCGGGATAATCATTTTTGCAATAATTGCAAGCAATTCTATTCCCAATAGTTGAAAAATGATCCCATGCACGTGAAGAACGTCGTCGTTTTCGTGTACTTACTTAATTATTTGCTTCTGTAAACTCACTCGGTAATGATGACGCCTCATTAATACTTTCTCCGCTCCTCATTGATAACGATGATCACACTGTAAAACAAATATCAATGAACATTTCCAGATTAAAGACCCATTACAGATTCAATAACAAAATTTCAGAATTATGACAGCAATTGTATATGAATTTAATTCTGTAATGACGCATTTTACATTCTAAAAAACATGCAACCAAGACCTTAATCCATACAGCCAGGCCAATATGTAAAAGCAAAATCCATTGAAGGTAACAAAATTCACATCAAATTGAAGGGCCAACAAAGATTAAAAGCATTAACAACATATTACAAACTAAATGCCAACACTTTTTAAATCAGTAACCTCAAAAGGAAACATCCTTTTATTTTTATATAAGGCACCAAACACATGTTCTACCCAATCCATACATAGGGATATTAAACAAGAAACCTTTTAATTTGATATAAGCAATGAAAATCAAACTCAGAATCAGTGGAAATGAAAGTTCGTCGCTATTAGACTCGATGTGCTCTTTCCAACTAAATAAGGAATCGCATATACACAGATTCACAAAGAGGAACACAATCCTGAAAATTTTTTAACCCAACGAACAATCCAGAAGACAAGTCATCGATCAAACCCGCGATAAGTGAATCCATCTCCGACAAAACGACCAGTTTCCAGACATGAAACGATGGATAGGAGGTGGTACATAATGGGAGGGAGGCCGAAGAAGGAGGCAGAGAGATTCGTCGAGAGAAGAGATGGGATGGAGAGAGAGAGCGAGCGACCCAACCACCGGAACGAGCGACCCAACCACCGGAGTGAGCGACTGGAGCGAGCGACCCAACCACCGGAACGAGCCAACCACCGGACAGAGAGTTAAACGGAGAAACAGAGGAACCACCGCCGACGAAAGAACAGGAGAGTGAGAGAGGAACGTGAGAGAGAACATGAGAGGAACGTGAAGTTGAATCTAATAATAATATAAATGGGCTCATGGGTTAAATGTGTTTAACCCATTAAAATGAGTATAAATGGGTCTAAAACCCATTAAACCCATTTAACTTTTAGCCCATTTAACCAAAACACGTTTTCATTTTAAATGGAATGAGTTGGGTTAACCCATTAAACCCAACCCACTTTGACATCACTAATCCAAATTGAGCAACAAATTAAAGTAAAACAAGCCACAAATCAAGGAAGGATGCAACACCCATGGTTATCAGGAAAACCAACGAAGATGACGGAGAGACCATGAACGGACAAACGTTCC
This sequence comes from Gynandropsis gynandra, assembly GCA_036759665.1. Classification (NCBI taxonomy): domain Eukaryota; kingdom Viridiplantae; phylum Streptophyta; class Magnoliopsida; order Brassicales; family Cleomaceae; genus Gynandropsis; species Gynandropsis gynandra. Next base: position 7,492,569 of record CM071875.1, read on the forward strand.
AAGGAGAAGGATCTTGAGATATCAAAGGATGTCATGGGAGAAGGTAACAAAAATATTCCTTCTAAGTCAATACGTACTAGTAAGGAAAAACCCAATTTTTATATTAAAGATAGTGGCAATTTCAAGGTTTGAGTAATCAAATCCTAGTGTTACTAATGATCTATAAATATGTATTAATAGGCCAAAGTACAACAGAGTATCCCCTGGAGATCACCAACATATTGGACAAATATCGTGACTTGTTTCTTTAGGAGATACCGGTCGGACTGCTACTAATACGAGATATTGAATATCAGATTGACCTCATCCTAGGATCACCATTGTCAAATTGGCTAGCATACCACATGAACCCCGAGGAGACTAAGGAATTAGAACAACAAGTCCAACTAATGGGCAAAGACTACTTCCTACTCACATGTGGACGAGCTAGAAGCTTGCGAAACAAGGCAACAAAAATAGTGAAGACATGGGATACTCTTGATCAAATGAGTATTTGAGCACAATTCCTGAGATTCTCACGATGATCTTCTACATTGAACCGGGTCTCGACCTGTGCACCTAGAACTGAAGGACTCGGTTTATACAGATAAGGAAAGGCGAAAGACGAAGATCTTTCCTTATCATTTCCAACGGCTATAAAATCTTCCCCAACGGCTATAAGATCATCCAAGCCAATCTTTACCCACCGGATTATCTATTTTCTCTTTCAAAGATTTTCAGCGGCTAGAAAATCTTTAAATCGACTAGTAGATCAATCTATTATCCTTATTTTATGCATTTTTCTTGATCGTTTGTGAAGAACACACTGTCTTCAACTTGTTCGATAACAATTGAAGTCATTCTGATTATATCAAGAGGCTTTACACCTCTTGTGGTGTCATTCGTTCCATCCAAACTCCTTGTCTATCAACCTTTCTTCCACTCATGAAGCTACGTTTTCTTTTCCGATCATAACCTCCACTGTAAACTATCATCGACAAATAAATCTTGAAGAGTGCTCTTAGACCAGTCAAGAGATCCTCCTGACCCAACAAATCCTATTCAAATGATGAAGATTAGTGAATTTCTATACGCACCCCGAGATCCAAGGTTCGATATGTGTATCAGGTAGTGGTAAAAAATAAGATCGACAGTGGAAAGACCTGGGACCAAAAAATAGGCGACATCAATGGCTTTTGTAGGGCAGCTTTGGGTTATCCATTGAGGCTATGATATGATAGAATGTAAACATGTGTATTATTGTGTTAAGCGAAGTTTATATATATATATATATAACCTTTTAACCCTAGGTAATGAAAATTACAGTTCCGTACATATATTGTATATCCTTTATAGATAAATTTTTACCCAAATCTTCATATTAGTAAATCACCCAAATCCGGGTCTTCAATGAAATATTGGGTTGTTTTGTTTAAAGAAAGCGTATTAATAATGTAGATCTCGAATGTCTTAAATTTGTTTAGAGAAAAAAAATACACCACCTTTGTAAGAGTTTAACGCTTTTAAAAGTTGTTGGCATTTGTTAAATGTCTTTTTGGAATAATATAAAATTGATTAATTTCTTTGGGTTGAAAATTTTTACTATTAAAACCTTTCCAATTATAGCTGGGAACTTGGGTTTTGATGCAGGATCTTCAGGTTGCATTTCGTTTAGGTTTATGCTTTGAAAAATTAGAATCGTATTGAACTAAATTTTTTTTATTGGAGTTTTTTGGTTTCCATTCGTTTTTTCTATTTTTGATTAATAAAACTGAAAAACCTAAATTCAATTTTGGTTATTTGGATAAGTGAGATAGTTCGGGACTAAATTAAAAATATATAATATATTAAATATACTTTAAATTATTTTTTCAAAATAATGTTATTATATAAATTGATGACAAAAAAAATATCTTAAAAACTAAAATACTATTCTACATTGAAAACACCAAAACGAACCTTTTTCAACAATCTATATGAAATTTCAAACACTTACGCATTTAGAACATTTAAATCAATAATTTCAGTTCATATAGTATATTTAGTTTAGAAAATAATTATTTAAGGCAAATGATAACATATAGTGTAGGTTAGTTTTAGGATACACATTTAGATAATTTCTATATAGTTTGAATAGCACGAGTTGCAAAACCGACATTAATCAGTCCTCTATCCAGCTTTTTGGTTGCTTTTAAGTTTTTAAGGCGACAAGGTCTAATCGAGCTTAATGATGTTGATTCCTGGAGTCAACTGCACATATTTGGAGCTACAGTCTACTCGGAGCAGATTTAGGACAAAGAGCAACATGGAATACCCGAGCATCGAGCGAAAGGAACAAAAACACGAAGTTAATCCAGCCCGCTCATGCTCATAGAAGGCCCCGCTCGAATTGTACCCATAAGAAGTTTTAGCCCTACTCGGGGTGCCTTTTACCCCGTGCGTGCTGCGTGAGAAGCAAAGAGCACCAGTAGGTCCTCCATTTCAGTTCGCGCAGGTTACGTTACATCCACAGAAAATTCTGCCCGCCTCAGAGAGCTTCCAAACTCACACGGGTTAACTCGAAGACAAAGGGCCCGAGCGGGTCCTCCACTTGAGCCCGTACATATCGTGTGTCGTAACAGAATCCCTAAAAGCATTCAAATGAAGAAAAAGATTGGAAAATTTATGCCCCAATTAATAGAGGGACGACACATAACTCTAAGGGGACGAAAACACACAGAGGAGGCTCAAGAGAAGGTGGAGAACAAAGGAGACATTATTGGAACATTGATGATGAGATAGGGAAGTTCGAGGCATCGTATTCCTTACTTTTTTTTTTATCATGTCTAGTGTTTTTCTCTCTCTTTTTTTTACCAGAATCTATGAGTGAGTAGGTTTGTAGCTATGGGTTAGGGACACTGGTTTTATAATGGATGCTTGTGGTTATGCATTAATTCTTAGATCTTTCAAAGTTCTTGTATTTCGGTTCTACGATCAATGCTATGAATGTCCTATGCTTGTGCTGTCTGCTCAGTAATTTAGGATTTCATGTTTAACTGCACGGTTAGATTATGAATCCGGAACCATTGATTATTGGTTAAGTTCGATTGATGAGAATCTGACCAGACGGTTAATTGACTCAGGAATTAGGATTGCATGTTTAATGCTATCGTAATTTCGTGTTAATCACTGCTGAGAGGTAAAATTCCTTGTTATTATGGTTATGGAGTTTAGGTGCCAAGAGAATCATTCTTTACTTATGAGCATAAATTTACCATTATCAAAATAATTTGATTGCGTCTCCAACCTTCCCAGTGTATTGGACCTCTTTCTGGCTTTTTTTTATTCTTCATCTTCATGTTCTTCTTCTTAAACCTCTTTCTGACCTTTGTAACCTTTGAGACTGTATGTAATCAATATTTAAACGTTGAAAATGTCTTATTTTGCATCTATTGTTCAAATCAATTCTCCATTCATTCTATTAATCACCGAAAATGTTCTTATATAGTGTACAATATTATACGGAAAAGGAAATATAATATTGCATAATATTATACAATCTTCGAAAATATTTCAGATTTAAATAAGATATCAGAAAATATCCATAATATCTCATAGAATATCATCAGAATAATCCGTGCGACTCATGCGACCTATGCGACTCATGCAACTTGTCATTTTGCTGTCAGACTCCTGTCTGCCGACCCATGTGACCCTTCCGACCCATGTATATAAGTTAACGTCTACGTCTCTTCTCTTAGTATGCGTATCTAACCCATATTTCTATGAAAAATCTTTTTTACCTTTGTGACCTGCGTGGCGCAGTCACCATTGTCGACGTAGGGCATCGTGCTGTCTATGTGTTACTCAAGGTCTTGGTAATCGGCGGACTCAGGGTCTATGCAGTCACTGACGAGTTGCGGGGGTGAGTTAGGTGACGGTGTTGGGTCACTCTTCAAATGTTCACTGGAAAACGAAACACATGGCAGGAGATGTCGTAGGTGACGGTGTTGGGTCACTCTCTGCTAATGTAATATTTCTCCAGTGAACTCATGCGACCCATGCGACCCTCAATGAACTATTTCTCCAGTGGAAATAGAATGCGTGCAGAGTCTTTGATTGACTTTGTAAATGTATTGTTTTGATTTAGAATATTTGTAAATGTATTGTTTTGATTTAGAATCTTTGTAAATGTATTGTTTTGATTTGGAATCTTTGTAAATGTATTGTTTTGATTTGGAATCTTTGTAAATGTATTGTTTTGATTTGGAATCTTTGTAAATGTATTGTTTTGATTTGGAATCTTTGTAAATGTATTGTTTTGATTTGGAATCTTTGTAAATGTATTGTTTTGATTTAGAATCTTTGTAAATGTATTGTTTTGATTTAGAATATTTGTAAATGTATTGTTTTGATTTAGAATATTTGTAAATGTATTGTTTTGATTTAGAATCTTTGTAAATGTATTGTTTTGATTTGGAATCTTTGTAAATGTATTGTTTTGATTTAGAATCTTTGTAAATGTATTGTTTTGATTTGGAATCTTTGTAAATGTATTGTTTTGATTGGTTTTTGTCATTTTATCATCTTAAACCCGTAAATTCGCCGAGTTCGCATCTATTCATCAATACATGCGACCTATGCGACGCATGCGACCCTCATTTGGAATTCATTAGTTTGACGTTGTAAATGTATTGTTTGATTGGTTTTTGTCATTTTATCATCTTAAAACCGTAAATTCGCCGAGTTCGCATCTATTCATCAATACATGCGACCATGCGACCCATGCGATCCATGCGACCCTCATTTGGAATTAATTTATTTTCACCAGAATTCCCGCCGAATTTTTCACCAAAATTTGAAAAAAAATTTCGAATTCCATCTGACGGCGATTCGTATTCCAGCCGTTTCCTTTTTTCTAATAACGAAACTCTCTCTCTAACTCTCATCATCATCATATTGCCGAAAATGCAAACGACTGGTGACGGAGATTCGATGTCAGGGTCATCTTCTTCTGAAGAGAGGATTTTCACGGTACCAGTCACGCGTTCAAATCTGGCCAGAGATGCAGTGGTAAGTGAGGATTTTCACGGTATCATCATCATCATCATAATCATATATGCATTAGTTTGACGTTGTTGTAAATGTCGTATATGCATTAGTTTGATGTTGTTGTGAATTTATTCGGTTATCGCAGACACTTCCGATAGAGTTTGTGAGGTCGAATGGTCTTTGCGGTAGACGAAGTAAGGTTGATCTGATAACCAATTACACAGACGTTTGGGAGGCACATCTAAGGCCCGTGAAACGCAATGGCGCTAGCATCACCAGGGATTGGACAAAGTTTTGTCAAGATAATGGCTTTAACGTCGGTTGTACCCTCAAAGTCGAACTGGACACCGTTCTCGATGATGTACCTTGTCTACTGCTTGCCCCTATAATCTTCATAGATTGAATTCTGTTGTATGTGGTTGGTTTTTGAATTCTGTTGAACTTCATTTGAACAACAAAATTAATGTTTGTTTTTGGTTGGTTTTTTTACTATTATTCAATAGAATGTATTATTGTTAGTATCGATGTTTTTGTGGATTTACTATTATTGTACAAAGGGTCGCATGAGTCGTACAAGGATCTTATGTGGTCGCATGAGACGTCCATGGGTAATGTTTGGTTGCATGAGTCGTCCATGGGTCATATGTGGTCGCATGAGTCGTCCATGGGTTACAAAGGTCACAAAAGTTATTCTGATGATATTCTCATATTGGGTCGCATGAGTCGTCCATGGGTCATATGTGATCATATTGGGTCGCATGAGTCGTACAAGGATATTATGTTTGGCACATGAGACGTCCATGGGTCATGTTTGGTCGCATGAGTCGTCCATGGGTCATATGTGGTCATATAGGGTCGCATGAGTCGTACAAGGGTCTTATGTTGTGGCATGAGACGTCCATGGGTAATGTTTGGTCGCTTGAGTCGTCCATGGGTCATATGTGGTCGCATTAGTCGTACAAGGGTTATGTGTGGTCGCATGAGTCGTACCCGTTTAAACCTGATTATAATTTAATCCGATTGAGCGTCGCATAACGGGTCATATTGGGTCATAATCTTACGAACAATAGATGCAAAATAAGACATTTTCAACGTTTAAATATTGATTACATAAGGTCTCAAAGGTTACAAAGGTCACAAGAGTTACATAAGGTTACATAAGGTCTCAAAGGTCACAACGGTTAAAAAAAGCAAAGAAAAAAGTTGAAGAAAAAGAAAAAGGAAGTTCAAGAAAGAAGAAGGCAAAGTTCGAGAAAAAAAAAAGGAAAGAAAAAAAGGTCAAATGTGCCGAAGATTAATGACTCATCGGAGCCCTTCCCCGCAAGAAATGCTCCATTGACATTTCGGGCTTTGAGTCATGTATGGTGAGTTCCACGGTAGCAAATGACCTCCAACCGTGACCTTAGGTAACGCAGATACAGTTTGATGTCTGAGTCCGCCGATTACCAAGACCTTATATAGTGCAGATACATCACAAAGTCCTCCATCCAAATTGTAAGTACTTGTGTGTATCTGATTTGGTGCTTGTTGTAGCTTTACGGTTTTTCCTCCTCTATTTATAACGAAAAATAAATGGACTCCTAAAATTCCAGAAAGACAATAAATACAAAGAATGACCAAGGTGCATGTATTGACACATTAAAGAACCTTTAATATAGGTCTTCAATGTGGCATTAGTAAAATAAAAAGCATAGCTAGAACTTGGAAAAAGTAGTAGTCTGACATTGAAAAGACTAGTCGAAAGGGTCGAAATGGTTGGAAGGGTCGCAATGGTCGGAAGGGTCGCAATGGTCGGAAGGGTCGCACGGGTCCAACATATTTTGATTTGAGCTGTATTATCAAAATTTTATTCATATTATTTGTAAATAATTTGTAATTAATAAATTAGTATCGGAGGGGTCCAAGGGTCACAGAGGAACAAGGGTCGCAGAGGGACAAGGGTCGCAGGGGTCCAAGGGTCGCAGAGGAACAAGGGTCGCAGAGGGACAAGGGTCGCAGGGTCAAACTGGGTCGTTAGGTCGAATTGGGTCGTAAGGTCGAAGGGATATTTTGGAAATATCAACATTTATAAGGGTATTTTTGAAGTTAAAATTTTTTCTTCTTCGGAAAGGGTATTTTTGAAGTGTTTTAGCCCTACGAAGGTATTTTTGAAATTACCCATATTGAAACTATACAATCAATGCAATATATATGTTAATAGTAAATCCAAAACATTCTCCACTTCCAAACGATAAACATATTCTACGATCGTCGCCTTCTAGTTGTGAAGAGTATTCTTCAAATTTAGTTGTGTAAATTACAAAAATACATTCAACGGAATTGAAGGTGGTTGGGAAGGTATTTGCATCGACTTTGAGGCCTCGTAACCGTTCTCATTATTTTTTCCCATTAATAAATCGTTTGCAACCTGTCTATGTTACTTCCAAACGGAAAGTCTGTCCGAAAATTTAATGAAGAGATTTAAGACTACCATTATTAATGTGATATTGATTTTATAAATACATAATTACACCTACAGTTAAGTTCAACTAAAAGTAAAAAAAAAATGAACAGAGCGTCCGAGACAAAAAAAGTAATATATAAAAGGAAGAAGAAAAAAAAGAGAAAAGGACACATACATTGATTTTTCCTCTTATTTTTTGTGGTTTCTTTGTAGTCAAGGTTGATGCAAAACTTATGTTGCATGTATATTTTCACACGGAAGGTAAATCTCAAAATGACATCGAATTTGCAAAATAGCTATTAGATGTTAGGATGGTACAACACCTTGAATAAAAACAAATGGTTAAGAACACAATGACAAAGAGAAAATCAAGATCGAGAATACGCTAATGTTTGAAATCACATACAATCCATTACAAACTCTAGCGGAAGCCACATATCCATAACAGTTTACCTAACGATGATTGGCATTCTTTTTATCTTGTAAAATATTTAAACTCATTGGAATTTTCAGGTATGCCACGACATCAAATTTGTTTGAAGGTTGGAACCCCCATAACAATGCTTCACAACACCAACTAGCGTGAGGGCCTCTGTAATGGCACGCGTTTGGTTGTTACTTATTTGGACACGAGTGCTAGAGACTGAGATCATCAAAGGAACCCATGTAGGGAATAGAGTCCTTATACCAAGGATAATTTTTATCCACTACTGATTCAGACATCACATTTACATTGAGAAGACGAATGATCTCAGTAAGATTGTGCTTCCCAATGATAATAAAAAAATCCAAGGACAATTATATCTTCCTAAACCAGTCATTAGTCATACGCAACTCTATGTAGCACTTTCAAGAGCTATTTTGTCTCATGGTCTCAAAATATTGGACACAAATAAAAAATCAAACGAAGAATCATCAGTGATTAATGTGGTTTAACGAGAAATTTTCGATAACTTACAACCAGCATAAGGTACACATAAGCAGAATTATCTTACTTGACTTATTATATCTTTACAAAACTCATCTTTTGCAGGTCAGGGACAATATTGCAAGTATACTACTGAGCTTATCTTTAACTTCCAACGTCTCATATCACATTACACATCACTCGGCATCTCAATGATCATATCCTCCCATTTTGATTTGTTTTACACAACGATGTTAGTATACACTTTTACTACTATAACTAATGATGCTAAACAAGTGATGTGATCCTCACTGGAACGACACTCTAGAACGAAGGTAGGGAGGATAGTCCTTGCTGCAGCCAAGTTGGAAGACTCCTTATCCAAGGCGTGTAGGGTGAATGGTGATCGTCTCGTTTTATTACGTATTACTCGCATGATTTTAGAGATGTTTATGATGATAGATATGATTTTTACGTGTATTTTTGTATCCGTTTTACTCGTTTTCGTGTTTTCATGTTCTTACATGTTATAATGCATATTTGGTTCGTTTTGGAGCTAAAGAACGTACACGGGACAAAGTATTAGACTCGAGGATCATAACGGAACAAACAGGACGAGAAATAGCACGGGTCGGGGAGGACTTCAGCCGGCACGGACCTTGAAGCACCATCACAGCCCGCGCGGGGCCATTGGTCCAGCACGTCCAGTAACTTCAGCACAGGTCGGGCAAGCCTTCAGCATGCGTGGGTGCAGGTTCAGCAAGGGAGCCTGTGCGGAGCACACTCTCTAGCCCGCACGGGTCACGTCCATCACCTGCAGAAACAAGAAAAGGAAACTCTGCCAAAGAGGAAAAGAAAGTGGTTAGTTACCTACATAAAAAAGGAAACATTGTTAGAGAAGATGAATGAGAGTTATATGGATGGAAAATAGAAAGGAAACATGCCCACTTTCTCAAGAATAGAAACTAATGCAAAGAGGAATGAAAACACACGTAAAAGTAAAATTGCAGTTGCTGCAACGAGGAAAAAAGAAGTGAACGACCAAAGAGGAAAAAGGAGAGAGAATGAAAGAAAGAAAAGGGGAAAGAAGGGAGGAGAGCTAAGGATTCGTGCACTTCAGTTTTGCGGGAAACAACACACACGTGAGAGGAGGAAAGTTGCGGAGAGAGAGTAGAGAGAGGAGAGTTTTTTGTGAGTTCTTGCGAAGGAGACGTTCAAGGGGAATTGGAGATCGATTCAAGACTTCAGTTTCGTTTGGTTTTTATGTTTTTTAGACGTTCTACTTCGATTATGTTGTTTGCTTTTGAACGCATGAGCGAGTAGTCGTTTTGTTCTAGGAGAAGGGATTAGCCCATGGCTATCCCGGAACCACTTTGATTTATCTTTGAATGCAATTTCCCGTTTTTGTTTATCTATTCTTTTTCTGAGTGCTTGATGATTGACTTGTGATTACGAAGTCCAAGTAGATGCATGTTTAGGAACTTAGGAGAAGGACCGAAAGGAGAATTCTAATTCCGGATAATCAGGTTTAGAACAACCGAGGCTAGGCCGCGGAAGTAGGGTAGCAACGGTTGAGGGTAAGATGGATGAATCACAGAACTTATGGGTTTAGCTTAAGGTGTCAACCATAAAAGTAAGGGATAACTTGACTAGATCACGTGTCTATGCCTTGAGAGATGATAGGTATCATGTTAGAATCATCTGCCTTAGATAACTTGATCGGGATTGCATGATTAGATAGGTTGATTGTTGGTTTCGGTAGTCTTGTGGTGAAACCGGATTTCTAAAATGTTTTTCCACTGTTAAGAACTCGTTAGTTTATTTGTTTTTAGTATTTCAATCATAAAAACAATAATTCGTTCGTTAGCAAGTTTGATTCGTAGTTTGAGTTTAGGTTGTATTGCATAGTCCCTGTGGGATCGACATCTAGAGTACTACACAAGTGTCGTGCACTTGCGGATAGTTTAGGTTAATATTTGTTTAACTTTAAATCACATCAAATGGGCACACGAGATTTGCGGAAAGGCTCTCGATTTACCGGCTCGTCTTCGAGGATATTACGCACCTACGAAGAACGAACAATTTGTTGGATATTACACACCAACGCTTGTTGGATATTACACACCAACAAAGAAGAATTATAAAAAAGAAAATCAAAGATTAAAATTCAAAATTCAAAGTTGATTGTTAATGTTCATCACCCCCCATGGCCGACCATAAGTAGTCAAAGAAAGCTATGCAACACTTTAATGAACAAAAAATGCTAGAAGCCATGCAATGCTTGAATTAAATAACCTAAAAATATCCAAATTCAAAAATAAAATATATAATCATAAGATAGGGTCTTCGATACGTGTACTCATCTTGAAGGCTCGGATCAACAATTAGGTCGCAGAAGTGAGTCGCAGCCTCGTTAAAAATCCATCGTTGGAAAACCCCGTGGGACAAAACCAACAGAGGGAAAAGAGTACACGCGAAACACTTACTTTAATTGTCAATCTTTGCGAGTTGTGCTTCAGTTTGAAGTATATTACGGATGTTGGAACTCTCTCGAAGACTCTCGTACTCGTCTTGAACTTCGACGGCCGTAAGAATCCCGATGATTGCTTCCTTGAACTTCTTAGCTTTAGCTCGGGTCACGGGAACTGCTGGTAGGGTCAAGGCTTCCTCCCCTCTAGCCCTAGCATGGGTCACGGGGCCAACGTCCTTCTTTCGGATCGCGTCCACCTTTCGTCCCTTCGGTTCAGCTCCGGTTGCTTCTTCTACAGTGCGGGTCGTATCCTCGGCAACCAGGACGCGTCCTCCTGAGCAATGCAGGTCGCGTCCTCTTCAGCAATGCAGGTCGCATCCTCCTCAGCAATACAGGTCGCATCCTCTTCATTGGCCACAACTTGGGTTGCGTCCTCGACGTTGTCTAGGATCATATCAACAAGGTTCACTCTTTTAAATATTACTTCTTCAAATAACAATCATTTCTTATTTCAATATCCAAAAAAATTTAAAATGATCAAGTAATTGCTAAATTTTTACTTCTTCTCTGTAAATGTTATTACAATTCACTACAAAAATACAGGTCGTTTCCAACGGACGGTAGAACGGATCCGGCCGTTGATGAAAAATGGCAATGGATTACAACGGATATACGAGAACTTTCAACGTGTATACATCCGTTGCAATCCGTTACAAACTTCAACGAACGTGTAACGGATATCGTTTGTTGCCACTTCCATTGCAATCCGTCGTAACTTTTAACGAAATGTTAACGGATATCTTCCGGTGGCATCTTCTGTTGGAACCACGTTAGACCATCGGAAAATATATTCTAACCGACATTTGTTGCAAATTGTAACAGATGCCCGTTGGAAATCGTAATAGATAGCCATTGAAATTGTTAATTTCGAAGTCAAGAAATTGTTTGCAAACATCTTTACAAGGTGGGTTTCGTTGAGAATTACGAAATTTGTTTTTTCACGGGGAAAATTTCGGTGTTAGAGATATTGTGCAAGAATCAGAAGTACGAAGAAATGAAGAAGTTATTTATGAAGCATCAAGGACCAATCCATATGTGGAAATGGTGTCAAATGATTTTCCTGGATTTGTTAATGAACAAACACGTGAAGAGATGCCGAACATCGATGCACGCTGATTCTTCAACCTATTGGATTCGGAAAAACAGCCTATACATGAAGGTTGCCGTGAAGGTCAGTCTCGCTTATCTTTATCTTCAAGTTGATGAGTATAAAAACAGACTACAATGTTGCTGAAAATTGCTTGGATTCATTTTGCAAAACCATGCGTGAATATTTACCGGAAAATAATCAAGCTTCCAAGACATACTACGAAACAAAGAATGTGTTAAAATATTTCGGAATGCCACATGAGAAAATTTAGAGTTTGTAGAAACAGTTGCATGTTGTTTTGGGGAAATGTTAAAGGCTTGTTGGAATGCAAGTTTTGTGGTGCAAGCAGATTTCGACCAAATCAACCATCTCCACATAAATATATACCATATAGGAAAATGTTCTATATGCATGTAGAAAATAGGTTGAGACGGTTATTTAAATAGAAAAAAACCGCTGCGACAATAAGATGGCACGCAGAACATTCAACGACCGAAGGTATAATGCAACATCCATTAGATAGTAATGCTTAGATAGATTTCAATGAAATATTTCCCGAGTTCGCGTATGAAACAAGAAATATTTATCTATTCCTGTGCACCGATGGTTTTAGTCCATATGGACAATCTAGAAGTCAATATTCTCTGTGGTCAGTGATTTTGTCTCCGTATAATTTGCCTCCCAAGATGTGTTTGAAAAGAGAGGTAATGTTTCTGGCGTTGCTGATTCTAGGACCAGAACATCCGAAGAAAAGTTTCGATGTCTTTTTGCAGCCTTTAATTCACGAAACAAAATTTCACATTGAAAGCGGTCTTGATGTGGACAATTACCGATGGGGAGGAATTGACATCAATCCGGCACGACAATATGGTAAGTATGATCCATTCATCACAATAGATCAAATAGATCAAGTATTTATGTGCAATATCCAACAACTTTGAAACATCGAAGAGAGGACTGGTGGGGCGTAGTAAAGATCAAGCCACGAGGAATCATAAGCTCAGATGATAAAGAAGATCTTTCACAACCCGATCATCCGCAACCGATCGTTTAATTGATACAGACAATCGATATGAGGTTCTCGCAAGAATTGACATAGACAGAGACTTCATACGGGATTATGAAGACGTTGAACCAGAAGATTCTGAAGATGAAAACAACGATGAATTCAATGAACAATCGAAGGAAGACTCGCCAATCGATTAATCTACTGAAGTTGAAATGTAAATACAATAATGTGTAATGTAAATGATGTTAAATGTTTTTAGATGAGTAATGTATTGTTGATGAAGTGTAATCGAGCAATCAAAATGTAAATACAATCGAAGCATATATAAATGATGTTCAATATTTTTAGACTTCCTATGATCTAATACCAACAGGCATCCGTTTGAATTCTTAATGGATGTTCGTTGGAACTAGAAATCGCCTCTGACACTTAGAAAAATTTTTAATGGGGATCCGATGGAAATTTGCAACGGATGACCGTTACAATTATTCTAACGGGTATCTGTTACCATTTGTAATGGATGCCCGTTGCAAAATGTCATGATGCCTACTCTAGTATGCAGAACTTTCCAACGCACATCCGTTGTAAATTGTAACGGATGCCAATTGCAACGGGAGACGAACCACCGTTTTGTCGTCCGTTGCCTCAAGAACACGTATTTCCAACGGACATCCGTTGGAATTTCCAACGGATGTTCATTGGAGAAACAGAACTTCGCGTCAATTAACTGCGTCCGTTGAGTTGATGTATTTTCCTACGGGAATTCGTTGGAAATTTCTGCATATAAATCGTTGAACAGTTTCATTTTCAACACAATTCAAAACTTCAAAATCCTCTTAAACACTTCCTTACAAACACAAAATCACACCTACAAACACTAAATACGAAAATGAGGGCTAGACGATTCATAGGTGCGGGAGGTATGTTGGTTGGTTCCGCGGGAGCCCCTCCCCCGCCTCCACCGCCACCATATCGCCCTCCTTCACCAATATCGTCATCGCTGATATTTGGTGAAGAGGTCGATATGGTGGATATCGACTCCTTAGTCGATAATTTCGACGGGCGTCCCACCTCCAATTATCGATCCTGATCGTCCTCTCAGGACGCTATGGTAATTAATGTTATGTACTTTTATATTGTTTTATTTATAAATGTTATCTAACTATTTAATTTTCATGCGTAGGTTTGACGTGGATGATTTTCTAAAACATACAAACAACAACATCATCCAAGGGTCCTTACATGACCAACTCTATTATTCCTGGCAAGTTACGCCAGAAGTCATACGCCGCCGATGGTGGTGCACCTTTATCGTAAGTATATTTCAAATTACATTTTTATTTAACATGATTATTTATATATGTTATAAACTAACTCATTATAAAATATTTTGCAGTGCGCATACAAATGGTGGAAGAAGGATACGACGCGCATCTATACGGTATGGATACGCGACATGCAGGTTCGGATGCTCGATGATGAATAATGCCAAGCGCAACTAGTACACCAAGAATCGCAAACCGACTTGGGCAACGGACGAGGTTTTCAATCAACTTATTCAACATTAGGAGTCTGAAGACTTCAAGACCAAGAGCTAGAAGGCCAAACAATGTCAGTACGGCGATAAGGTTTCTGGAGATGGTCCGCATCGCCATAATTCGGGATCAAAATCATTCCCGAAGAGGAAGCAAGAATTGGTAAATTTATTATTATTTAAATTTTTGGTTTTTTACAATATTTATCTAATTAAATTTATTTTATATCACAATTGCAATGCATAGAAAGAGAACCAACTCTTCTTGAGCTATTAGTGGAAACCCACGCCAAGAAGAAGTCGATCGTCGGGAAAGAGAGCGACGAACCCGAACTCGTCGACCTTCGAGCGGAAAGAACCGTAAATGCTGTAACGGAGAAGATCACACAGCAATTCCAAGCTTGTGGTTCAACTCCCGGCGAGCTCAGTCCTTTACAAAAGGACAAAATTTATTTGGAGGTAAACATTTAGTATTTTATCTTTCGATTATTAATAAAATATTTTGTAAAAACTTCTAACTCTAATTTTTTTTGTTTTGTGGTCGGGTAGACCGTATATGGATCGTTTATATGGTCTCGGGGCACTTCAAAAAGATATCGTCGAGGACGCCACGACGGTACCTCTCGTGGTCCAAGAGAGCTACACGCAACAACGACATATCGAGGATCTCGAAGCAAAATTTCGAGACACTCATGCCTGACTGCAGGCAACGCAATCACAAATGCAGCACATGGAGAGTGTCATGGAGTTGTTATCCGGCAAGATGAGGGGATCAACACCACGACAAGAACCAGGTATCGATTCGGATGCAACGCCTTCCAGAGGTGCTGGTGACCCCGGAGATGATATCGATCCAACCGACTTAAATGAAATGTAATAGAATTTGGTTTATTTTTTTTTTGTAAAAACTTGTAGTATTTTAATTAAAAACTTTTAATTTTTGTAAAATATTATTATTTTTTATTTTTTTAAAACAACTTTCCAACGGATGTCCGTTAGTCTAACGGACATCCGTTGGAATACATTTTCCCGCCAAATGGTAACGGATACCCGTTGCCATTTCCCACCATTTTGTAACAGATGTCCGTTGCCATCCGTTGGAATACATTTTCCCACCAAATGGCAACGGATCCCGATTTTGTAACGCGTGTTTCCCAACGGGCTCATATCCGTTGTCGTTAGTTGGGAATTGCTTTTTGCAACGGATTTTGGGCGATTTCCAACGGATATGTCCGTTATGAAAAAGCACGCGCTACACGTGGACAAATTACCTAAAATACTATATAATAACTTAAAAATATATTATAATAAATAAGAATTCTACAAGTATGAAATTTGTCAAAATGGATGTCGAATATCAAAGCTAATAAAATAACTCATGAAGCTAAAAATTATAAAATAATCTATTGATTTGTAACACGTGTTTTCCAATGGGCTCATATCCGTTGCCGTCCGTTGGGAATTGCTTTTTGCAACGGATTTTGGGCGATTTCCAATGGATATGTCCGTTATGAAAAAGCACGCGCTACACGTGGACAAATTACCTAGAATACTATATAATAACGTAAAAATATATTATAATAAATAATAATTCTACAAGTATGAAATTTGTCAAAATGGATATCGAATATCGAAGCTAATAAAAAAACTCATGAAGCTAAAAATTATAGAATAATCTATGCACAAAACCAATAGAAGTGATTAGAGGAACGATAAAGATCGACCTATTAAATCGCTAGAAGTTTTTTTTAGGAAAAATATGATTATTTGTGATCTATACAAAATCAAACAATTTAGATTAGTTGTTACAAATTCTCTGTTCACGTGTTATATATATATATACACTTTATAACAAGTCTCTCGCTTATTCGGTAGAATATGATTTATTAAACACTATAAAAAGAAACAAATAAATATAAATGTATAAAATATCAAGTTTTCGATATCGAAATTTGTACAATAACGTGTCTTTTTGTCTAGAAGAACAACAATATGAATTAATCTTTTTCTCGAATCTACTTTGGTTGATTTTCTATAAAGCATAATAAGAGTTTTTTTTGGAGAATGAAATTGATTGTTTTTCTTCAGTAACAAATATCTATCTATAGAAGATTTACAAATCGTGTAGAGTCAAATTTAGGTTTCGAACAAAGAACCATGATTGTTTAAAAAGGTGAGTATTTATAAAATCTCGAATGTTCATAAATCTGAAAATTAAAATATTCAATTAAAATTCAAAAAATAAATTGAGATTTACCAAATTCTCCTAAAATCCCAAACCCATATTATTTATTCAATATATATAAAAAGAGATTTTATTTAACATTTTATGTCGAACTATATCCTTTCATATTTCATAACTTTTCATTCGTATTTTAACAATATATTTATCAAATGTTTAGAAATCACCAATTAATATATATGTATATATATATATATTATCAAAGCATGAGGGAAGTTGAATAATATTTATAAGACATGACTATTTATTGACGTGACATGAGTTAAATGGGTGAATATCATATATACCTCATATGACTATACCGCTTCAAAAATATCCTTCCCTAAAATAATTATTTAATCGGGAAAAAACTGGAGAAAACACAAATTTGCCCTTAATTTTCGAACGTGAAAAAACCCACGTTCTGTAGTTTTTCGACGTGAAAAACTGTCAAACCGTGTCAAAAGCAAGAAAGAATAAGTGATTTCGAACTTAAGAGGGGTCGATTTGAAGTTAGCAAGAAGGAAATGGCTAGAATCACCCGCAGTAGTGAAGACGAGAGCACAAGTCAATCTGCAATGGCGTCAATAAGTGTAAATAGATCGATTTCTAGGGTTTTGCAGGTTATCGAGTCGCAAAATCGTTTATTGATTTGAAATGGTGTGAGTGTCAGTGACTCAGTTGAGTCTCAGTAAGCCGGTTAAGTCGAAAGAGTCGGTTGTCTCAGTGAGTCGGTTTGGATCGTAATGGTCGCTTGAGCATCCCAGAGGTTCTAAGTGTCGTTTGAGTCGGTTGTCTCAGTAAGTCGGTTTGGGTCGCAATGGTCGCTTGAGCGTCGCAAGGGGTCTAAGGTTTGTTTGAGTCGGTTTTCTCAGTGATTCGATTTGGGTCGTAATGGTCGCTTGAGCGTCGCAGGGGGTCTAAGGGTGGGTTGAGTCGGTTGTATCGGTGAGTCAGTTTGGGTCGCAATCGTCGCTTGAGCGTCGCAGGGGGTCTAAGGGTCGTTTGAGTCGGTTGTCTCAGTGAGTCGATTTGGGTCGCAATGGTCACTTGAGTCGCATGTGTCGGTTGAGTCGTGGTCGGTTGAGTCATATGAGTCTCAGTGAGTCGGTTGAGTGTCTCAGAGGGTCCGAGGATCGTTTGAGTCGCATGGGCCGGTTGAGTCGCATTGGTCGGTTAAGTCGCATGGGTCGCTTGAGTCAGTAGAAGTATAATGTATTCTTAGTTAATTAATCATTCTGCAAGTGGCGGGAAAGCCGAAGTTTGTGTATGAATTCAAGCACATGGACATAATGCCAAAGAACACCACCAAGTGTTATCCTCATGAGACAATGAAGAAGCTGAGAGGAATCTTAGATGAATACGACTTCCATTACTTCAAGAAGGAGTCACAACTTAAGCATCTATTCCATTTCCAATGTGACTCCACATTGACTAAGGTTTAAATGTCTGTCCTCGTAAATCACTCCGTGATTGTATGGGACAGGAGTTGTGGTTCGTCTTAAACGGTGTTCCCATCCGATACTCTATAGTGGAGCACGCACTAATTTCTGGATGGAAATGCGGATCATATCCCAAAGGATGGGAGTTCAAAAAGGGTCATACAATCAGACGGAAGAATTTTGGCCGTGGAAAGATGACCCCCGCACAAATCATTGGAAAGCTTGTGAAGGCGAAGATTGTCGAGGACTGGAAGAGGTTGGCAAGCTTGTGGATACTTGACGCAAGCATGTTAGCGGGGAATCACCGAAACCAAAATGGTATTGTGGTGGTTTCATGATCCCACTATTGGTAAGTTGTACATATTATTCGAATAACTTGAATGTTTTCGTACTTTTTGCATTCTTATCATTTTGTTTTAATGTTTCAGTTACTTCCCTTCGAAACCATCCTTAGTTTGGGCGGAAAGGGATGGTATGTTGATGTTATGGATGCGGATCCATCATGCCCAAGAATTTGCAAGAATATGGTTAAATCCAGTATTAACCTGAAGTATGTAGATGTGATAAGGCTGATCGGAGATTCTAAGGTAACAATTACACAAGGTTCATAAGGAAAACAAGGGTCATAGAGGGTAATAATGGTTATTTTTTGTTTTTCAGGATATTCGAAGTATTCTTCGTGCTGAACACAAAGAAGAAGGTTTATTTTTTTTATCTATACGATTATGAGGGATGCCACGATCCCGATGTTCAGATATGGATGGAATATATTCGTAGAAATCCGAAGGGTATTTGTTGGGAGGACATCCGTTAGCAAGAATTGCTTAAGCGAAAAGCAGTTCTTGGTGATAAAAAGAAGGGGAAATTGAAGGGGAAAAGGAAGGGGACTAAGAGGAAAAAGAGCATGGGCAAAAAATGATAGAGATTGAAGACTCAGAAGATGAAGGAAGTGTAGGTGTTGCTGAAGCTGATGAAGAAAGAGATGGTGATGCTGAAGCTGAAGCTGAAAGAGAAGGTGAGGATGAAGCTGACAGAGAAGAACCTGCAGTCCGTCTAACACTGGAGCAAAAATTAATGAAGAAAATAAAGTAGTCGAAGAAAAGAATCATCAACGCCGTAAGAGATAGAGATTAGACTCAGAAGATGAAGGAAGTGTAGGTGTTGCTGAAGCTGATGAAGAAAGAGATGGTGATGCTGAAGCTGAAGCTGAAAGAGAAGGTGAGGATGAAGCTGACAGAGAAGAACCTGCAGTCCGTCTAACACTGGAGCAAAAATTAATGAAGAAAATAAAGTAGTCGAAGAAAAGAATCATCAACGCCGTAAGAGATCTTCTAAGGGATATCGGGTTTCATTTGCCTAATCCAAAAACACAGGCAAACCAATCTTCCGGCACTATTAGAGATGATGTTTTTGAATTCCTTCAACGTCCATTTCCAGTGTCAAGAAAAGAGCCAAGCGAAGAGCCGGTTGATGAATTCCTTCAACGTCCATATCCAATGTCAAGAAAAGAGCCAAGCGAAGAGCCGGTTGAGTCAGAGTCTGAAAATGACTCTGGAGATGGCTCAGAAGGGGATTTGGCAAAAATTTCGAGATTAGTTGAAAAGATTGCATCTGCTGCCACCTTTCCTCGAACTGAATACATTTCCCGAGAGGTTACTGCAGTCGTTGCTCCTGATGAAGTTCCATCAAGTAAGTAATTAGTAGTGAAAAAGTTCATTTGAGTCAATTTCCGTCGAGAGTCGGCATGGGTCGCACGGTCATATAAGTCACACGGTCGTATAAGTCGAAGGGTCGCATAAGTCAATGGGTCGATAGGATCGCATGGGTCGCATAAGTCACACAGTCATATAAGTCCAAGGGTCGCATATGTAGCACAGTCGTATAAGTCCCATGGGTCGCAAGGGTCGCATCTAATGAATTTAGTAATTTTATGGAGATGCTCCAGTGGTTACTGTCGATGAAGTTGCTGACGAGGAAACTACAGTCGGTCCAGTCGAAGAGGTCTCCCCTAAGGATAAGGAGGTTCCTTCCGAGAAAACTACAGTCGGTCCTCTCGAAGAGGCCCCCTCTAAGTATAAGGAGGTTCCTTCCGACGAAAATACAATGGATCCTATCAAAGAGGCCCCCTCTAAGGATAAGGAGGTTCCTTCCAAGGAAACTAAAGTGGATCCTATCGAAGAGGTCCCCTCTAAGGATAAGGAAGTTCCTTCCGATGATACTACAGTGGTTCCTGTCGAAGAGGTCTCCCTAAGGATAAGGAGGTTCCACCAAGTAAGTACGGTCTTTTTAGTCACAAAGGTCGCATTGGTCATATGGGTCGAATGGGTCACAAAAGATCGAATGGGTCGTATAGGTCGAATGGATCACAAAAGGTCGTATAGGTCACACGGTCGCATAGGTCGCATAGATAGTAGGGTCGCATTGGTCGCCATATGTTTAATGAAGTAAATTGTATGCAGGTGTTGGACCTTTACCGAAGGAGTCTACGGCATATGTTAAACCTCCGCCAGTACCTAAACGAGTTTTAAGACCATGGAAGGCATATGTTGAACCTCCACCGGCGAAAAGAGCAAGAACAGTGTGAGGGAAAGGGCGAGGGAAAGATGATGGTGGAGTCCAAGAACCCAAAAAGAAGGTTGTTTACGAACTAAAAAAAAAGGTGGTTCAAGAACCCGATAAAAAGGTGGATGAAGAACCTTCGTTCTGGTGCAAGCCGAAGGGATTAGAAAAGGGCTCGATAACCCGAGAACCTTTGTTCATTGATGCTTGTGGTGAAAGGTTGACTGCTCTATATATGTTCCTGACGAAACCTGGACATGAGATTTGGTGGAAATTTGATCTAGATACTCCCCGGGGGCCAAGGTTTTGGGAGATTATATTAAAGCCCAACGTATGGCTTGAAGATGACGAAGTCACAGAGGTCATTTTGTGTCATATGTATTCATGTGTGTTAAACTTTTTCATTTTTGCGGCAATTGGAGGAGGCGTTGTTGATGCAGCATTATCGCATGAAGACATTCCCGCGATATTTAAGAAACTTTACGTTTGTCCTGTTGTTTTCATGCAGATCCTCAAGCTGTGGTCGTACGAGAATATGGACACTTTGCCGGAATTTCTTAGTGATTGTTTAAATGACAAATATCCATTCAGAAGTACCCCTGCCACCCTTGTATCTCTGGACCCTTGTACCTTGGCGAGCCTTGAACACCTTATTATTTACAGATACAATTATTTACAAATAATATGAATAATTTATTATTTCTTATTTACAAATACAATTATTTACAAATAATATGAATAATTTATACAAATACAATTTTTTACAAATAATATGAATAATTTATTATTTAATATTTATCAATACAATTATTTACAAATAATTGACTCAAATCTCAGCGACCCATGTCCATTGATGCGTTCTCAAAGTTAAATAAAATAACCTAAACTACCTGCAAGTGCACGGCACGTGTGTAGTATTTTAGGTGTCGATCCCACAGAGACTACGCAACACTATCTAAACTCGAACTAGGAATCAAACTTGCTAACGAACGAATATAGATGAAGAATGAAATGCTGAAAGTAAATAAACGACTTGGTTTCTAACAATAAAACAAACGTCCTAGGAATCCAGTTTCACCACAAGACTACCGAAACAACCGATCAGTCTATCTATCATGCAATCCCAGTTAAAGCTATCTAAGGCAGACGATCCTAATATGATATCTACCCTCTCTTGAGGCATAGACACGTGATCTAGACAAGTTGCCCCCTACTTTCGTGGCTGACACCTTGAACTAAACCCATAAGCTCTATGATTCATCCGTTTATCCTCAACCGTTGCTACCCTACTTTCGTGGCCTAACCTCGGTTGTTCTAAACCTGACCTTCTAGGACTAGAATTCTCCTTTCGATCCTTCTCCTAACCCCTAACACGTGCATCTACGTGGCCATCGCAAACACAAGTACATTTAAGCACTCAGATTAAGAATAGATAAACTAAAAACGGGAAGATGCATTCAAAATAGATCAAAAGTGGTTCCGGGATAGCCAAGGGCTAATCCCTTCTCCTAGAACAAACAAACTACTCGCTCATGCGTCTGTAAACAAACATAAACAAAGTAGAAATTCTAAGGAACATGAAAACCAAACGAAACCGAAGTGTCGAGGCTTGATCTCCAATGCTCCTCGCTAGAATTCTCCTCAATCACGAACTGAATGTAAGTGTCTTCTAATGTCATCCTCTGGCCTCTTTTATATCTCCTAAGTCGTTCTGTGAGTTGCCTTAATCTCCCCCCACGAGTTCCCTTTTATTTCAAGTTAATTTTACTTAACTTGGATGATAACTCGGGTCGCGACTCGCTCAGGCGCTGAATGTGCCCGCTCGGGTGCGGCTAGGTCAAGTCGCGCAGGTCGCTGGTCGGGCATTTCCTTGCCCAATTCGTGCGTGAATGCGCACCGAAATTCACCGTAGCCTTTGCCCGATCGTGCATGAGTTGTGGCCGACTGGGTGGAGGCTCCTCTTGCTAGATCTCGTCCCGTGTGTCCGGTGATGATCCCCGAAGTTGCTCTTTAGCTCCGTGCATGTCCTTTAGCTCCGAAATGATCCAAATACGCGTAAAAACCTGTAAGAACATGAAAACAGGAAAACAAGTAAAATAGATACGGAATCATACGTAAAGCAGCACATATATATCATAAACATCCCTAAAATCGTACAAGAAATACGTATGAAAACGAGATGATCAAAATCCCCCAGACTTGAATGTTTGCTTGTCCCTAAGCAAACGTAAACGTGGAACACATGGGGTATAAAAACACGAGAATTCCCCCTTCTCCTAGAAATACCGCTACAGCGAACCTAACCGATCAACTAGCATGTCAAGAGCAAATTCGGCCTAAAGGCGACTGTAAGGCGACTATAAGGCGGGAGAGTTGGGTATGCACCGGCGGCGGCTATTCACCGGCGGCGCGTAATCCGGCGGGTCATATCCTACTCCGGTGACAGTTTTCTGACGGCGTGGTGCATTAGGAGAAAGAAGAGAGAAGCAAGTACTGGAACGAACGCGATTAGCAGTTGCACACGTTTCTTCAAATCGCGGTTCCCCTCCGGGGGGGGGGTACTCCACCGGCGGCGCCTGCCGCCCTAGGTCTCTGGTCAGGTGCGACGGACGAGAGGTGAAACTGTAGACTAGGGTTAGGGTTTTTCGACACTACAGGAATCTAGGGTAGGCTTCTGGTGACGATTTGGCTCAACTGAGATTTTCTGGGCTGTCGACATAGGTTCAGGTCTGGGCAGTCGACTCTGGCTGATTCGATTAGGGGTTGGCTTGTAGATTAGGATTGTTTCTGCAGGTGGAGGCTGGAATAACTAGCTTGTGACTCAATTACTTAACTGCTGGTCTGCATTCGTGGCTTGCTGGAAATTTGGAGCATTACTGGTTTCTGGGTTCGGTTTGTCTCTGTTTGATTTGGCTGGAATTCGGGAACGATTGCTGGAACGGGTCTGGTTTATGCTGGAATCCTGGAAAGGGGCTGGAACGATTCTGGTTGCTGCTGGAATTCAGGAACACTTATTGTTGGTGGCTTGCTGAAATTCGCGGTATTGCAACAAGAGGTAACATGGGGCGAAAGAGAGGAAATTCATCGATAGCAGGTGGCTACGGAAAGGGAAGTTGCTGGCGCAACACTTACCACACCTATGGCCAATGAACAAGATCAAGAGGAAGTGGCTGTTTTGAATGGGGATGTCCTTTCGGACGATGAACTAGATTTCCAAACGAATTTTCCTCCGCTACCTCGGAGCGGAGTGGAAAGGAAAGGGGTGGGTAGAAGTGGTGTCGATGGGAGGACAGAGGCAGGGGTAGAATCACTTGCTGCAAATGTATCTAAGCCACAATCAGCTCTACGAAAGAATGACACAACGGTGGGAAGTAAACATCCATCCAATGTGTCACGTCCAAATGCATGGGCAGCGGGCTCTAAGAGAATATTCATGAACTCCGGAGTTGGAGGTCGACTAAGTTTTACTAAACCAAGCTCTAACCAAGTTTCAATCAAGATTAGCGAGGGATTAACGAAGCAGGAGGTGTGGGGCTGGGCATTATTAGGCCAGTACATAGGA
>CM071875.1:7563647-7575796 GCA_036759665.1 Gynandropsis gynandra
GACTAGAATTCTCCTTTTGGTCCTTCTCCTAACCCCTAACACATGCATCTACATGGTTATCGCAAACACAAGTAAATTCAAGCACTCAGATAAAGAATAGATAAACTAAAACGGGAAGATGCATTAAAATATATCAAAAGTGGTTCCGGGATAGCGAAGGGCTAATCCCTTCTCCTAGAACAAACAAACTAGTCGCTCATGCGTCTGTAAACAAACATAAACAAAGTAGAAAGTCTAAGGAACATGAAAACCAAACAAAATCGAAGTGTCGGGGCTTGATCTCCAATGCTCCTCGCTTGTCTCCTCGCTAGAATTCTCCTCAATCACAAACTGAATGTAAGTGTCTTCTAATGTCGTCCTCTGGCTTCTTTTATGTCTCCTAAGTCGGTCTGTAAGTTGCCTTAATCTCCCCCACGAGTTCCCTTTTATTGTAAGTTAATTTTACTTAACTTGGCTGATAACTCGGGTCGCGACCCGCTCGGGCGCTGAATGTGCCCGCTCGGGTGCGGCTAGGTCTAGTCGCGCAGGTCGTGACCTGCAAGGGATGCCCGATCGGGCATGATGTCCGCCCGCTCGGGTATAAGGCAGCTGGTCGGGCATTTCCTTGCCCGAGTCGTGCGTGAATGCGCACCGAAATTCACCGTAGCCTTTGCCCGATCGTGCATGAGTTGTGCCCGACTGGGTGGAGGCTCCTCTTACTAGATCTCGTCCCGTTTGTCCAGTGATGATCCCTGAAGTTGCTCCTTAGCTCCGTGCATGTCCTTTAGCTCCGAAATGATCCAAATACGCGTAAAAACCTGTAATAACATGAAAACACGAAAACAAGTAAAACGGATACGAAATCATACATAAAGCAGCACATATATATCATAAACATCCCTAAAATCGTACAAGAAATACGTATGAAAACGAGATGATCATCCATCTATGAATCTCGAATCCCTGCGACCCATGTCCCTCTGCGACCCTTTTCCATCTACGACCCTTGTCCCTCTACGACCCCCGGATCCCTGTGACCCTTGTCCCCTTTCGACCCTTGTCCATCCGCGACCCTTGTTACAATAATAGTAAATCCACAAAAAGAGCGATACTAACAATAATATTTACTATTGAATCATTGTAAAAGCCATCCAAACATAAACATGTAGTTCAAGTTCAAATTAATGTTCTTGTTCAAAGGAGGTTTAGAGCAATAAAATTACAACTGAAAATGAAACACTGTTATTGTGAGGCCCTGCTTGAAGGAAAAACTGAAGCACAGTGTTGGTCTACTCGTATATATTTCGACTGAGAGGGTACAACCCTCGGTCAGTCGATGGTCGAGACAAAACTTTCTCTAACCCCTTCTAATAGAAGCGCCACCACGTGCCATGGGCCTTAGATATGCCTTCCACGATAGTCCGTATCCTATCATCAGATATATCTTACATCGTCTATGGCAAAGACCTGTCGACCTCGCAAACCCTATTGGAAGTGTCTGCGATATCCGTAGAAAGGAATAAAAATCGTGAAAATCCTTACCCAAGTCGCGACATCACCCAAGTCCGTATTGAAGTCACTTACCAATGAATCTACGGCCAGATTCGAAGGAGTGACTGGTACCACAGTGACTGGTAAAATCCTCTGAGCAGGAGTGGCAAAGGTGATGTGAAAGACCATGTCACCTTCGTGAGTGAAAAATAAGTAATCCCCAATACTTAAGTGTAGATCGTTGGAGAAATCTTTCCACCCATCAGTGAATCTGGAGCCATCTAATTTGACTTCCCATATTCTGTTAGACCCATTCGATTTAAGTGTTGTCGTGTTGTTGTCCCTCGTTTTCCCGTAAATATAATCATCGAAGAATATCTTCGGGATGTCCTGTAACAAAAACCGAAAAACAAAGTCAAATTTGTACATTCTCTACATGTAACATACCGAAAGAGAGACAAATGAAGAAGATTACAATGTAGTTATCCAGATAGCATGGAAAAATCTCTCTAAAGAAAGAAGGGAAATATGGCATTTTCGGAAAACTTGATGGAAGATAATGAGAGTTAGAGGAGAGAGAGAGTGTGTCGTTATTGTAAAAAAGGAAACGATTGTAATTCGAAAAGATATGACCTGGATATCGAATCGCCGTCAGATGGAATTCAAAAAGACATGACTGCAGAAAATCAAGGGTCGCATATGTTATTTTTTTTCAATTTTTTCAAATATGATGAAAAGTTCGGCGAGAATTTTGGTGACGGAATTTTCGGCGGGTAGCATGGGTCACATATATGCGAAATCGATGGGTTTGTGGGTTAACAATGATAAAATTTCAAAAACCAATCAAAACAATACATTTAAAACGTCAAAGTAATTAATGCCAAATGAGGGTCGTATGAGTCGCATGGTCACATATAAGGATCAATACATGCGAGATCGACGAATTTACGGGTTTATAATGATAAAATGTCAAAAAACCAATCAAAACAATACATTTAAAACTTCAAACTAATTAATGCCAATTGAGGGTCGCATGGGTCGCACGGTTGCATATAAGGATCAATAAATGCAAAATCGAAGAATTTTCGGGTTTATAATGATAAAATGTAAAAAACCAATCAAAACAACACATTTACAACGTCAATCAATGGTTAAAAAAGATTATGACCCATGTGTCCCCAGTTGAGTCGTGTATAACCAATTCTTGTGCTTCAAAAGCGATAGTAGTGTTTTAAGAACTCGTCGGATGAGTTTGACGAATTTTCAAAAAATACATTCAACATTGTTTTCAAATGTCGATATTATTTATATTATTGTCTATGTTGATTCTAAATTAGACATATACAACTCAAATATATTGATAATGGCATGGGTCATTTGGTCGCATATAAGGATCAATACATACGAAATTGACGAATTTACGGATTAACAATGATAAAATGTCAAAAACCAATCAAAACAATACATTTCAAACGTCAAATTAATTAATACCAAATGAGGGTCGCATGGGTCGCATGGTCACCTATAAGGATCAATACATGCGAAATCGACGAATGTACTGGTTTATAATGATAAAATGTCAAAAACCAATTAAAACAATACATTTACAACGTCAAACTAATTAACTCCAATTGAGGGTCGCATGGGTTGTATGGTCACATATAAGGATCAATATATGCGAAATCGACGAATGTACGGGTTTATAATGAAAAAATATCAAAAACCAATCAAAACAATACATTTACAACGTCAACCTAATTAATGCCAATTGAGGGCCACATGGGTCGCATGGTCACATATAAGGATCAATATATGAGAAATCGACGAATGTACGGGTTTATAATGATAAAATGTCAAAAACCAATAAAAAATACATTTAAAACGTCAAACTAATTAATGCCTGAGGGTCGCATGGGTCGCACGGGTTGCATGGTCACATATAAGGATCAATAAATGTGAAATCGACGAATTTACGGGTTTATAATGATAAAATGAAAAAAACCAATCAAAACAATGCATTTACAACGTCAATCAATGGTTAAAACAGATTATGACCCATGTGTCCCTAGTTGAGTAGTGTATAACCAATGCCTGTGCTCCAAAAACGATAGTCGTGTTTTAAGAACTCGTCGGATGAGTTTGACAAAATTTCAAAAAATACATTCAACATTGTTTTCAAATGTCGATATTATTTATATTATTGTCTATATTGATTCTAAATTAGACGTAAACAACTCAAATATAGTGATAATAGCATGGGTCGTTTGGTCGCATATAAGGATCAATACATATGAAATCGACGAATTTACAGATTAACAATGATAAAATGTCAAAAACCAATCAAAACAATAGAATTATAATGATTCTAAATTAGACATGGGTCGGAAGGGTCACATGGGTCGGAAGGGTCGCATTGGTCGCATGAGTCATATTTGTTCTCATGTGGTCGCATGAGTCCGATAGGTTCTAATTTAATCCAATTGAGGGTCACATGGGTCGAATTATAATGAAGAATTTATCGAACTATAATAATGAAAGTCACAAAAGGTTTAATCAAAATAATACAAATAATATAGTATTACCCAATTACTAACTAACAAATCTTTCTTTTTTTTTGAAGTCAACGTTGTCTGGATTGTCACATTCCAAACACTGCCACTGATGCTGGCTTTTGAAGATGGGGTTTGTCTCGACGAAGAAGACGGGGTTTGTCTCGACAAAAATAGGCTTTGTATCGACGAAGAAGACGGGGTTTGTCTTGACAAAAATGGGTTTGTATCGAGGAAGAAGATGGGGTTTGTCTCGACAAAGATGGGGTTTGTCTCGACGAAGATGGGGTACTTCTCCTAGCCTCACCGAGTCAAGGATAACGATTCTCTTTAGGCCTCCCGCTTTGACTTTTCTGAGCCAACATAAGAGGTAGAACCGTAACTTCAGTCAATTGAGGAGGAATGTCCCAATCACTACAATCAGGAACCGGATACACGGTTTCTTGGTAAGCTTAACGCCATGTCTCCCGAAGGTAGTAGTTTGAACATAGATCTGGTATCTTGTGACCTTTACCAACCTTATGTGCCACCGCAATTGTGTGTATGCATGGATACTTATCCACATCAAACATTTTGCAGTCGCACGTTCTTTTTTAAAGACTCACTACAAATCTTCTACCCATTCTCACCTCATACTCATCACTCAGACTGTTCAATTCAATAACATCATACTTAGATGCCTGTCCAAACCGTTCATTTAACGTTTTCTCAACGTAAGGTGTTAACTTTTGAGAATCATCACCGGTAGCTGCTTCTAACCTATACCTATTGAACCATTCCACTGTCTTTTCCTAACAAATATCTAAAAGCCCTAGGATCATAAATTTTTTTTACTTCTTCAACGTTGAATTTATTGACTCGGTGCCGTTAGTGGTTAATAATTTGTACCTTTCCCCTTAAATTTGCATCTTGCCCACTTTCCGGGATCAAGTTCCTCTTTCTCCAAATACTTTGCAACATTAGGATATCTGCGCAAAGGTCACAAAGGTCAAAAATGGCTACAAGGGTCGCAGAG
This sequence comes from Gynandropsis gynandra, assembly GCA_036759665.1. Taxonomy (NCBI): domain Eukaryota; kingdom Viridiplantae; phylum Streptophyta; class Magnoliopsida; order Brassicales; family Cleomaceae; genus Gynandropsis; species Gynandropsis gynandra. Next base: position 7,568,682 of record CM071875.1, read on the forward strand.
ATACAAGGGTCGCAAGGGGTGAAAGGGTTGTAGGGGTACAAGGGTCGGAAGGGTATGAGGGTCGCAGGGGTATGAGGTTCACAGGGCTACAAGGATCGCATGGGCACAAGGGTCGCAGGGGTCAAAGGGTCGCAAAGGGTACAAGGGTGGCAGAGGTGCAAGGGTCGCAAAGGGTACAAGGGTCACAGAGGTCACAAAAATCACAAAGTCATTTTTTTACCTGGCCTTCAAATCATTCAATAGCATTTCAAATTCGTTCTCCGTGTATGCTGCTGCACATTTGAAGAACATTTCCGCCACAAGTATAACCCTCTGAAGTCTTTCTACCATGGCCTTCATTGACGTAGCTCTTTATATTTTGCAATATATGACGCGCACAAAAACCATGATCAGCTTCTTTATGGCGATCAGATATCACAACGACATCACGTCCGTCCGGTATCACCTGTTTCAATCTTGACATAAACCGCGTCCATGATTCGTCTTTCTCTCTGTCGACTATTCCCCATGCAAGAGGATATTGGTGATGTTCACCATCTTGCGGGGTCGCCACAATCAATGCTCCCTTGTACACTCCTGTCAGAAATGTTGTATCCACAGCAACCACTTTACGCATGTATTTCCATCCCTTTATAGCCGCTCCGAAAACCATAAAAAGGTATTTGAAACTTTTCCCATCATTTTCGAGCTCAAGATTTGCGATAGATGCGGGATTTCTTTGTGTAAACATGTGAAACCACCCTAGAAGCCTCCTATAATGTTCAAAGTCATCACCATGAATCTCCTTTTGAGCACCTCATCTGCCTCTTAATGCCATCAAATACGATACATTGGCACCGTATTTTGCTTTTACACGAGCCATCAATTCTTTTGTTGGTGTTTCATATTTTCCGGCATACTCCTCTTTCAAATAATCCTTAATAATTTGCGTTGTACCCTTTGTAGCTTTAGTCCATTTAGATACAGGTGAACAGTTGTGAATGGGATGGTGTGTTCTCACACTAAACCATTTGGAATTAGGGATTGTTGCCACGCGTAATTTCCATTTACAACCACTTCCGACAAACTTGCATCGTACTTCCCACCATCTTCTCTTAACACGCTTGTATGTTCACTATCAGAATTATCCGAATCCAAAATATTAATTGTTTCCGGATTACTCTCAACTCTACTTTTGTTATTTGGACCTACAATAACACAGTCATCATAATCTATAACACCTTGATCCTCACCTTCTTTAGCAATGCTTCCAAAAGCAGGAATTAAAGGCTCAATTTCTCTCTTAATTTTGATTTCAAACTTCACACTTGTCGTTTCTATCTCCACATACAGCAGTGGTCGAATTCCTCTAAAGCGATCGAACAGATAACAAATAAGATGCTTGTCATTCATTATATATGTCGGCTTCCTATTTTCACAAATATTGGGCAAATAGCTTAACTTCAACTTCGTTGTATTATTTCCCATCATCATCTCTGCGCATAATTCATCAATCAGTTGTTGGTATATCAGACTAACCGGAGGACATAAGAAAAATACTCTCTGGTTTTTCTGAACTTTACCAACCCATTCAGATTCTCCATTTGGATTTTTTCCATTTACCATAATACAAAAAATAAATCAGTGTGATTTTTTCATCCACCGTATCCATTACACCTGTAACAAAACATAAAAAGAATGGTAAATTCTGTGACCCGCTGCGACCGTGCAACTAGAATAGGGGTGCTAATTGGGTTGGTCCAGCCCAACCGATCATGGGCTGGGTTATTTTTAGATCAGCCCAGCCCAACCCATATTTAAAATGGATTGAGATTTTTCAACCCAGCCCAGACCACTAAAAACCGCGGGTTATATGGGTTGACCTATAGGTTGAAATTTTTTGTTTACAATTATATAATAATTAATTAATAAAAAGGTCAAAATAATCATGAATAATTCGAACAATGTCTAAAATTTAAAATAGAAATATCTAAATATGTTAAAATTGTTCAAACATAAAAATAATTCATAAAACATTAGAGAAAATCCAAATAAAAGTTTAAAATTCTAAATAAAACATTTTGTCTTCATTCTTTATGTTCTTCATTATCCATACCTATAAACAAAACAAAATAAATACGTAAATCAAAATAATATATTAAACAAAATTATAAACAAAAAATAGATATATTTGAAATTATATTACCTTCTTCGTTATCTTTAAAACATGCATCCAAGAACGAGAACAAAGTAAAGCTTGCACATTTTCAGGGGGAAGTCGACTTCTGTATTTATTCAAAATCCGAGAACCAATACTAAAAGATGATTCAGAAGCAAGAGTAGTTATAGGAATGCTTAGACATCACAAGCCATGTACGCCAACTCATGGTATCGATGTGGATTATCCTTCCAATAGCCCAAGACATCCAAATCGGGATAATCCGACATTCTCAATTTCTCTTCATCCAAATAGATATCCAAAAGCGATTTACCTTCTTTCTACTAGTAATTCTTTCCAACTCAAACTTAACCCTTACCTTATTTGTTTCAAAATGCGCCAAGACACGAGATTTTTAAGTATGCCTACTATGAGGTTTATAACTCGGATTCAAATATGCAGCAAAGTCTCTAAACTCCTCATACTCAATAAAGCCAAATGGGAGATGGTGTGCGATGATTAATTTGGTAAATTTCTCCTCAATAATTAGTTGATTAATATTTTAAATTTATTTTTATTACTATATATAAATTAGATATTATATATATGGGTATAATGTTTAGCTAGTTCTTATATATGTATGGGTATATATAATATATATAAAATGTATTTTTAATTCGAATCCACGGGTTAACACGTAGCCCATATGGGTTAGTCCATATGGTTTGACTAAAATTTTAGCCCAACCCATGAACACATTTTATATATGGGTTAAAAAAATTCAACCCAGCCCGCACTTATACGGGTTGGGTTAGGGTCAACCCGGGGTTGAAGAACCATTTAGCACCCCTATACTCGATGAGACTCTATGACCCAGTGCGACCGTGCGACCCTTGTACCTCTGTGACCCTTTGACCCCTCTGCGACCCTTGTACCCCTTTGTGACCCTTGTACATTTGCCACCCTTGTACCCATTTGTGACCCTTGTATCTCTGCGACCCTTGTACCCATGTGACCCTTTGAACCCTTTCCGACCATTTTCCCATGCGACCCTTGGACCCCTTTACCTCTGCTACCCTTGGACCCCTGCGACGACCTTTGATCCTTTTGACCTTTCGATGAGACTCTGTGACCCAATGCGACCATACGACTCTGTGACCCAGTCACTAATTGGGATTATTTGACATCAATAAATATGACTCGTTTAGAATAGTTTTCAATAAACGAGTCTTATATTGACCCAATCTTCATAACTCACAAAAGAAACAAGAAAAACACAAGAAGAGCACGAAAAACTCACTATACATACCTGATTTTTTACGGTACGTGCTTAATTGAAAGCTTCTTTGATGACAACAAATGATTTCAATCTATTGACAGCGAATATGATGCCGATTTCAAGCTACTCTCGCTTAATCTGTTGTGGTGAGGGAGAAAAGTAATTTTCGCGCCACAGGAGAGAGAGAAATAGAGGTGCTCTGGAGGAGAGAGAAAAATTGTCGACATAGGTAACATGGGATTATCAATATTTTAAGAGTAAATTTGAAGTTAAAACTTTTTTCAGGGAAGGGTATTTTTGAAGCACTTTAGCCCTACGAGAATATTTTTGAAGTTCTCCTTATTTAAAAAACCTTTTACGTGTTTAATTAATTAAAAGAACTCGTTACTTAATTTATTATGAGTATATTCAATATAAATTAATAAAATATATCCACTAATTTTCTGTACAAATGAATAAAATAGTTAAAATTTCAGAAAATATAATAATAACTAATTTCCTATACAAATTAATAAACAATAAATAAATATATCCTATATATATAGTTTTAAACAAATACATAATAATTAATCTCCAAGTATTATATATATATAATAAAAAAATATTTCAATAAATAGTGATAAATCAGATAATATGTTAAAATTTATAAATAAATAAAGCTAATGATATTAAATATAAATATCTTTAGCAATTAAATTTCTATATAAGTTAATAAGAATAATAGAAAATAATAATTAGAAATTTGATACTATATATATCTATACTTAATCTAAATGTAAAAAATATTTTTAAAGCAAATATATTTTATTTTGTAGATTTTATGGAATAAACTTTAAATAATTTGATATATATATATATATATATATAAAAATTATTCCAAATCTAAATAATAGTTTTTCATCTAAATTTATTTTGTTGAAAAAAGATATTGAGATAATTTAATTTTTTAAAACAGTATATTTTAGTTTTAGGATATGATATGATATTATTTTTATAATCAAATACATAATAATTAATCTCCAAATAATATATATATATATGTATATATAAAGATAAAAATTATTCTAAATCTAAATAATAGTTTTTCATCTAAATTTATTTTGTTGAAAAAAGATATTGAGATAATTTAATTTTTTAAAACAGTATATTTTAGGATATGTATTTGATATGATTCTCCACCTATATGATTTTGTTAGATAGATGGACATATACTTAAACTCACTAGCAATTCGATAATATAACCTAAAAGTTTTTTTCTTGAAAATATAATCTAAATGTTTGCTTCTCGAAAAAATCACGTCCTAACTTTAAATTTCATAAAATACTAAACTCTCCTATTTATAATTTATTATGTTGGAAATTTAGTAACATATTTCTTGTATTGTATTCATTTTCGTTGTTTTTTACAAATAATAATTTGGAGTTATTAAATATTAAATAAAAAAATGTATAAGATTGTATAATGACAAGTTTATATAATGTTTAATTTTCATGAAGTGGTATTGTTTCATCAAATTCTCCATAACAAATGAAGCATTCAAATCAATGTCAACGTTGAATGCCTTAACAATATTCGTAAACTCATCCTAAACCTTTGTTGGAGGAGGTTCTCGCATGGAATCCATGTCGATTGGTCTTCGACCATCTTCGTTTTTCCTTTGATACCAAGATTTGGCGAATGATATCTCATTAGGGAAGATAGAACGGCAAAATCCCAATGATGGGTTAGAGTATTCTTTGAGAAGCAAGAGATGATTCCACCCTCTATGACAAGGTATCATCATGTTCGAGTCAAGATATACAGTCTACGTTCTATTGCGTTCAGAGCTACTATATAGACACTCTTTTTCTGGTAGATGGGATGAAAGAAAAGAAAAAAAAGCTTTGGAAATATCTTTTGTATTTATAGAAAATAAATATTGCAAAATAGAGTTGACAAAATTTTCAAAACTTGAGTTGTTTGAGAGATTTTAACAACTTATTATTACACACATAGGCTTGAGACACGAACGTAAATGTTATTAAAATGACATTTTGATTTAATCTTGATTCTTCTCCTTTGTCCATGATAAATTGGAACTTGTTGCTCCACCGGTGTGGAGATGGAGTTTGAGTTTGGATGCAACCAAACTACGAGAAATTCATCAGACCAAACACACGTGATGAGATGTTGGCAACAATCTTTATGTAATTAACATAAATGCGAATCCATATTGAGGCTATGCACAACATTATCGCAACAAAATTCCACTATGCATATTTATTGCCATTATTAGATCCACTTCAAACAATGCTTACAAAATTATATCCGTAACTAACAATCTTAATAATACTAAAACAAAAACCAGAGAGAGAACATCTCAAAAATCATTTTTTTAAAAATATTTTATTTTAAAATCGTTAAATTTAAAAAGCACTATAACTTCTATTCATTATTCGTTTAAATATTTTCATACTTTCATAATTTTACTTCAACAACAAAAAAGAAATTCATGGTATTATCTTGGTGTATTCTGCAAATTTAAAGTAAGTATTATTCAATTTATTTCTTTCATTGATAGTTTTTAACTAATTATTTTTCTATTTTAGAATTCAAACAACGATTCTTCAAATATTTCCTATCAAAGATATTAGATTACAATGAAAAAATTGTAGAATCAAAGTTAGGATTTTAAGAAGTTTTAAAATCAATATGACAATCGCTAATAATCAATTATTACGTTTCAAATATTTATTGTAAAAATATATATTATTTATTACATATAAATTTGATACTATATGTAATAAATAATTAAAATATTAATTTAAAATTTTTATATAAAAATTATATGCCCACTTAACCGATTTAAGTGGATAGAAATATAATTTTTCGATATATTTTTTAAAAATGTATATCAAATAATATCTCTTTTATAATAAATATTACTAATATTTAACCTAAATTCAATTTTGTTTTTTTTTTGTGTTTTTTTAATCTAAGTAATGATAATTATATAAACAATTAAACCGAATTATATGGATAACAACCTATTTTTAAAATTATTTATAAGGATTTTCAAAATTATCATTACTATTAATATATAAAAATTAATTTTTTAATTTATTTATGATTTCAAAATTTTTAAAAATAATGACTAAAAAGAAAAACTAAAATAATTTTTCCATAAATTTATCATTTTTCAAATACAATAATGATATAAACAATATATATAATTTTAAAACTATATATATTTTTGTTTTTGTAGTAAGAAGTATATAAAAATTATTTAAAATTTCAAACTTATACTTTGATTAGATAATATTATTATCATTTAGATTATTTATTATTTTTATATTTTATAAATATTCAATAAATTATTACTAATTTAAAATTTTAGTTTATAGATGATAACTTAAAAATATATAAAATCCATTGTATATATTTTTTTTAAAAAAAATGTTATCTAATTTTATTTAATAAAAACTAATATTAATAAAATTAACATGAAATTTTAGAAAAAAATTAACAAATTTTAAATTGGATGTTTATGGAATGTTTTAATTGTTTATATATTAAATCAATTATAATAAATATAATAATATTTTATTCTCATTAATTCAGATAATTTGTTTTTATTATAATTTTTGAATTCTAATTTATTAAATTTATTAAAATTAGAAATTACAAAATTCAAGTTTTTAAAATAAATATTATATATA
>CM071875.1:7576558-7594370 GCA_036759665.1 Gynandropsis gynandra
TATTTTATAAAAAATGATTTAAATTATTATAGTTAAATTATAATTTTACACAAAAATTTATTGTAAATTGTTATTTTTATTACCCATTAATTATATATAATTTCTTTTTTAATTCTTCATTAAATTTTGTTTTATTTACATGTCTTCAATTATTAATTTTTATTTTTATTTAAATTTTATATCAAATTATCAATGAATATATTATCCATGAAATTGTTAAATTTTAATTACTTTGAATTATTATTTTCATTTTATCAATTAATAAAAAACATATGATCATATATCACTTACTTTCGGAAAATTTGTATTAAAACAAATAAATATAACTTAAACAATTATTAAAAATTATTTAATTATTTAAGCTAATTACTTTTTCAATCTTTATTTCAATCAAACAAAATATATTTAAATGATAATATATAATATATAATTACTACAAATTAAATGATTAATCAATACAATTATATATCTTTCATCATTTAAAAATTATATATCTTATATTATATTCAAATTATATATTATTTTTAAATTTTATAATTTTGAAATCTGCACGGGTAATATCTAGTTTTCCTAATACAAGTGAAACCACATCAAAACAATTACACCTTCGCAAATGCCTCCGACCATCCTGGCCGATTAATCCTAGAGTACCCCATACTTTTTGTCTGATTCTGAACAACGGCAGTGGCTGAAGAGCATCTCTTCCGGTTCTTGTGCTTTGTCAGGTTCGCCGCTCTATGTTCCGGGTCATGTTGTTGTAGGTGCTTCTCTTGGGGAGGCCTTGTTTGAACAGCTTTGCAGGCATCGCCTCTTTCACCGACACAGTGAGTTCTAGGCCGCAAATGGAGATTCTTCTTCGTGACAGGAGCTTTCTGTTCTTGGTTAATGATATTCTCTCTCCATCGCTGAAGCAGAGCCGCTGCAGCAGAGCAAATTATGTGGTTCTTATGTTTCATGAGGTTCTGAAGCTTCTGCTCGATACGGTTTGCTTCAAGAACTTTCCGACTGACCGGAAGATCCATGAGCTTTGACATAAGCTCAACGCAGCGAGACGTCTCTGCCTTGCCCAAGAGAATGCCCTTCACATTGGCTGCATCGGTGGCTGATGATGCTGAGCAGCGCGGGAGCATGGCGAGGCGGCAGCTGAGGCGAGAGGAGCCTCGGGAGGAGAAGACATTCTGGGGTTCTGTGGAACTCTCCAAAACCCCTAATGCTGCTAAAGTCGGTTGGGCCACCCGGATGAAGCCCAAGACGAAGGAAGCCGAAGCCCATGAAGAGAAGCCTGTTTTTAGCTCCGGCCCAGTAGTTAGAGGTCCACGGAAAAATGAAGAAAAGCCCATGCACAAAGAAACAAAGGGATAAGAAATGAAGAATAATAAATCGGGGGGTTAAAACGGGTAATTCACAATGGACAGAAGGAATATTTTGTCAGGAGTTTGTTATGCAAAACAACCATACGGTTTGAGCATTAACAACCTAAAACGGATATATATATGTAATGCAAGGATATTATTAACAATCAGAGTATTATTCAGAAAATCATTCGTTTGTTTTGCTATTCACCAAAATAAGAGAGAAACACGTGAGCTTGAGAGAGAATAAGCAAATACTGATCAAACCAAGTTTATTTATCATTTTACATTTCTGTTTGCACTATCTTAAAATGCAAGAAAGGTTTTAGCTCATGACTTCATTCATTCATTCATGAGCTTTATAACAATATAACAACAATTGGTATCAGAGCCCTTCGGATCTAAAGGCCGAGAGGGAGCACAAGCACAAGCACGAGGCAAAGCACAAGAACCAGCACGAAAATACACAGCACAAGCAACACACAAAGAGATGCAGAACGTACCATAGATCCCCATATTCGATGGTAAGAGCTATAACCTATGGCTCATTAAAATGAAGGCGCTGCTTAGGTCTCAGCAGCTGTGGAAGGTAGTCACAGAAGGACTACCGGAAAAACCCGATACGGGGTTGTTCCCATGGGTGAGGAGGTGCAGAAGGCTATCCTAACGTGGGAAGAGTTAGAAGCAAAAGACCAGACTGCGTTGCAACTTTTGTTCAGCGCAGTATCGGAGGAAATATTTGCCGCGCACATAGCCGTGTGCGAGACGTCGAAGGATGCTTGGGATCTCCTCAAGGAGAGGTTCCAAGGGGACCCCAAGACTGCTATGATCAAGCTCCAGCGTCTAAGAGCCAACTATTACACCCTACGATAGGGTGACAAGGAAACCATAAAAGACTTTGCCAACAAGGTGACTGAACTAGCTAACGAGATGAGGGCGTTTGGACACGACATTAAGGAGGACACACTGGTGTCAAAAATACTATGCTCATTACAGGAGCGTTTTGACACATACGTTGGGGTCATTGAACAGACAAAGGATCTCACCACACTCACGGTGGGAGAGCTTATCATTTCTCATCAGTCTCAAGAGGCAAGACTTGAAGACAGACATGGTGGAGGCCTGGAAGGTGCATTTCAGGCGAAGTTCAAAGGGCTTAAGGTCAGCCACGACAGATCTGAGTCTAGTAAGAAACCTTATGGGAAAGGAGGATACAAACCTAAGGGGAAGAGCTACTGCAGCATATGCAAAAAGGATAACCACCAGGAAAGCCAGCGTTTCTTTAGAAACAAGCAAAATCAAGGAGAACAAAGCAAACAAAACAAGAGTAAGAAAGAGTGCTACACGTGTGGAAAAATAGGTCATTTCTCACGTGAATGCAAGAATAAGCGACCAGCACAGAATCAGGCACAGCTGAATCAACAAGAAGAAGAGGAAGAAAATATGTTGTTTACGGCAGCACACTTGACACATGAAATATTTGAAGACGATGTATGGTTAGTAGACAGTGGCGCTACAAATCATATGCCAAAGCATGAAAGTTATTTCACAATGCTAGATAGGTACTTTAGAGTACCTATAAAGGTTGGAAATGGAGGGGTTTTGACCACTGCCGGTAAAGGTAACATTCAAGTTCATACTAAGAAGGGTATCAAAGTTATTAAAGACGTATTTTTAGTATCGGGGTTGGACAAGAACCTACTTAGTGTGCCGCAAATGGTGAAAAATGGATACGAAGTTGTATTCATGGAAGATAAGTGCTTGATTCGGGATAGTGCCGGAAATAAGGTAGTGGAAGTGCCTATGGTTAGAAAGGCTTATCCTCTAAAATGGAGGATAGTCAAGGAGGAGGCTAGAGTGACTCAGGAGAAACTGGGAGTGTCTGAGCTATGGCACAAGAGGCTGGGTCACGCCGGGTTACACAACCTGGAAAAGTTACAGAAGGGTAACTTGGTGAAGGGACTACCACAGGTGCCCTTAGTAAAAGAGGTATGTGAAGCGTGTGTGAAGGGGAAGCAACACAGGCAGGAATTCTCGAAAGCATCAGAATACAAGGCGGAGAACATTTTGGGGTTAATCCACACGGACTTATGTGGACCAATGAGTACACCATCGTTAGATGGGAGTATTTATCTGCTCAATTTCATAGATGATTATTCCCATATGACATGGGTATATTTCATAAGACTTAAGTCTGATGTACTCGGGGTTTTTAGAAAATTTGTGGTTCAAGTTGAGAATCAAACGGAGAAGAAGGTTAAAAAGCTAAGGTCTGATAGAGGGACAGAATTTAACTCGAAGGAGTTTTCGGATTTCTTGGCCGAAAGGGGGATAGTCAGGGAATTAAGTGTGGCTTACACGCCACAACAGAACGAGGTAGCGGAGCGAAGGAACCGTACCCTAATGGAGATGACACGGAGTATGCTGAAGGATAAAAATATGCCTAACAAGTTTTGGGCAGAGGGAGTTTTCACTTCGGCATATATCCAAAACCGGTTGCCTACAAGGGCATTGAAGGATAAAACCCCCTTAGAGGCTTGGAGTGGACATAAGCCATCTGTTGGACACTTGAAGGTGTTTGGGTGCCTATGCTATAGGATGATCCCATCACAGAAGAGGAGCAAGCTGGACGACAAGTCTCAGACTTGCGTGTTTGTGGGTTATAGTAGCCTAAGCAAAGGCTACCGTGTCTACGTAATTGAAACTGGAAAAGTGGAGGTGTCAAGGGACATAGTATTTGATGAAGAAAAAGGCTGGGATTGGGAGACAACGGCTGAAAAACCAAAAGTGGACGTACCAGTAAGTTTCCTAAATTCCTAAGGACTTACTAATCTAGAGGGAGTACCTACTATGTTTGAGGTAGGTAGCTCATCAGGACATGGGGGTGAGAGTGGTAGTCGAACAACACCGCCTATGACTTCACTAAGACTCTCATTGTCGAACACACCTACGACACAGCAGGCAAGTACGGGGAATACTAGTGAATCGTCTAGGGAGGTTCACAGGACACGTAGACTCAGTGACATCTACAGGATGGATGAGGATTCAGATGAGATAGACTCGGAAGAGAGTTGCTACCTAGCTACGGTAGAACCTACGACGTATGAGGAAGCATTAAAACATCCAAATTGGAAAGAGGCCATGGACGAAGAAATGAAAATGCTACAGAAGAATGAAACCTGGTATCTAACTGAGAGACCCACTAATCAAAAGGTGATAGGGGTAAAGTGGATATACAAGGTTAAGATGGACGAGTTGGGAAAGATTCAAAAATACAAGGCAAGGCTAGTGGCTCGGGGGTTTACACAAACCTACGGGCTAGACTACGGGGAAACCTTTGCCCCGGTATCAAGGTACGATACCATTCGGACCTTCATAGTCGTGGCAGCTCAGAAGGGCTGGCCTTTACATCAAATGGATGTAAAGTCAGCGTTCCTAAACGGGGAGATCAATGAGGAAGTCTATGTTGAACATCCACCGGGTTACGAGGTAACTGGTTCTGAACACATGGTTTTAAGATTGAATAAGGCGTTGTATGGCTTGAAACAGGCACCGAGGGCCTAGTAAAGCAAGATTGATACGTTTTTTCCTACGAGAAGGGTGCATTAGGAGTCATTGCGATGCTGCAATGTACATCCAGTTTAAAGGAGGTAACATTTTGGTGATTTGCTTATATGTGGACGATATAATCTTACCAGGGAGTTGTTTTAAATTGATTAAGGAGTTTAAGATCAAGCTCAGTTCAGAGTTTGAAATGAGTGATTTGGGTATTCTTAAATACTTTCTGGGGTTCGAGGTTAATTACCTCAATGGTGGAATTTTCCTAAGTCAGGAGAAATATGCTACCAAACTTCTTGCGAAGTTTGGTATGCAGGACTCAAAAGCGGTCGCTACACCCCTGACCTTACACTGCAAAGAGAAGGGGGACGGCGAAGAACTTACGGATACGACTGAATACCGCAGCATGGTAGGAGGAATACTTTATCTCGCGTCCACCCGTCCTGACGTAGCCTTCGCAGCTTCATACCTGTCACGAAGCAATGCGAAACCAACATTACACAGTTTGCAAAATGCGAAAAGGGTGTTAAGGTATGTAAAAGAAACTACAGACTACGGTCTAACATTTATGCAAGTGGAGAATGCAGAAGTGGTGGGATATGCGGACACAGATTTAGCTGGAAATTTCAGTGACATGAGAAGCACTACTGGGTTTTGTTTTACTATTGGGAATTCGTTTTTCAGCTGGGAAACGCACAAGCAGTCAATCGTTGCACAGTCAACGGTCGAAGCCGAATATATGTTCCTAAGTTCGGCTACAAATCATGTGACCTCGCTACTACATTTATTCGAGAAGTTAGGGTTTTGCATGCGAGGGGGTGTTCCTATCTACAGTGATAGCACGGCGGCTATCGCGATCGGAAAGAATCCAATCGACCACAAGCGAACTAAACACATAAAAATTAAGTTCCATGTGGTCCGAGAGGCACAAGTTGAAGGGAGAATACACTTACGTTTCGTGCGCGGAGAAGACCAGCTCGCCAACATTTTGACGAAGCCCCTGCCCACCGAGAGGTTCGTCACGATGCGGAGGAGGATTGGCATGGCTCCCCGGCCGCTCAGGAGGGAGATTCATGATGCTGAGCAGCGTGGGAGCATGGCGAGACGACAGCTGAGGCGAGAGGAGCCTCGGGAGGAGAAGACATTCTGAGGTTCTGTGGAACTCTCCAGAACCCATAATGCTGCTGAGTCGGTTGGGCCACCTGGATAAAGCCCAAGACGAAGGAAGCTGAAGCCCATGAAGAGAAGCCCGTTTTTAGCTCTGGCCCAGCAGTTGGAGGCCCACGGCAAAATGAAGAAAAGTCCATGCACAAAGAAACAAAGGGATGAGCAATGAAGAATAACAAATCGGGGGTTAAAACGGGTAATTCACAATGGACAGAAGGAATATTTTGTCAGGAGTTTGTTATGCAAAACAACCATACGGTTTGATGCAAAACAACCATACGGTTTGAGCATTAACAACCTAAAACAGATATATATGTAATGCAAGGATATTATTAATAATCAGAGTATTATTCAGAAAATCATTCGTTTATTTTGCTATTCACCAAAATCAGAGAGAAACACGCGAGCTTGAGAGAGAATAAGCAAATACTGATCAAACCAAGTTTATTTATCATTTTACATTTCTGTTTGCACTATCTTAAAATGCAAGAAAGGTTTTATCTCATGACTTCATTCATTCATGAGCTTTATAACAATATAACAACAGCGGCTTTCTTGGCCAAATCAAACATATCCAACGGCTCCTTCTCAGTCTCACATTTCTCTCCATTCTTCTCAATCGTCTTCGAAACACCACATCCCAAATTTGCAGAAATTCCATGAGACCTTGTCCGATCATGTGGTTTATGCATCGTAATCTTCCATGAATCAAACCGCGACACGTATTTTAGGGTTTAAATGGTTTTCTAGAATACGCAACTTTTGCGGGGCAATCGATCGCTGAAGATCAGACGAGGAGAGCGACAAACCCTCAAGGCGTTTCAGGACATCAATGCATCTGGCGATGTCGGGTTTGTTCGTGAATTCGTCGGATGTTCCGACCGCATTGGCCGATTTGATTGCAGCAACAACCAGTTTGTGCACTTCGGATCTCTCACTACGCATCGTCACTTCTCGATTGATCGGATCGAAGAATGCATGAAGGGATTCAGAGAAGAAGATCGATCGAAATTGGAAAGAATATGGGTTGCAGAAGTAGCGGAAGAATTTTAGAAGCGGAAATATAGATGGAGGGGTTTTTGTGTTTTTGAATTTCCCATGAAAATGGAAAGTTTCCTTTTCTCGTATTTTCTTAATTTTTATAAATAGAATAAAAGATCAATTTGTAAACAGTTGATATATTCAAAAACCTTTTACGTGTTTATGTAATTAAAGAAACTCGTTAGTTAATTTATTATAAGTATATTCAATATAAATTAATAAAATATATCCACTAATCTTCTATACAAATGAATAAAATAGTTAAAATTTCAGAAAATATAGTTAATAATATATCCTATATATATAGTTATAAAACAATACATAATAATTAATCTCCAAATAATATATATAATAAAAAATATTTCAATAAATAGTGATAAATCAAATAATATGGTAAAATATATAAATAAATAGAGCTAATGATATTAAATATAAATATCTTTATCAATTAAATTTCTATTTAAGTTAATAAGAATAATAGAAAATAATAATTAGAAAATTGATACTATATATATCTATACTTAATTTAAATGTAAAAATTATTTTTAAAGCAAATATATTTCATTTCGTAGATTTTATGGAATAAACTTTAAATAATTTGATATATATATATAAAGATAAAAATTATTCCAAATCTAAATAATAGTTTTTCACCTATATGATTTTGTTAGATAGATGGACATATACTTAAACTCATTAGCAACCCGAGAATCTTTGTTCATTGACGCAAGCGGTGAAAGGTTGACTGCTCTATATATGTTCCTGACGAAACCTAGACATGAGAGTTGGTGGAAATCTGATCTAGATACCCCCGGGGTTAGGGTTTTGGGAGATTATATTAAAACCCAACGTATGGCTTGAAGATGATGTAAGTTTTTTTAAATCCGAAGTCACAGAGGTCATTTTGTTTCATATGTATTCATGTGTGTTAATTTTTTTTCTATTTTTTGCAGCATTTGGAGTAGGCGTTGTTGATGCAGAATTATCGCATGAAGACATTCCCCGCGATATTTAAGAAACTTTACATTTGTCCTGTTGTTTCCATGCAGATCCTCAAGCTGTGGTCATACAAGAATATGAACACTTTTCCGAAATTTCTTAGTGATTGTTTGAATGGCAAGTATCCATTCAGAAGTACGGTACGAATGAGTGCTTTCGAAGACTTTATCTCGGTTCTAAACATTCCGTCGCTTGAGAGTATATATATATAGGATGTCATTAGGTAGCCATCAAAGCAGATTTCAAAACCCAATGCATCACGATATACGACTACCAGCGGAGGCTTAAGAAAACGAATATCAATCCGGTGATTGAGAATCTAAGAAAAGCTATCCCTAAGATGTTCATTCTCGGAGGGTTTCCGTCTTTAGCTTATGGAGAAGATGAATGGAAATATGAGTATTATGAAGGTCTGACACAGAACAAAAGCGGGAATGACTGTGGTGTTTACTCCTATAAATTCATAGAAGCCTCAGTAATGAAAGCACGTAATGATTTGCACTGCATTTGCGACGAAAATGTTTTTCCCATGCATGAGAAGATTGCGGCTGAGGTATTTAATAATGGAAAATCTATCCCTCCACCCTGTGATTAACTTGATATTTGGTACATTGTTATTTTTTAAATATTTGGTATAGTTGGTAAATTGTTATTTTTTAAGTATTTGGTACATTGTTATTTTTTAATATTTGGTACATTTTTATTTTTTAAATATATGGTACATTGTCATTTTTTAAAGTTTCTTCATAATAATAAAAGGATTTGTAGAGGTAAAAGGGTCGCAGGGCCAAGGGTCGAACGGGTACAATGGTCCGAGGGTCTCAAGGATCCGAGGGTCGCACAGGTACAAGGGTCACAGAGGTTCAAGGGTCGCAGAGGTACAAGGGTAGCAGAGATTCAAGGGTCGCAGAGGTTCAAGGGTCGCAGAGGTTCAAGGCTCGCAGAGATACAAGGGTCGTTCGACGATTTTACCCGTTCGACCCTTCCTTGTACCTGACCCTTGTATCTCTGTGATCCTTGGATCCCTGCGACCCTCGAACCATTGTACCCGTTCGACCCTTGACCCTATGACCCTTTTACCCCTGCGACCCTTGACTCTGTGCGACCCTTGTACCTCGGCGAGCCTTGAACCCCTTATTATTTACAGATAGAATTATTGACAAATAATATAAATAGTTTATTATTTCTTATTTACAAATACAATTATTTACAAATAATATGAATAATTTATTATTTATTATTTACAAAAAAAAATCATTTACAAATAATATGAATAATTTATTATTTACCAATATAATTATTTACAAATAATCGACTCAAATCTTTGCGACCCGTGTCCATCTGCGAATCTCGAATCAGTGCGACCCATGTCCCTCTACGACCTTTGTCCCTCTGCAACCCTTGTCCCTCTGCGACCCTCGAATCCCCGCGACCCTTTTCCCCTTTCGACCCTTGTCCCTCCGCGACCCTTGTTACAATAACAGTAAATCCATAAAAACAACGATACTAAAAATAATACTTACTATGGAATAATTGTAAAAAAACCATCCAAACACAAACATGTAGTTCAAGTTCAAAGGAGGTTTAGAGCAATCAAAATACAACTGGAAATCAAACACTGTTATTCTGAGGTCCTGTTTGAGGGAAAAATTGAAGCACAGGTGTTGGTCTACTCGCATATATTTCGACTAAGAGGGTACAACCCTCGATCAGTCGATGGTCGAGACAACTTTCTCCAACCCCTTCTGATGGAAGCGTCACCATGTACCACGGGCCTTAGATATGCCTCCCACGGCAGTCCGTATCCTATCATCAGATATATTTTACATCGTCTATGGCAAAGACCTCTCGACCTCGCAAACCCTATTGGAAGTGTCTGCGACATCCGTAGAAAGGAATAAAAATCGTGAAAATCCTTACCCAAGTCGCGACATCACCCAAGTCCGTATTGAAGTCACTTACCAATGAATCTACAACCAGATTCGAACGAGTGACTAGTACCACAGTGACTGGTAAAATCCTTTGAGCAGGAGTGGTGAAGGTGACGTGAAAGACCATGTCACCTTCGCGAGTGAAAAGTAAGTAATCCCCAATACTTAAGTGTAGGTCGTTGGAGAAATATTTCCCCCATCAGTGAATCTGGAGCCATCCAACTTGACTTCCCATCTTCTGTTAGACCCATTCGATTTAAGCGTTGTCGTGTTGTTGTCCCTCATTTTCCCGTAAATACAATCATCGAAGAATATCTTCGGGATGTCTTGTAACAAAAAACAAAAAAAAGTTGAATTTGTACATTCTGTACATGTAACATACCGAAAGAGAGACAAATAAGAAGATTATAATGTAGTTATCCAGATAGCGCAGAAAAATATCTCTGAAGAAAGAAGGGAAATGTGGCATTTTTAGAAAAATTGATGGAAGATGATGAGAGTTAGAGGGAGAGAGAGTGTGTCGTTATTGTAAAAAGGAAACGATTGTAATTCGAAAAGACATTATCTGGATATCGAATCGCCGTCAGATGGAATTCGAAAAGACATGACTGCAGAAAGTCAAGGGTCGCAAATGTTATTTTTTTCAAAATTTTTCAAATATGATGAAAAGTTCGGCGAGAATTTTGGTGACGGAATTTTCGGCGGGTTGCATGGGTCACATATATGCGAAATCGACGGATTTACGGGTTAACAATGATAAAATGCCAAAAACTAATCAAAAGAATACATTTAAAACGTCAAACTAATTAATGCCAAATGAGGGTCAATTTTAAGGATCAATACATGCGAAACCGACGAATTTACGGATTTATAATGATAAAATGTCAAAATCCAATTAAAACAATACATTTAAAATGTCAAACTAATTAATGCCAATTGAGGGTCGCATGGGTCGCACATAAGGATCAATAAATGTAAAATCGACGGATTTACGGATTTATAATGACAAAATGTAATAAACCAATCAAAACAATACATTTACAACGTCAATCAATGGTTAAAACAGATTTTAACCCATGTGTCCCTAGTTGAGTTATGTATAACCAATGCATGTGCTTCAAAAGCGATAGTAGTCTTCTAAGAACTCATCGGATGAGTTTGACAAAATTTCAAAAAATACATTCAATATTATTTTCAAAAGTCGATATTATTTATATTATTGTCTATATTGATTCTAAAATATGATGTATACAACTCAAATATATTGATAATGGCATGGGTCATTTGGTCGCATATAAGGATCAATATATACGAAATCGACGAATTTACGGATTAACAATGATAAAATATAAAAAACCAATCAAAACAATACATTTAAAACGTCAAACTAATTAATACCAAATGAGGGTCGCATGGGTCTCATGGTCACATATAAGGATCAATACATGCAAAATCGTCGAATTTACGAGTTTATAATGATAAAATGTCAAAAACCAATCAAAACAATACATTTACAAATTCAAACTAATTAATGCCAATTAAGGGTCGCATGGTCGCATATAAGGATCAATATATGCGAAATCGACGAATGTACGCGTTTATAATGATAAAATGTCAAAAACCAATCAAAACAAATACATTTACAACGTTAAACTAATTAATACCAATTGAGGGTCGCATGGGTCGTATGGTCGCATATAAGGATCAATATATACGAAATCAACGAATGTACGAGTTTATAATGATAAAATGTCAAAAACCAATCAAAACAATACATTTAAAACGTCAAACTAATTAATGCCAAATGAGGGTCGCATGGGTTGCACGGTCATATATAAAGATCAATAAATGCTAAATCGACGAATTTACGGGTTTATAATGATAAAATGTAAAAACTCAATCAAAACAATACATTTACACCGTCAATCACTGGTTCAAACATATTATGACCCATGTGTCCATAGTTGAGTTGTGTATAACCAATGCATGTGCATCAAAAGCGATAGTCGTGTTTTAAAATGTCAAAAAATACATTCAACATTGTTTTCAAATGTCGATATTATTTATATTTTTGTCCATATTGATTCTAAATTAGACGTATACAACTCAAATATATTGATAATGGCATGGATCGTTTGGTCGCATAAAAGGATCAATACATACGAAATCGACGAGTTTACGGATTAACATTGATAAAATGTCAAAAACCAATCAAGACAATAGAATTATAATGATTCTAAATTAGACATGGGTCGGAAGAATCACAGGGGTCAGAAGGGTCGCATTGGTCGCATGAGTCATATTTGTTCCCATGAGGTCGCATGAGTTCGATGGGTTCTAATTTAATCCAATTGAGGGTTGCATGGGTCGAATTATAATAAAGAATTTATCGAATTATAATGATGAAAGTCACAAAAGGTTTAATCAAAATAATACAAATAATATAATATTACACAATTACTAACTAACAAATCTTTCTTTTTTTGAAGTCGGCGTTGTCTCGGTTGTCATGTTCCAAACACTGCCAGTGATACTGGCTTTTGAAGTTGGGGTTTGTCTCGATGAAAAAGACGAGGTTTGTCTCGAAAAAAATGGGCTTTGTATCGACGAAGAAACAGAGTTTGTCTCGACAAAAATGGGTTTTGTATCGACGAAGAAGACGGGGTTTGTCTCGACAAAGATGGGGTTTGTCTCGACAAAACAGACGGGGTTTGTCTCGACGAAGATGGGATACTTCTCCTAGGGGTGCAATATGGGCCGAGCCGGCCCGAGCCCGGCTTGAGCCCGAAAAAGCCCTTATTTTTGCGGGTCGGGCCTAGAATCTACGGCTTGAAACCCGGCCCAATGGGTTTTGGGTGGGCTCGAGCCAGGCTTCGGGCCTAAAGAGATAAAAAAACTTAAAAAAATTAAACAAGTCTAACACGCTAAATTAATCCATATGAATCCAAATTTCACATCAAGAAAGTCCGAAACACTAAACAAATCAGTAGAAATCTAATAGTCTAAAACAAACATCAACAAAGATTAAAAACTATTCCATACAAGTCCATAAATGAAGAAACAAAAATACAAACAAATTTGATTTGAATCTTTTGCTCTTCCGGTTTCACCATTTGAACTTCTCTCGGGGATTACTACAAAACAAGAAAACATGATTAATACCCTTAGCATTAAACTGCATTCTTATTCTTCATTTTTACATACGTTTCGATCTAAATGAGTAAATAATACACAAGAGTTTTGACTTTTGAGGTTACCTTGTTTATGAAAGAGAGATAATAAGGTTTCACATTATGGGGTCACGGCGAGAAATCCATCGGGGTTGCTAAATATAGAATCTACACATTAGTCAATCAAAGAAACCAAATCAACAACATAAGCAATCGTATAATCTCGATAATTTGATTTGAAATGTATAAATTTAACCTTCTTCGTTGTAACCAAGTAACCAAGAACGCACAAATTAAGGCTTGAACATTTGACGGTAAGAGATGACTTCTGTATTTATTGAGCACATGCGAGCCGGCGCTAAAAGAAGACTCTGAAGCAACTGTGGTGATCAGAATACTTAGGATATCAGAAGCCATAGGCGCTAACTCAATACCATATTTCTTAGTGTTCGACTTCTAGAACTGCAATACATCCATATCAGTGTGATCTTGCATGGAGATCTTAGGATCACACAATTATCTCTCAAAACCCGATGTCGATCCATCATCTGAAGACTCATCAACATCACAAATGTATGCATCCTAAAGAAGTCAATAATGAAAAAGAATCAATCGACATAGTCATAAAAAAAGATTCAGGAGGCTGTCGACCAAGAGGGAGAGAGAGAGCTCAGATGGGTGGGTGAGTGATTAGGGTTTGCATTTCGGGCCAATTTCGGGCTCGGGCAGCCCGTAGGCCAAGCCCGACCGAATTTTGTGGGACGAATTTTTTCAACCCCGAGCCCGGCCCAATTGTTAACGGGCCTATAATTTTCGGCCCAAACCCGCAATTTTCGGGTCGAGCGTCGGGCCGGGTTTCGGGCCGGGCTAAAAATTGACATCCCTAACTTCTCCGAGCCTCACCGGGTCCAGGATAACGATTCTCTTTAGGCCTCCTGCTTTGCCTTTTCTGAGCCAGGATAGGAGGTAGAACCGTAACTTCAGTCAATTGAGGAGGAATGTCCCAATCACTACAATTAGGAACCGGATACACGGTTTCTTGGTAAGCTGAACGCCATGTCTCCCGAAGGTAGTAGTTTGAACATAGATCTGGTATATTGTGACCTTTACTAGCCTTAAGTGCTGCCGCAATTGCGTGACTGCATAGATACTTATCCACATCAAACATTTTGCAGTCGCACGTTCTTTTTTGAAGACTCACTACAAATCTTCTACCCATGTAATTTCTCACCTCATACTCATCACTCAGACTTCAATTCAATAAAATCATACTTAGATGCCTGTCCGAACCGTTCATGTAACGTTTTCTCAACGTAGGTGTTAACTTTTGAGAATCATCACCGGTAGCTGCTTCCAACCTATACCTATTGAACCATTCCATTGTCTTTCTCAAAAAAATATCTAAAAGCCCTAGGATCGTAATTTTTTTTGACTTCTTCAACATTGAATTTATTGACTCGGCGCCATTAGTGGTTAATACGTTGTACCTTTCCCCATTAAATTTGCATCTTGCCCACTTAACGGGATCACGTTCCTCTTTCTCTAAATACTTTCCAACATTAGGACACCTACGCAAAGGTCACAAAGGTCAAAAATGGCCACAAAGGTCACAACACTCACAAGGGTAGCAGAGGTACAAGGGTCGCAGAGATATACGGTTTGCAGGGGGTGAAAGGCTCGCAGGGGTACAAGGGTCGCAAACAGTGTTGTAAAAGTCGTTAAGCGCTAGTCGGGCAGTCCGTCACCGTCTAGAGACTAGTCGAATTAGTCGACGCTTAGTCGGCGACTAGGCGTTTTTTATTTTTTTATAATTTTTAATATATATGAATTTTTAAAATTATGAAATATATTAAAAATTAACATCAATAAAAAATATTATATATAAAATATAAATCATATAAATTCATTACCTATATCATAAACATAACAATATATTAGTAAAGATCTAAATATCTAATATCAGCAGTATATTAGAGAAATTTATATGTTGGTACCAAAATGATTTTACTTCGTAATCATTGAGCCATAACTTTTCGATATTGTTAAGATGTACGAACGAACCAAACAAAATTTTGGTTTAATCTTTTGGTTTAATTTTTGTTTAACTTTTGTTTTAAAACAAAACGACTAAACGACGTCATTTTGAAAGAGACCAAAACAAAGTCGTTTTAATCTTTAAAAAAATCCGCCTAGGCGGCCGATTTTTCTCGGCCAACTAATAGAAACAATATTTTTATTAGACTGTGTGGTTAGGTACCGCCGAGCGTCTAGGCGCCGACTAGTTGGCCGCCTAGACCGACTTTTACAACACTGGTCGCAGGGGTACAAGGGTTGCAGGGGTACAAGGGTCGCATGCGTACGAGGGTCGCAGGGGTACAAGGGTCGCAGAGGCACAAGGGTCGCAGGGGTCAAAGGGTCGCAAAGGGTACAAGGGTGGCAGAGGTGCAAGGGTCGCAAAGAGTACAAGGGTCGCAATGGTCACAAAAGTCATTTTTGTACCTAGCCGTCAAATCATTCAATAGCGCTTCAAATTTGTTCTCTGTGTATGCTGCTGCACATTTGAAGAATATTTCCGCCACAATATAACCCTTTGAAATCTTTATACCATGGCCTTTATTAACGTTGCTCTTTATATTTTGCAATATATGACACACACAAAACTATGATGAGCTTGTTTATACACTTGTTTGACTGCTTTGATTAAGCTTTTATGGCGATCAGATATCACAATGACATCACGTCCGTTCCGTATCACCTCTTTCAATCTTGACATAAACCACGTCCATGATTTGTCCTTCTCTTTGTCGACTATTCCCCATGCAAGAGGATATTGGTGATGTTCACCATCTTGCGCGGTTGCCACAATCAATGCTCCCTTGTACAATCCTGTTAGAAACGTCGCATCCACAACAACCACTTTACGCATGTATTTCCATCCCTTTATAGCCGCTCTGACACCCATAAAAATGTATTTAAAGCTTTTCCCCCATCATTGTCGAGCTCAAGATTTGCGATGGATGCGGGATTTCTTTGTGTAAACATGTGCAACCACCCTGGAACCTCCTATAATGTTCAAATTCATCACCACGAATCTCTTTTTGAGCACCGCATCTGCCCCTTAATGCCATCAAATACGATACATTGGCACCATATTTTTCTTTTACACGAGCCATCAATTCTTTTGCTGGAGGTGTTTCATAATTTCCAGCATATTCATCTTTCAAATAATCGTTAAACATTTGCGTTGTACCCTTCGTAGTTTCGGCCCATTTAGATACATGTGAATAGTTATGAATGGGATGGTGTGTTCTCACACTAAACTGTTTGGAATTCGGGATTGCTGCCACACATAATTTCCATTTACAACCACTTTCGACAAACTTGCATCGTACTTCCCATAGCTTCGTATCAGATCTCAATATTGTATATCTAAACGAAGCTTTGATTGAACTCTTCCTTACAAATGTCTGTTCATCCTTCTTGCTATCAAACTCTTGCCCAATTTTAAGATCCAATCCATCTTCGAACTTGAAGATATTATTTTCGCCATTTTAAACTACCATTTCAGAGTTTTTCTCACCATCACCGTATTTATGCTCTGTTGGCACATCAGAAACAACTTTATTACTGCTACAAACAACTCCATTAACTACCAAATTAATGGCACACCCACCATATTCTCTTAACCCGTTTGTATGTTCACTATCAAAATTATCCGAATCCAAAGTATTTATTGTTTTCGGTTTACTCTGAACTCTACTTTTGTTATTTGGACCTACAATAACACAGTCATCATAATCTACAACACCTTGATCCTCATCTTCTTTAGCAATGCTTCCAAAAGCAGGAATTAGAGGCTCAATTTCCCTCTCAATTTGGATTTCACACTTCACACTTGCCGATTCTATGTCCACATACAGCATTGGTCGAATTCCTTGATAACACGTAATCCGTTATAGTTTTTATATCATTCTTAGGTCTAGTTTAGAGTAGATTATTTATATTTCATTCATTTATTGAGTATATTCGAAGACTTTATCCACATTTCGTGTTTTGCATAGGAAACGAAGACGCGAGAAGAAACACGAGTGATTTTGGCAATCTAACCCCGAAAACGTAGTTGAGTAACAAGGTTCAACTTGTGCAAGGCGACGGATGGAAGTGAGCACTCAAACACCGAGCGAAAGGAGCGGAAACAACACCTCAAGTCATGCCCGCTCGAGTGGATTGGGAGTGCCCGGTCGAGCTAATTGCTACCAAACATCCCCGTAGCTGTGCACGACTCGGGCACTCAAGGAACACCGCCAGGGAGGTGTGCCCGCTCGGGTGGATTGGCAGTGCCCGCTCGGGCTCATTCATGTCAAGAAAACCCCGTAGGTTTACACGACTCGGGCTGATGAAGCACACGGTCAGGCATGGTGCCCGCTCGGGCTCATTTGTGTGTGCACGGTCGGGCAAAGGGCTTGCACGAGCGGGTAGGGGACATGCCCGCTCGGGTCCTTGGATCTCAACAAACATCCCTAAGATTTAGAACGGAAAAATTAAAAGAAAAAGGAGATCTGAAAGGGGGGATTCGAACCAGAAGAGATCAGAG
>CM071875.1:7637433-7652159 GCA_036759665.1 Gynandropsis gynandra
TCGGGCACCCTTGTATCCTTGAAATCTCTCTTTTCCGCTCGTTGCTCGGGTGTCCTTTTGGGTTCTGGAGCTCGGTCTCGGCTCTGAGTAGATTTTCCTTCAAATCTTGTGGTTTTTGACAGGAATCCTTCATATTGATCTCATTTAGGCCTTGTCGCCTAGAAACCTGAAAACCCAATAAAACGGTGTGTGAAGCTCAAAATAGAATCGGATAAGTATGTAGACGATGTAAGAATCATGCGAAAATGATGTAAAAACCTATCCTAATAATGATACACTTTCAGTGTTATCACTACATCACAATAGCTCTTCATGCAACCTTCTATAATAAAGAAGGTGTCTATCTTGTCGTACCAGGCTCTGAGAGTTTGTTTCAGTCCACAAAGGGGTTTCTTTAGCCTTAACACTTTCTGTTCTAAACTAACACCTAATAACCAGGAGATTGCTCTACATAAACATCTTTCTCAATCTCTTCATTCAAGAATACAGACTTTACATCCATTCAATGTAAAGACAATCCCTTATGTGTTGCTATGGAAATCAATATTTTTATGGTATCGGGTCTGGACATATGGGCAAAGGTTTCACCATAACCTAAACTATAGGTTTGAGAAAATCCCATAGCCACAAGTCTAGCCTTCAGTTTCTTAACCTTCGCTTGTTCATCTGTTTGATCTGGAACAACCACTTGACCCCAACCATTTCGTGATTCAATAGTCTCTTACTCACATTTTTGTAATATTTAGAGATCATCTCCATTTTTGCATCCATAGCTTCTTTTGATCATGGATTTCTGATAACGTCTATTTTGTTATAGTATCTTAGACTATTTTTATAGTTTGATTCGGCCAAAGAGGAAAGAAATAAAAGAGGAAAAAGGATGAAGGGTTCAAGAGAAAAAGCTAAATTTCTGACAGAACACACACACACACATCACACAACACATACGAGAGAACAAGAGAGAGAGCAGCACGCCGGAAGGCTGGAAACGGGGCGACAAACTCGGAATGGGGAGGAGCTGTTGAAGACATCGGTATTACAATAGGGAGTAATCTCGTTCTTTATCTATGTTGAATATAGATTTCTTTTGTGTTTTGTTTTCTAAGTCCATGTCCGAGTATTTTAGTAGCTACTGGTTAGAGAGCTTTGCCGATATGTAATGAAGTCTTGTTCTTAGTGCTTGGTGGTTCTTAATGATTTTATTCTTGTACGCAACTTGAATAAATGATTATGGTATTTGATCATTTTACGAATGATTGATTGTTCTTAATGCTTTCGTTCTTGCACGCAACTTGAATGAATGATTGTAGAAGTCTAATGAATCTACGCAAGGATTAGATTTTGGAAATTAGTCATGATTTAGAATCTACGCAAGGTCGGTCAATTGGATCTAGGGATTAGGATAGCGGTTTTAATGCATCTAATGGATGAGATTACGCAGTTGGGAGACTGGTAGTACGCACGCTAGGTAGTGGATAGGTCTACACCTGTCAGTTCCAATATTAGAGCTTGAATTCCTGAACTCGTGATAATATCTAAGACCAATGATCATGTTAGAAATGCATTACATTATCGTGCATCACTTGAAACCCGTGACATTTAGTTAATTGAGTTTAATCCTTTATTTAGTTAGTTAGTTTATCTTTATTCGCATTCGAATCACTTATTAACTTTGTATGTTCTATTCATTAGTTTTCTAGCTTTATAGTTGCATCGACTGGTACTACACGATCCGTATTTTTGCAAAAGTGTTAGTCTTGGTAATTATTACTTGAGATTAACCACATCAAGTTTTTGGTGTCGTTGACAGAAAATTGATTACGGCTTTAAAGTTAGGATACTTTTGAATTAGGACACAGTCCTTTCCAGAGTCGTTAGTTTTTTCATATTTTTTGTTTTCTTTTCTTTTTTAGTCAATTTTTTTACATCTCAGTGCTTAATTAACTTTTTGTTTTTTATTTTATGAGGTAACATGAATGAGGTGCATTTTTTATACGCTGGTATAACTGAAGTAAAAGATCAAGTTGTAGGAATTTATCATATGCTATCTAAATCACGTCGTCCACACTATTAAAAGAAGTCATGGGAACAAAGAGTTTGGGGTTATAAGGAAGTAAAGTATGTGGTTGACAATCAGCCTTTGGGGAACACATACAACTCCGGGTGGAGAGATCACCCAAACTTCTCGTATAGGAATCTCGACGGTGTGTTGAATGCGCAACATCTATCGGGAAATTTTCAGCCGCGAGTGATGCAACGAAATCAAAATTTCCAGCCAAGAATGCAGCCTCAAAATCAAGGGTATCAATCACGTACACCACAGCCAATCCAACCCGAAGCAGCTCCCGATGTTACCGCCATGTTCGCTCGCTTCCTCCAAGTACAACAAAATCAAAGCAACCTATTGATGAAAGTACAACAAAATTCGAAAAATATATTAATGGAAGTGAAAGCGGAACAAGAGAGTACCAAGAAGCAGATAGAGGGTTTTCAAACTCACCTTAGACACTTGGAGATTAAAATTTCATAACTAGCACAAGGAGCAACACGCCCACAAGGAGTTTTACCAGGGAGACCCGAACCGAATCTCCGAGAGCAAATCAACGACATCCACTTAAGGAGCAGTAGGATGCTGGATCAGCCCATCCCCACAACATTCGAAGAAGATGAATCATCAGTTACAGTAACAGAAAGGGCTGGTATCGTTGATAAAAACAAGAAGAAATCCGAGGAGGAAGAGGAGCCAAATTATGTGAAACCCGAATCGAGGCCTCCTCCTTTCTCTTTCCCACAATGTCAACGCAAGAAAACGGTGGATCAAACCACTCCTTCGATATTTGCAAAGAGGGACGAACCTAACACAACAGCAGAAAAGGTTAGTGATGTTGACAAACACAAGAAGAAACTCAACGAGGAAGTGGAGTTGAACTTGTACACATAAGGAGCCATGCATTGTCAATTCGGTGTTCCACGATGACGTCTTGGAGAAATTAGCCGAAGAAGTTCTTGAAGAAGTTGGGAGTATGGATTTCCTAGAAACGACTCTCTTAGTAGCTGGAGAAGGATTATATAAGGACCCTAACGAGCTGTTGGACAGCGGAAAGAAGAAAGAACCCCCCAATCAAGACTTCCGCACGATCTGAGCTAAATGCGACGCAAATCAGTACATAAATAATCACGTGACACCGAGAAACCACACCAAACGCCAGCACCAAATTGGAGCAACGATAAGGCACCCAAGGTGAAGATGAAGCCTTCACCGCAAGGGCTCACCAACAAATTCTGGAAACTTTGAAAGAAACGAGAGATGAACATCCAACCTGTTTTATGGAGTGTATAACTGGATTTATGGACAGCTCGACCAAACTATTTGGATAGCACGACCTAGCCACCAGCTTAGAGAACAACCCGACCGATCTTAGGGAGGACATGACTGATTGTGCAAGGAACCCAATTGATCCGTATGTTATACCTAATCGAGCATCCTATGCACGCGAGACGCTACGCACACGACGACGTCGAGAACGTCCACCTAATGAGTAGCACATCTTGGTCAGGCTCGTGACCTTAAACAAGGGCTTTTCGGGAGGAAATCCGAGCCCAATTTTCCACTTTGATATCATCCACAAAAAAAGGAGAGACGCATATACCCAGCTGCATCAACTCGGGACAGCAAGCACACATCAGGTGCACACGTTCCTATCAAACTTATTTTTCCCCGAGTTTTTGCATGCGAGTCCTGGTTTTAGGTTTTGAACACCGGGACGGTGTTTCGTTCAAGTCTAGAGGGTTATTATTCGAAGTTTCATGATTGTGATTAGGATTAGATGCAGAATTCTTCGTTTTATTTTAGCTTTTACGATAGTTATGATTAGATGGACGAATATCTAGTACGAAAACTTTCGAACTTTAGCCATCTTTATGCAACTTTGTTGAATCAGGAACAAAATTCTAGGCTTGCTGAAAAATAGCTTAAAGATATTGATTAGTTAGTATTCGTGCATAAATCCTAGCCTATAGTTGTATTCCAACCCCTAGGTTTCAATCCCAAGTATTCATTTCTCCGAGCATACCGTTCATTCTTTGATTTGTTTCGATCGCTATATTCCAATGCGCTTACACTCCAGTGTCAATAGGATACGTTATTTAACTATTTCATCCTTACATTGACTTGAGTGCATCAATATTGATGGTTCAGGTCTAAGTGGATGGTGAAGGCTATTTTTCTACATCTTAAGGGTTAGAGTCGATGCGTAATCACAATAGTTTAATAAAAAACAAATGTGAAATGATGCAACCTCTTCACAACATGGGTCTACGGAGAAGGCTGCTCTCTTCAACTCCGACGTCCAAGACACCGAGTGCGAATTTTTAAAGAAAAAAATGTGTGGAAACTGAAAAGAAGAAAAAGAGAACAAAAAAAGAAAAATAATTGTTTTAATAATGGTATCTCATGTAAGCGTATTAGAATAGGTATGGAGATCATTTGGATGTCGTCTAGGGGTTAGGGAAATGAACTTAGGTTATGTGTAGGATTGCACGGCTAGTGGCTCTCGGTAGATAGAGGTATGAATTCGGCACACTTAGATCTATATTCGTGTGACGCGTTGGTGTGTATGTTGGCTGATTTTTCGAATTGCTTGTGCTAGTATTCGGTTGTTGTCTAACTCTTATCATGCTTAGTTCTAGTCTTGCTCGAGGACGAGCAAAAATTCAAGTCTGGGGGAGTTTGATAACTTCTATTTTGTTATAGTGTTTTAGTCCATTTTCATAGTTAGTTTAACCATTCATTTTAACTTTACCGAGCAGTAAGCATCATTTAGTCCTCTTCTAGCATTTTCTCATGTTATTGTAGAAAATGAATATCGGGGGTACAAACATGAGGAAAGGAAGCAGAAACCACTCTACATGGTCAACATCCAAGGACCTTGAATCAAATTAAAAAATGGACGCAAGGACAGCTGGATTACAAAGAAGGCAGACAACCACAAAGAAAAGGAAATAGACGGCTCACAAAAATAGAAACTTAGGCCGCGACTCTCATGGAAACTTTCGATTGCTGAAACAAAAATAAGAAGATCGCCATTGGAACATGAAAAGGAAACATGGTTTACATAAAATAGAAGCAAGTTACTGGAACAAAATGTAAATTTCCAACCGCTTACACAAAAATGGAAAAATAGCCACCTAAACAGAAATTGGAAACTACAATCCTTGGAGATAGAAACTGGAAATGGCTGCTGGAACAATAAATGGAAATGCATGGACAAGAGAAAGAAGACATTCAACCAAAGAGGAAAGGAGGAGAAAAGAAAAGGAAACCATTGCAGCCAAAGAGGAAAAGGAAACACAAGCTGCTGAAGAAAATGGAAGCCGAGAAAATGGAAACTAGTAGAAAGTGGAAAGGAAGACGAAAAGGAAAGGGCTGGAGAGCTTAGATTCGACCAAAGAGGAAAGAAAGAGAAGAGGAGAGAAAGGAAAGAGGAAACAGGACGAAGTGTTCAAGAGGAAAAGCTAAATTTTGGACAGAACACGCACACATCACACATCACACATGAGAGAACAAGAGAGAAGCAGCATTTCGGAAGGCTAACCCCCTAGACACTTAGAAAACAAAACACACAAGAAATCTATATTCAATATAGATAAAGAACGAGATTACTCCCTATTCTAATACAAATGGCTTCAACAACTCATCCGCGTTCCGAGTTCATCACCCCGTTTCCTAATTCCAACTCTTATCATCATTAAAAATTATATCTCTGGACACTTCAACTATTCTAGTTTCAAGAACATAAACCATATATTCTTTACTTTGACTAATGTATCCCACAAATACTCCTTTTTATGACTTGTCTTCAGGTTTCCTTCTGTTATGCATAGGTATCATTATAGGACACAAACATCCAAATATTTTCAAATGTAAAATGGAGGGTTTGTGTCCATTCCAGTCTTCTAATGGAATCTTTTTTGTAGAGCTTTTGTAGCTATCTTATTATGTATATAGGTTGTTGTAAAAACTCCCTCTGCATAAAATCGATTAGATAGTCCTTTATCATTTAACAAGCATATTTTCATCTCCATTAAAGTCGTTTTCCTTCTTTCTACTATCATATATTTTTGGAGTGAGTAGGCAACACTCAATTCTCTAATGATAACTTCTTCAGATAAAAACTCGGAAAATTCTTTGGAGTTGAATTCACAACTCAGTCCAATCTCAACTTTTTAATCCTATGTCCAATCTGATTTTCTACTTGGTTTGTGAATTTTCAAAAGACCACAAAAACATAGATTTGAGTCTTAGAAAATAAATCCAAGTGATGTGAAAAAATAAATATCTATAAATGTCAATAAGTAAACACTATGGTGTGTGCATTGGACCACACAAATATATGTGACTTAATCCAAATATCTGCCTTGCTTTAAAATCTCAAGCTTTAAGGAATTCTTCTCTTACTTGGCTTGTAATTTTTCCAAGTTATGCATTCACGTTTGCCCTTGTAATATGTGCCACAACTTAGAAAAGTTATCATTTTCCTCTGTAACTCTTGCATGTTCTTTGTAATACACCATCTCAATGGATATGCTCTTGGTCGTAGGAACTTCAACTACTTTTTAACCAATTATGTCCTTTATGAAGCATTCGTCTTCTGTAAATATAACCTCATAACCATTCCTCAACATTTGAGAAAAATTCATCAAGTTTTTTATCCAAACCTAGATCCAGAAAAAACCCTTAAATCACCATTGTTCTTTTTTTGTCTTAACTTGAATGTTTCCTTTTCTGGTTGTGTTCAATACAACTCCATTTTCATTGTCCATCCATCATACATCATCTTCAAAAACCTGATGTTTTAAGTGAGTTGATGTGAACAAAGAGTTATCCTACTCTTCTTAACTTAAGCTTGATTTGAAGTAAGTTTTTTAACTCCACAATATCGATCAAACGATCCAAATTCCCACAGGTGAAATAATCCCTCTTAGTCTTAGATTACTTTCCTATGTCCCCTCTGTCTTGAGATTACTTGTTTCTGAAAAAAAAACCGGTTGTCCACATCGCTATCCTTCTTAGAAATATCGTAATTTTAATTCGTAAAACTGTGTCAAAAAGTTGTGAAGCCCGGGGTTTTTTGTTACTTTTTGCAGAATACAATTATTTAAACTTGTATTCTAATTTTACATAGGACTTCTTGCTTTCTTCTGGTCTATTTTCAATTTTCACTCCTTTAAACTTGGCATGAAAAGCACCTTCTAAACTTCTTTTAGGCCTATCATCAAGTCTGGATTCTTGTTACGTCAATGAAATCACAATCTCACCTACTTTAATTGTGGTGATTTCCTAGGTTTGTTCAAAGATAACAACATAGGATCAAACCTCTCATGTAGAGAACACAATATGTTTTACACTAAAATGTCTTTCCTCATATCATCCCTATGGTCGTTATCTCAAGACCCAGCTCTGTGACTTTATCTTGATACTCTTTTTTTTTTTTTGTCTGAATATGTAGTAACTTGTTCTCAACCTCTGCAGCTTTATCATTGTTGTCTTGGGTATCCTTGGAACCTTTCTTTTGGAAGATCCCAAGTAGCCTTTAATGTTTCACATATTGATAAATGGGCAGCAAAGACCTCATCTGAAACTGCATTAAACAATAGCTATAGTGCTTTTGATCTTTTGCTTCATGTTCCTCCCATAGTTCCTCCTCTATGGGAGTATTCCCATAACTGACTTCTCTGGAAGTCTTTCAGTGATCACTTTTTAGAGTTGCTTTGATCTTAATTTGGCTTTCATCTTGATAACTCACAAACTGTAACATTTCTCATCAAACATAGGGATAGGTGGAGAGTCTGCATTTTGTGTATTTACATTGCTTCAACAAAGAAATATACAAGGTTCAGTGGGTTACCTGTCTATTATCTTTAAGAATCTTTTGTGCTAATGCTTGTTCTAGTTCTTAATGCTTCCTCTTGACCCTTAAACCAGGAGACTCTGATATCAATTGATGGTTTTATGTGCTTATGGATTAATTGATTGATTCCATGAGCATATTCATTGCCTTAAACTACTTATTAAACTAAAAACTAAATATGTTAGCTTGAATATGAGGTTCTTGTAAGTCTTTGGTGATGGTTGATGGTAGGAGATAAAAAAATGTAAGTTCAGATGGCTTGGAACATGTAAATGATACTTCTTTACTTCACTTGCCGTTGAAAGATATAAGAATGTTTCTTACACAAAACATCATTGTGGCTATTTTCGGCGTACAATCTTAGATACTAAATGTGGTGAGTCTTTTGCATTCTTTGACTTAGAATTTTGATGCTTGCTACTGCACTTCATCTTATTATTGTTCTCTCATTGCCTCTGAATAGTTCTTCATTTTTTCCTCGCGAGATGGGCTTTGAATTGGGCTTCAGAGATGGCTGCATCAAGATCTTCAAAATGGGCTTCAGCTTCTTGCTATATGTGCTTCCATTTTCATCTGAGTAGGCTCTGACTTCTCTATCCGTGTGGGCTTGAGAACACCACGACCCAACTTAATCTTCTTGGCTTTGCTCTAGCTTGATCAAGGAACAATCCTCACTCTCGAACCTTCTTCGTCCTTCTCCATTGTGTGTGTCGCACTGAGGTTGTTCAGCTTCTTTAATTGCAATGAGTGGCCTATATGTATCATGTCTAAAAAAGGGGAAAATATTTTCCACAATGAAGAACATATGTTTGGGTATATCCGTTTTCCATTAAGCTAGCTTTCAGCTTATGTGTCAAACCATTTTCATATCTCTTAATCTTAAACAAACATTTGACACCGCAATATTTTTTCTGTCTAGGTCTATCAACAAGAATCCACGTTTGGTTCTTGTCGCTCATTAGAATCTTAACATCCATAACTTCTCTCTAGTCTTAATCCTTCCCTACATCCTCAAAAGTGGCAGTTCCCTCAACTATCAAGTAACGTGCTTCATAAATTTGTTCAAACTCTTCAATTTATGGTTCTTTTTGTATTCCATACAGCTCATGAACTTTTCTTGTTCTATGCACATGTCTAGATTAACCTACCTCTGATCAAACTTCTCCCATACTGAAGCTAACTTAACCTGAATGGTAGAGGAGTCACTTGAATTTCAGAACTAGTCCTCTTTGACTATGTTGTACTAGGATCAATGCATTAACTTGGATTATCATTTGAATCTAGACTAGGAATTATAAGTAGAAGTTGAGTTTATTGATCATTTCATTTTCATATGTATTTCTTGTACGATTTTACAGATGTTTATGATATAGATGTGATGTTTACGTATGATTTTGTATCCGTTTTACTCGTTTTCGTGTTTCCGTGTCCTTACAGGTTGTAATTCAAATTTGGTTCATTTTGGAGCTAAAGGATGCACACGAGACAAAGTACTAACATCGAGGATCATCATGGAACAAACGAGACGAGAATCGAACACAGCCCACGCGGGGCATTCACCTAGCACATGCGGGCTACAACCTCCAGCAAACTCAGAACGGGTCTGGGCACTCCTCAGCACACACGGGTCTTCAAGGCAGTCCACAGCCCATGCGGGGCACACCTCAGCCCGTGCGGGGCACTCACACCAGCCCGCGCTGGTCGCGTCCGTAACCTGCAAAAACCAGAAAAGGAAACTTGTCTAAACACAAAAAGGAACTTGTTAGTTACATATACAAAGAGGAAAACTATGATAGAGAAGAGGAATAAGAGATATTTCGCAGGAGAAAAGAATGGAAACGATGCCCAACTTAATCAAGAATGGAAACCACACGAAAAAGGTAAAACGGTGGTTGCTGCGAAAAAGAGGAAGAACTGAACGACCAAAAGGAAAAACTAGGAGAAAAGGAAAGAAAGGAAGAAGGAAAGGGAAGGAGAGGAGCTAGGGTCGAGTAGATTCAGTTAGTTTTCAGAATTCATACGTGAGAGAGAGTAGAGAGAGAATCGGAGAAGAAGAACACTCTTGCGGAGGAGATATTTAAGGGGCATTGAAGATCAAATCAGAACTTCGGTTTCGTTTGGTTTTTATGTTCTTTAGACTTTCTACTTCGATTATGTTTTCTTTTGAACGCATGAGCGAGTAGTTGTTTTGTTCTAGGAGAAGGGATTAGCCCTTGGCTATCCTGAAACAACTTTGATTTATCTTTGAGTGCAATTTCCCGTTTCCGTTTATCTATTATTTGTATGAATGTTTGAATGACTTGTATTTACGAAGACCAAGTAGATGCATGTGTTAGGGATTAGGAGAAGGATCGAAAGGAGAATTCTAGTCCTAGAAGCTCAGGTTTAGAACAACCAAGGTTAGGCCACGAAAGTAGGGTAGCAATGGTTGAGGGTAAAACGGATGAATCACATAATTTATGGGTTTAGTTCAAGGTGTCAGCCACGAAAGTAGGGGATAACTTGACTAGATCACGTGTCTATGCCTTGAGAGAGGGTAGATATCATATTAGGACCGTCTGCGTTAGAATACTTAATTGGAATTTCATGATTAGATAGGTTGATTGTTGATTTCGGTAGTCTTGTGGTGAAACCGGCTTCCTAGAACGTTTGTCTCACTGTTAAGAACTCGTTAGTTTATTTGTTTTTAGTATTTCAATCTTAAAACCAATATTCGTTTGTTTGCAAGTTTGATTCATAATTTGAGTTTAGGTTGTGTTGTATAGTCCTTGTGGGATCGACACCTAGAATACTACACACGTGTCGTGCACTTGCGGGTAGTTTAGGTTAAATTTAGTTTAACTTGAAACGCATCATTTATATATATGTACCCAATCTCACCTCATGTCTTCTGCTAAAACAATATCCTTGTTACCTCAACTTTGTTTGTGCTAAGCTTGTAGACCTTGTAACCTTTATTCAGTCTGATGTTCTCCACGAATATACTATTTTCAAGATTTTTATCTAATTTTTTCCTTTGATGTGCATATACCAAGATGTGATAGATGCATCCAAACACCCTGAGATGCCCAATTAATGGTTTGTAACCACTCCAAGGTTCAAGTGAAATGTTTTCATCAAATTATTTTGTAAGCAATCTAGGTTGAATGTAACCTATTTTAAAATTTTATTTTGTCCAAAATTTGTCTGGTAAAGTTTTATCTTTTCACATTCTTCTATCCACTTCTAATAATATTTTGTTTCTCCTCTCAGCCTTTCCATTCTGCTG
This sequence comes from Gynandropsis gynandra, assembly GCA_036759665.1. Taxonomy (NCBI): domain Eukaryota; kingdom Viridiplantae; phylum Streptophyta; class Magnoliopsida; order Brassicales; family Cleomaceae; genus Gynandropsis; species Gynandropsis gynandra. The sequence continues at coordinate 7,648,612 of CM071875.1, forward strand.
AGGAGAATAAGCAACCATCAGTTACATGTTTACTATTTTCTCTTCTAGTAAGGCAGAAAACTCATATCAATTGAATTCTCAACCCATGTTTAACCTTTGCTATTCCATCTTTTTCCCCAATTTGAGTTTCCTCCAGAGCTAGGAATGTTCTAAATAGGCTGATAAAGCAACAAATAGACACTCACATCCAAGGATAGAGTTTGCATAAATCCAAATAAATCTATATGAACCAACTCCAACATTCCTTACCCTTCATACAAGCCTCACACACTTTCCTTTTTACTTAAAATTATGGTAGCCCCTTAACAAATCCTTGTATTTGAATATGTTGTAGGTTTTACAGTCTTGCACGGCTTTTGTATAAATGTATCGCCATGCTATTAAGTCGAACCCTCTTATTCCACAGCACAATAAGTCCTCTTGTCCACTTGCTACTATTGCTTGTTCTTTGCTTGTCTTACACATTTGAAATTACAGCTTTTTTATCATAAGGACTACTACCATGCAACCATTTTTCATTTATTGTACATCTTTATTCTTAAAAGATGATTTGATACTCATTTCTAAACATTTAAGATACACTCAGACGGTTCTTATCCAACATAAAGACTAGAAAAACATCTTTGATGACCTTTTCCCTTTTTTATTCCCGACTTTTGTATTTCTTTTCACTGAGATAGTAATAATTTTACCATTAATAGGAACTTTAAAGTTTATGTCCAATATGGTGCACAATTCTTATACCCTTGTCATGTGGTTGGTTGCTACATTGTCTATCAACCAAACATCACTCTCAAATACTTGGTTTGCCACATGAGTTGTTGTGAATAGAGAATCATCTTCATCATCTTCTCTGATATTTGAGCTTGATCAAGGCTTTGTCTCTTAGATCTTTAATTTCTAACAAAATGTATATCTTTTCCAAAAGAGTAGAACTCTATCTTGGATCTGATCAATTTTGAACCTTCTAGTTTTCCTCTTTGTTTCTGAAAAAAGCATTTGTTTTTATAGTGATTGTCTTTCTTCAAAATCTAACGCCACTTTTTCCCTTTTGGTTTAGAGTCTTGTTTCAAAAAAGGTTTTTTTAGTAGTATATGCTTTATATCCTAGTTTTAATCCTTAAACATGGTTTGAAAAGCTCCTCGTAGACTCCATGGTGTTTGTATCTAATATATATTCATGTGATTGAAGAGAAATCATCAACTCATCCACTGTTAGAGTAACGAGGTTCTAGTTTGTTCAATGACTGCCATATAGGGATCAAATCTCTCTTTTAATGAACTTAAGGTTTAATGTCATCATCATAATCTATCATCTCATTTGCTAACTCATAAACCTTGTTATCAAAACCCTTTGTACTTTCCTTATCTCTTTGCTTCTAAATATAGTAGTTTGTTCTCACTCTCAAAATTTTTATCATTCCAACCTTAAGATCCCTTAATACTTTTTCTTAAGCATATCCTAAATTGCTTTTGAAGCGTCACATGTTAGGAAATGTTCACTAAAGATATCCTTTGAGATATCACTATACAAATGTTGTAGTAGTGGCGTTTTGTCATTACTATACTCTTGAAATCAGATTTGAGTATTGAATATAATTTGACTTTCTTTTCTTATACATTAAGTAAAATTTCTTGTTCTTCCTTTGTGCTTTCATTTATATTTGGAGAAATATTTGGGGTTTTGGAGAAAAGTATGTGTTGCATTCATACCAGCTTGGTTTAGTTTTGACATGAACTGACTCAGCTTGTGGACAACAAAGGTGATGTTTGGCCTGCTGTAGTGAGATAAAAAATTCTCTCATTTAAATGGGGGATTATCAAAAATGCCCCTGTAGGGCTAAAGTGCTTCAAAAATACCCTTGGCTGAAAAAAAAAGGTTTCAACTTCAAATCTACCCTTAAAATATTGATAATCCCATGTTACCCTTTACGACATTTTTTCTCTCTCCTCTAGAGCACCTCTAATTCTCGCGCGAAAATTACTGTTCCCCCACACCACAACAGATTCGGCGAGAGTAGCTTGCAATCGGCATCAGATTCGCTGCCAATAGGTTGAAATCCTTTGTTGTCAACAAAGAAGCTTGCAATTAAGCACGTTCCGCAGAAAAACCAGGTGTGTATAGTGAGTTTTTCGTGTTTCTCTTGTGTCTATTGCAATGTCAAAGGTGACAGAGTGGGTCACAGAGTCGTACGGTCGCACTGGGTCACAGTCTCATCGAGGGGTCAAAGGGATCAAAGGTCGTCGCAGGGGTCCAAGGGTAAATGGGTCGCAAAGGGTCAAAGGGTCGCAGGGGTGCAAGGGTCGGATGGGAAAGGGGTCGCAAAGGGTTCAAAGGGGCGCATGGGTCCAAGGGTCGCATGGTAAAGGGGTCGCAAAGGGTTCAAAGGGGCGCATGGGTCCAAGGGTCGCATGGTAAAGGGGTCGCAAAGGGTTCAAAGGGTCGCATGGGTCCAAGGGTCGCATGGTAAAGGGGTCGCAAAGGGTTCAAAGGGTCGCAGAGGTAAAGGGGTCGTAGGGGTCCAAGGGTCGCAGAGGTAAAGGGTCGCAGGGGTCCAAGGGTCGCAAGGGTCGCAGGGGTCGCAGGGGTCCAAGGGTCGCAAGGGTCGCAGGGGTCGCAGGGGTCCAAGGGTCGCAAGGGTCGCAGGGGTCGCAGGGGTCCAAGGGTCGCAAGGGTCGCAAGGGGTCGCAGGGGTCGCAGGGGTCCAAGGGTCGCAGAGGGTTGAAAGGGTGGCAAGGGTCCAAGGGTCGCAGGGGTCCAAGGGTCGCAGAGGGTTGAAAGGGTGGCAAGGGTCCAAGGGTTGGAGGGGTCCAAGGGTCGCACGGTCGCTGTGGGTCACGGAATTTACCCCTCTTTTTATGTTTTTGTTACAGGTGTAACGGATACGGCGGATGAGAAAATCACACTGATTTATTTTTTGTATGATGGTAAATGGGAAAAAAACCCAAATGGAGAATTTGAATGGGTTGGTAGAGTTCAGGAAAACCAGAGAGTATTTTTCTTATGTCCTCCGGTTAGTCTGACATACCAGCAACTGATTGATGAGTTATGCGCAGAGATGATGGTGGATAATAATACAACGAAGTTGAAGTTAAGCTATTTGCCCAATATTTGTGAAAATAGGAAGCCGACAGATTTTTTAGGCCAAAATTTGCTTGCACCGCAAAACTTGCATTCCGACAAGTCTTTATCATTCCCCCAAAACAACATGCAACTGTTTCTACAAACATCAATTTTCTCATGTGGCATTCCCAAGTCTTTTAACACATTCTTTGTTTCGTAGTATGTCTCGGGAGCTTGGTTATTTTCCGGTAAATATTCCTGCATTGTTTTACAAAATGAATCCATGCAATTTTCAGCCACATTGTAATATGTTTTAATACTCATCAATCTTGAAGATAAAGATAAACGAGACTGACCTTCACGACAACCTCCATATATAGGTTGTTTCGCCGAATCCAATAGGTTGAAGAATCGACGTGAATCGATGTTCGGTATCTCTTCATACGTTTGTTCATTAACAACTCTAGGAAAAGCATCTGACACCA
>CM071875.1:7657304-7675854 GCA_036759665.1 Gynandropsis gynandra
AGGGCCGCAAGGGATGCAAGGGTCGCAAGGGAAAGGGGTCGCAAAAGGACAAGGGTGGCAGAGGGACAAGGGTCATAGGGGGACATGGGTCGCAGAGGGACAAGGCTCGCAGGGGTCCAAGGGTCGCACAGGGACAAGGGTCGCAGGGGTCCAAGGGTCGCAGATGGACAATGGTCGCAGATGGACAAGGGTCGCAGGGGTCCAAGGGTCGCGACCCTTGAACCTCTGCGACCCTGCGACCTTGAACCTTTGCGACCCTTTAACCTCTGCGACCTTGCGACCCTTGAACCTTTGCGACCTTGCAACCTCGGCGACCCTTTAACCTCTGCGACCCTTGAACCTTTGCGACCCTTTAACCTCTGTGACCCTGCGACCCTTGAACCTTTGCGACCCTTTAACCTCTGCGACCCTGCGACCGTTGAACCAAATATTTAAAAATAACAATGTACCAAATATTTCAAAAAATAACAATGTACCAAATATTTCAAAAAATAACAATGTACCAAATATTTCAAAAAATAACAATGTACCAAATATTTAAAAAATAACAATGTACAAAGTATCAAGTTAAGATTTGGGTTTCGGTGAAGGTTTTCCATTACAAAATATATCCGCCGCCATCTTCTCACGCATGGAAAGAACATTATCGTCGCAAAGTAAATGCAAATCAGGCTCTTTGTTCGTTACCGCGGCTTCTAAGTATTTGTATGAGTATACACCACAGTCATGCCCGGTCTTGTTCTGTACCTTTCCATGATAATCATATTTCCATTTACTTTGCCCACCTGCCAAAGAAGGAAACCCTCCGAGAATGAACATCTTGGGGATAGCTATTCTTAGCTTCTCAATCACCGGATCGATATTGTCTTCCTTAAGCCTCGTCTGGCAGTCGTATACCGTGATGCATTGGGTGTTGAAATCCGCTTTCATGGCTACCCAATGACATCCCATATTAAAATTGGCTTGCGATGGAACGTTTAGAACCGCGACAAAGCCTTCGAAAGCACTAATTGGTTCTGTACTTCTAGATGCATACTTGCCCTCCAAACATTCAATAACATGATCCGGCACCGGCACAGTTTCTGGATTCTCGTTCGCCCAATGCTTGATCATCTCCATGGCATAAATAGGAAAAACGTAAAGTCTCTTATATAACCCGGGGAATGTCTTCATGCGGCAATACAACACAAACAACGCCTCATCCAATTGCTGTAAAAAATAAATAAAAAAATTTAACACACATGAATACATATGGCACAAAATGACCTCTGTGACTTCGGGTTTAAAATAACTTACCTCATCTTCCAACCATTCGTCGGGCGTTAATAAAACCTTACAAAACTCTGGCCCCCGGCCAACATCTAGTTCAGATTTCCACCAACTGTTATCTCCAGGGTTCTTCAGGAACGTATAAAGAGTAGTCAATTTTTCACCACTGGCTTCAATCCAAGAAGGGTTTCGGGTTATCGAGCCCTTTTCTAATCCCACGGGCGTCCACCAGAACGAAGGTTCTTCATCCACCTTATTATCAGGTTCTTGAACCACCTTCTTTTCGGGTTCTTGGACTCGCCCTCGCCCTCTACCTCTACCTCGCACTGTTCTTGCTCTTTTCGCCGGTGGAGGATCAACATATGGCTTCCGTGATCTTAAGACTCGTTTACGAACCGCCGGAGAATCCTTCCATAAAGGTCCAGCACCTGCATAAAATTTACTTCATTAAACATATGGCAACCAATGCGACCCTGCGACCCATGCGACCTATGCAGACCCATACGACCCATTTGACCTTTTGTGACCCATACGACCTATACGACCCATACGACCCATACGACCTATACGACCCATACGACCCATACGACCTATACGACCCATACGACCCATACGACCTATACGACCCATACGACCAATACGACCCATACGACTCATTAGACCCATTAGACCCATACGACCCATGCGACCAATGCGACTCAAAAGACCGTACTTACTTGGTGGAACCTCCTTATCCTTAGAGGGGGCCTCTTCGGCAGGACCGACTGTAGGTTCCTTGGAAGGAACCTCCTTTTCCTTAGAGGGGGCCTCTTCGGCAGGACCGACTGGAGGTTCCTCGGAAGCAACCTCCTTTTCCTTAGAGGGGGCCTCTTCGGCAGGACCGACTGGAGGTTCCTCGGAAGCAACCTCCTTTTCCTTAGAGGGGGCCTCTTCGGCAGGACCGACTGGAGGTTCCTCGGAAGCAACCTCCTTAGGGGGGGCCTCTTCGACAGGACCGACTGGAGCATCTGCATAAAATTACTTCATTCAGTAGATGCGTATTTTGCGACCCATGCGACCCTTGCCGACTCTCGATGGAAATTGACTCAAATGAACTTTTGAGCTATTTATTACTTACTTGGTGGAACTTCATCAGGAGCAACGACTGCAGTTAGAGGAATGTCGGCGGCAGATGCGATATTTTCAATTAATAACGAAAGGTTTGCCAAATCATCTTCTGCGCCATCTTCGTAAGGACCTGGATATGAACGTTGAAGGAATTCATAGTCTCCAACACTGCCGGAATATTGGTTTGCGGTGCTCGAATCTATCTCGGCAGATTTTGATTTTGCCTTTTCAGCACCTTTGGGATTTGCCGCCTCTGCTTTTGTATTAGGCAAATGAAACCCGGCATCCCTTAGAAGATCTCTGACAGCGTTGATGATTCTTTTCTCCGACTTCTTTATTTCCTTCACTAATTTCTGCTCCAGTGTCAGCCGGACTGGAGCTTCTTTTCCTTCAGCTTCATCTTCATCCTCGCCTTCTCTTTCAGCATCAGCTTCAGCATCACCATCTCTTTCTTCATCACCTTCAGCATCAGCTTCAGCATCAGCTTCATCATCTTCAAGCTCTATCATTTTTTCCCCCACGCTCTTTTTCCTCTTAGTCCCCTTCCCCTTCCCCTTCCCTTTCCCCTTCTTTTCATCTCCAAGAACTGCTTTCCGCGTCAGCAGTTCTTGCTCACGAATGTCCTCCCAACAAAGTCCCTTCGGATTTCTACGAATATGTTCCATCCATATCTGAACATCGGGATCGCATCCCTCATAGTCGTCCAGATCATAACTTTCATGGCGTTCATCGCGATCAGCACAAAGAATACTTCGAATATCCTGAAAAACAAAAAATAGTCATTATTACCCTCTGTGACCCTTGTTTTCCTTGTGACCCTTGTATAATTGTTACCTTAGAATCTCCGATCAGCCTTATGACTTCTGCGTACTTCAGGTTAATACTGGGTTTAACCATCTTCTTGCACATTCTTGGGCATGATGGATCCGCATTCTCTACATCAACATACCATCCCTTTCCGCCCAAACTAGGGATGGTTTCGAAAGGAAGTAACTGCAACATTAAAAAAAATCAGAATGCAAAAAGTATGAAAAAATTCAAGTTATTCAAATAATATATACAACTTACCATTAGTGGGATCATGAAACCGCCACAATACCATTTTGGTTTCGGTGATTCCCCGCTAACGTGCTTGCGGCAAGTATCCACAATCTTGTCGAATGTGTAACGCCCCCATGGAAAGTCTTCACAAAATTCCAAATCATCAACCATGTCAATGAGATCATGGCTGATAGAGTTGTCTGATGAAGGCTTGTGATCAATAACTTGCGCCAACAACAACAAAGTTGCCAACCTCTTTTTGTCCTCGTCATTCTTCGCCTTCACAAGCTTTCCAATGATTTGTACGGGGGTCACCTTTCCACGGCCGAAATACTTCCGCCTGAATGTATCACCCCTTTTGGACTCCCATCCTTTGGGGTATGGTCCGCAGTTCAATCCGGAAATTAGTGCGTGCTCCATTATAGAGTACCGGATGGGAACACCGTTTAAGACGAACCACAACTCCTTCTTGTCTCGTACAATCACGGAGTGATTTAGGAGGATAGACATTTGAACCTTAGTCAATGTGGAATCACATTGGAAATGGAATAAATGCTTAAATTGCGATTCCTTCTCGAAGTAATGCACGTCGTATTCATCTAAGATTCCTCTCAGCTTCGTTATTGTCTCGTGAGGATAACACTTGGTTGTGATCTTTGGCATTCTGTCCATGTGTTTGAATTGATACACAAACTTCGGCTTTGGGGCCACCTGCAAGACCAATTAATTAAAGAATACATTATACTTCTACCGACTCAAGCGACTCAAGCGACCCATGCGACCCATGCGACTCATGCGACCCATGCGACCCATGCGACCCAACCGACCCTTTGGCTCAACTGACCCATGCGACCCAACCGACCCTTTGGCTCAACTGACCCATGCGACCCAACCGACCCTTTGGCTCAACTGACCCATGCGACCCAACCGACCCTTTGGCTCAACTGACCCATGCGACCCAACCGACCCTTTGGCTCAACCGACTCATGCGACTCGACTGAACCATGCGACCCAAGCCGACTCACTAAGACAACCGACTCAAACGACCCTTAGACTCCCTGCGACGCTCAAGCGACCATTGCGACTCAAATCGACTCACTCAGACTCAACAGACTCACTGACACTCACACCCATTTCAAATCAATAAACCATTCTGGGACTCGACAGCCTGCAAACCCTAGAAATCGACGCTCAACCGACCATCGCGACCCAAACCGACCCACTGAGACAACCGACTCTTGCGACTCAACCGACTCATTGAGACTCAACCGACTCATTGACACTCACACCATTTCAAATCAATAAACCATTTTGGGACTCGACATCCTCCAAAACCCTAGAAATCGATCTACTTACACTTATTGACGCCATTGAAGATTGACTCGTGCTCTCTTCTCCACCGCTGCTGATTCTAGCCATTTCCTTCTTGCCAACTTCGAATTTACTTCTTGCCAACTTCGAATCGATCCCTCTCAAGTTCGAAATCACTTGTTCTTTCTTGGCTTTTACTCTCCCAGAATGCGGGTTTGGCTTTTACTCTCCCAGAATGCGGTTTTTCCCACGTTCGGAAATTAAGGGTAAATTTGTCTTTTCTCCAGTTTTTTTTTCGATTAAATAATTATTTTAGGGAAGGATATTTTTGAAGCGTTTTAGCCATACGAGGGTATATCTGATATTCCGCCCATTTAAATCTAGTAAGATAAAGATTTCTCTCAATAAGAGATCTAAAATGCTTGGAATCTTCCAACTTTGTACTGGATTCCTATTGTAAGCATTGATGTGGATCCATTGGAATTAAGACAACCTTAGCTCCTAATAAACATGTCTCTTCTAGAAGGTCCAAACAATATTTTCTTTGATAGCTTGAAAATTCCTTTTGATGACCGAGTAATCTCAAATCCAAGAAAATACTTTTGGTTTCCTAAGTCTTTAACACTGAAATAAAAAGCTAACTGTTGTTTTAAAGAATTAGGTTCCTTAATGACATTCCATGCAATTATAATTTCATCAACATATACTGACAAGGTTACAAAAGCGTTCTTTGGTTTCTTAACAAATAAATTATTGAGAGCTTGTGATTGATGAAAATATTCTTTAAGTAAAATTTCTCTAATTTTCTGATACAATTGCCTTGAAGTTTGTCTTAATCTATATAAGAATTTATGCAACTTGCAAACTATATTTGATGGCAAATTTTCAGAAGGGGATGGAGTATATCCTTGTGGCATATATGCATGTATATACCTTTCTCTAAGTCTCTCTGCAAAAAACAATTAGATACGTCCATATGAGATAAAAACCAATCGTGTGTAGCTGTTAAGGCTAAAAGTAGTTTAACTGCAACCAATTTTACAACAAAGGAGAAAGTTTTAGTGAAATCAACTCTCTATTGTTGTGTAAAACCTTGGCAACTAATATGACTATGTACCTTTTTATGCTTTCATTTGGATTTATATCAGTCTTATAGACTCATTTACACCCCATAACATGTTTACCTATAAGAAGAGAAACTATGGAATATGTTCCATTTGTTCTTAAAGCATCCACTTTAGTTTTCATTGCCTATGTCCACCAACAACGGCATATTTGAATGTTCTAGGCTCTATTGCTATAGTAATCATTTAGACAATATTTCTGAATTTAGAAAAAAACTTTTTTATAGGATACAACAAAAGATAGAGGATGAGAACAAGGAGAGTGTCATGATTCTTATTGAAGGGTATAACCGTGATATTGCTACAAATATGATGGACCTTAATTAGTCTCCTTGATATTCTATTTTGAGAATATTCTCTATTTGCATGAGATAAACTATCTTGTTGAGAATAAATGTTTTCAGTTGATAAATCAATCCGTCTTTATGGTCTTTCTTGAGTGGATGGCATGAAACTGGATTGAAGAGGAGAATTTTTAAATTTATCACATTATCAGTGTCATTCGTGTTGTATTTTGAAGTTTGAGGAGTGGAGACAGGCAGGATTGAATCAGGTAAACAAGTCTTGATAGTATTTAAGATTGAATCTTTTGTCTTGTTGAAATAAAAAGGAAACACATGTTCACAAAAAACTATATTTTTGAAATATATACTCAATTAGTTTCCAAATCCAGTAACTTATAACCTTTATAGTCATCTAGTCCAAAAAAATAACTTCACTTGCTATAAGAGAGAACTTATGCCTTTCATGATGTCGTGTTGATTTGAAACATAAACATCCGAAGATCATTAATGAAGAATATTCTAGAGATATGTTCCTTAAATTTTCATATGGTGACCTATTGTTTAAACGAGCAAAAGGTGTTTTGATAATAACATATGTTACTGTTTAATACAATCGAAAAAATATTGAATAAGGATATTGGACAGGAAAAGAAATGTATTGTTCAGATTGAGGATGTGTTGGTGTTTCCTCTCTACAACCGAATTTAGGTGACAAGACAAGCAAAGAAGTGTTGAATGCATTCGTGTGTGTGAAAATAAAAAAAAAAAGTTCAGAGGCATTGTTTTTACATATACCTTTGATTTTAACATTGAACTGAGTTTTAATCATTTGTAAGAAATATGTAAGCTTTTTTTGAGATTTAAGGTTCTACTGTAGAAAGCATACTCAGGTTGCTCATGACTTTTAATCAAAAAAGGTTTCAAAATACTTATATGTACAAGATCAAAAGGAATACAAGTAATATTGTTATTTGATGGAAATGTTATCTACCTTTGTTAAGCCAAAAGAAAAACTTTACAAATGAGATGATTATAAACATTTTTGAATATTCTAAGTACATTAAACAAATTTGTTTGTAGTGATTGAAAGGTATCCTAATCTGTTGTGCCATACAAATGAACCAATGACAAAGGTATTACAGTTGAAAGAATCATAAATAAATAGGAATCTAGAATATATAAGGTGTTGTGAAGATTAGATTTTTCAATCATCTAACCCTGAGAATGCTCATGCATAAGACATGATTTGTCACTTAGAAACAATGATAAGTTGGTGTTATGAAGTAAAGAACTCACATTGATGTGATTTAAGGGAAAAGTAGAAAGAAAAAGAACATTAGACAAGATTATATGTTTATTTATAATAACAGTTCATGCAGTTTTAGTTTGAACATTTTGACCATTTGGTAGAGTGACTAAAGTAAATGATATTGTTTTTAAATTTGTCAACAAGGACTTTATTGAGCAAACATGGATTGAAGCTTCTGAATCAATTATCTAGTCAGCATTTAGAGAGTGATGTTGTTCACGCAACTATGGATGGTAAAACTATGGAAGAAACAAGAAACTCGTTATCATTACTAGATGGAATATTCTCATATGCACCATTAGCCAAAACTGAAAGAGTATTTGCCTTCAATGTATCTCCCATCTTTGCACACAATTACTATAATTGTTCTGCAAGTAATACACTGATATCAAGTATAAAAAAACATTGATTTATGTCATCTTTTTTAGAAGTCATCATGGTCACTGTACATGTCCAACGAGAATACAAAAGTTCTTATCCTTGATAGTTTGTTGTTTGTTAGGAAGTTGAGGGATGTAATTGTTGTGTCGATGTTGTGTGCTATGACTGAAATGACTTTTTTTCCTTGCTTTTATTAAGAAGTCTCGAAACCAGGAGGATATTCATGTAACTTACAACTTTTTTTAATTGTATGCCCATGTAGATGCTAAGTTATTTGGTTTTGAACATATTAAAGAATTCTATGAGACAAATCATCATTTTAATGATATATTCAAGTCTTGTGAGAAAACCATCACATGTAAGTATTTTTTGCGTCGATGGCTATTTGTTGAGTCACTACTAGAAATATTAGTTTTCAGACAGCAAAATCCGTCCCTAATTCGTCTGGAAAACGGTTTCCAAATTTTTTTTCGGAAGGATTTTGTTTCTTCGTAAATGAGCGTTGCTAATTAATATCCGTTCGATATTTTGGATGGCTAAATCCATCCAGAAAACGTCCGTAATTTTATTTGGAAAAAAATTCTAACATATTTTTCCGTTCCAAATTTAAAAAATCAATTTTCAAAAAATAAAAAAAAATTAAAAAAATTATCCTTCGTCGTCACCGCCTCCTTTGTCGTCTTAGTCGTCTTCGACTTGTCCTCCTTCACTGTCTTCGTTGCCTCCTCCCCTCCTCCTTCTTTCTCTACTCTCTTTCTCTTTCTTCTTTCTCTTCTTCTTACTCTTTTATATTCTTCTTCTTTCTTTTTTACTCAATTTATAATCTTAAATTTTCTAATTTCGGGCGGATTAAAAAAATATTTCCCTAATTTCGAATGAATTAACAAGATCCATTCCTAATTCTGGATGGATTAGAGACAAATTATATAATTTTCTATTTTTTTATTATTGAATTTTTTTTTTATTTTTTAGAAAAAAATTGAGACAAATTTTTTTGTCCGCCCAAAATTTTTTTTACAGAAAACATATAAAAACTATTTTTTTAAACATCTATCTATATCTGAAGCTGATGAAGATGAAAGATTTGTAGTGGGTGAAGAAGAGACTAAAGCTGAAGAAGAGGCTGAAACTGAAGGAGATGAAGCGGCAATCCCTCTAACACTGGAGCAAAAATTAATGAAAGAAATAAAGAAATAGGAGAAAAGAATCATCAACACCATAAGGTCACAAAGGTCACAATGGTCACAAAGGTAGATCATAATGGTCACAAAGGTCATAAAGGTCACAATGGTCACAAGGGTTACAAAAGGTCACAAGGGTCACAAAAAGTCACCAAGGTCACAATGGTCACAAAGGATCAGTGTAATGGTCCATTTCTAATTAAACGAAAGTTAAAACCATCGAAGGCAAGACAAAATCCATATGTTGAACCTTCATCAATTGAGCCGCCGGCGAAAAGACCAAAAACACGTGGACTACCGGAGGCAAGACAAGAGCCGTCTGTTGAACATTCTTCAACCAAGCCACCAGCTAAAAGACCGAAAACATGATAACCATAAATAAGAGATGGACCAGCAAAAAGGGCAACAAGAGGAAAAGGGATAGCGAGATGGCGAAAGAGAGGTGTAGAAAAAGATGTTGTTGAAGAAGAGATGGTTCAAGAAGAATCCACAAAAAAGGTGCTTCAAGAACTTGCAAATCCTGAGGGGAGTCAGAATTTTGTGTGGAAGCCCAAGGGATTAGTACAGGGTAAGATATTCCGATCTTTTTCGTTTATTGATGCTAGTATTTCCCAATTGACGAGTCTATATAAATTTATTACGAAACTTTGCCAAGAGCGTTGGTGAAAATTGGTAATAGGTTATCCCCGGAAGCTAGAGTTTTGGGAGATTATACTAAAGGATGGTGTATGGTTGGAAGATGACATAATTTTTTTAACCCTTAGTCACGAATATCACAATGGTATTAGAGGTCACAATGGTCACGAAGGTCACAATGGTCACAAAAGTCACAATGGTCAAAAAGGTTATAATGATCATAATGGTCAAACAGATCACAATGATCACAGAGGTCAAAAGGTCACAAATGTCACAAAGGTTCAAAGTTCACAAAGATCATAAAGGTCACAACTGTCACAAAGATCACAATAACAATAAAATAATGCTAACAACAATAATAACAACAATCTAACGATTCAAATCCACAACAGTGACAAAAGTCTACCAAAACACATATTTTAAATTTTGTATGAACTTTTTATTTTGTTAGCACTTAAAAATAATAATAAAATAACAATAAACCCATAATAATAATAATAATAATAATAATAATAATAATAATAATAATAATAAATCCACAGCAATAATAAAAATAATAATAAACCTACAATAATAATAATATCAATAACGATTAAAAAGGTTCATCACTTTCAAGGGAAGGAATACTGAAACACATATTTCATAACATAACAACAATTACTTGAAATCAAATATTGTTGTTGGCAGACCCTGTTAGGGGGAGAAAGCGAAACACATGTGTTGCTCTATTGGAGACCAGTTTGAATGTGAGGGAACAATCTCGTTTTTGTCTATTGTCATGATAAAATGTTCTTAAATCTCACAACCACGCCCTTCCTTGATCGTTCATCCGTATTATCTTACATCTTCTACCGATCAGATCATTCTACTCGCAAACTATATTGGAAGGTTCTGCACCATCACCCAAGTTACATTAATAAACATGATTAAAATCGAATAAGGAACCAAAGTGATATATGATGTATCGGTTTGTAGTCACTAATCACTGCATCTACGACCATATTAGATGTGTGGTAGTTGTCGTAAAATAGGTATATGTTTGATGATGATGAATATTTTAAATTACACAAATCGTTTCCGAAACTAGAAACGTGAAAAATATGTCACCATCATGATGAAAAACTACAAAATCACCAATTAAAAAATCATGGTCCTTCGAGAAATCTTTCCATCCATCTGATTTGAAAGACCAGGCTATTCCGCTCGCTCTCAAGAGCTTGAGTAGACCGTTCGTTCAACTCGACTAGACGTCCCCCATGGCTGCCTTTTAGTGATGACATCGGTACTCTGAATAGGCCCAATTATAAATACCCCTAACCGTTCCTCGAACAATGTGATATCTCACACCGGATGTAAATCTAGGGTCGTCCAACCTGATTTCTCACATTTGGTTAGACACATTCGATTTAACAGTTTTCGTGTTATTGTTCCTCGTTTTTCCTTCGATATGCTCATCGAAGAACTTCATCCTAATGTCCTGCAACAAAAAGCAAAAGAAAAAAGGTATATCTCTACATTCTCTACATGTAACAGACATAGAGAGACATATGGAGGAGATTACAATGTAGTGTTTGAGATATCAAGGAAAAATCACTTTGACGAAATGTGAGAAACGTGGGGTTTGAGAAATTTTTAATAGAGAGTGATGAAAGATATTGAGAGTTAGAGAGATAGATGGATGGAAGATGATGAGAGTTAGAGAGATAGATGGATGGGAGATGAGAGTGTAACGTATTCAGTAAAAGGCAAAGGCTGGCATTTGAAAAGACAAAAATCTGACATCGAAACGATGGAACGGTACAACGTGTTGTATTGTACAACCTTTGACCAACTTTGAACACACGTTGTTGAAATGTTGGGCAAAAGTTCAGCGGGAATAACGGGTCCCACATGTTCCCTAAAAACCGTAGAAGGTTACAGAGGTCACAAAGGTCACAAATTACATTGGACGTTTAAGTTGTACTTTTGATACATTTAGAAACATAAATCATGTTAATTTAGATATTTTATAACGTCAAACAATAGTTAAAACAGATTTTTTTTCCATGTGTTGCAAGAAGTGTAGAACGGATAAATGTGTTTCAAAAGTGAAATTAGAGTTTTAAGAACTCTTTGGATGAATTTGAATAAATTTCAAAAAAAAATTGATATTTCATCAAATTTTGACATTATTAATATTATTGTCTATATGGAATCCTATTTAAACATCAACAATTCAAAAAATTTGAAAATAACATTTCTAAAAAAACGTTGCATGGGTCACAAAGTCACAAAAGTCATAAATTTTCATATGACATAACAATAAATTTCTCCCACAATATTTATTACGGTCTCAAATCTTTTACTTTACATCACAATAATATAGAACATAAATTGTTTGTCGCCATTTTTTTGACATTTTTATTGAACATTTATTAACTTTAAAATCCATTATACATTTTTTTCCAAAAAAAATTGAATTTAATCATTCAAACTAATTAGGGATATTGTTTTCAATAAGATTCTTCTTTTTTGTATATTTCAAATTTTATATCTAAATTTATAATGATATTTTTCAGCAATTAACTTCCTGAATTTTCTTATTTTCTTGTTTCTGCAAAGCAATTTAAAGCAACACTTTAAAAAATATATCTTTTTTTTTGTAAAGCATTTTTTATTTTCACTATGCACTTCAAATTTAGTCATATAATGAAAAACATGTAGCAACCAAAATGAGAAAAGAAACGTGGAGCACGGCTACAAAAAATTTACAATGTTGCATGTCAACAACATCAAGAAAATTAAACTTCGACATCCCAATTCCAAATCAATTCCAAAATTTTGGATACAATGTATAAATTTGATATCACCAATTAAATATATAATATCAGATACAAACTAAAATAGCTCAAATAAATGGATGACATGAAATATGTATCTTATTTCGAATTCCAATCTTTAAATTAGAATGTATGATCATATTGGTGTAATTTGGACGAAAGAAAGAAAGAATGGATCACTAATTTTCTAGCTGGATTTGGCTTGCAATTATATATAGCTTATGGAGTGATTGTAATGTTATAACTAGATGGATTCGGATGTATAAAAATTTACTAGCTGGATATGGCTTGCTATTTAATATTAATAGGGATAAGGAACAATTTCGAAGTCAAAGAAGAAATGAAGGTTAAAGTGCAATTCTTGTTGACTACTTTTGTCTCTTGAGAAGAGCAAATGTATCAACACGTAACCATAAACAATTCGTCCAACCATTTTTTATTACTTACGTGAATTAAACAATGATTTCGTGCCTAAATCCATAATATTGCTTAGCTGTTAAAATAAATTTTGTTTGTGTAAAATTCTTATTTAGAAAATTCTTATTTTTTTTCTTTCGTGAAGATCATAGAAACCCTTTGTTTGGGCAAAGGAAAAGGAGTCCATCCACAAGTTTATGATGGATAAAAAAACATATTAATTATATTATAATAAAACTAAAGATGGATAGTATGATAAAATTGTTAATTTACAAGATTATCTCGAAGTTTCTCCTACGATTTGCGGGATTCCATTATAATATTTATATATATATATATATAGATATTACCAAAAAATGATTCGCAACCTAAAAACATGTAATGGACCAAAAGTTCCAAAGAAACTTCCTCGTTTAAAAAAGTATTTAGGGTATTATTGAAACTCTACGTTAAGAACAATAAAAGAGTTAAGGAGAACTTCCTTGTTTAAAAAAATAAAAAATTAGGGTACTACTGAAACGGGTAACTTCAAAAATATCCTCATAGGGCTAAAACATTTCAAAAATATCCTTCCCGAAAAATAAAAAATTTTTAACTTCAAAAATACCTTTATAAATATTGATATTCCCAAAATACCCATGCGACCTTACGACCCAGTTCGACCCAGCGATCCAGTTTGACCCTGCGACCCTTGTTCCTCTGCGACCCTTGTTCCTCTGCGACCCTTGGACCCCTGCGACCTTTGTCCCTCTTCGACCCTTGTTCCTCTGTGACCCTTGGACCCCTGCGACCCTTGTCCCTCTGCGACCCTTGTTCCTCTGCGACCCTTGGACCCCTACGACCCTTGTCCTTCTGCGACCCTTGGACCCCTGCGATACTAATTTATTATTTACAAATTATTTACAAATAATATGAATAAAATTTTGAAAATACAGCTCAAATCAAAATATGTTGGACCCGTGCGACCCTTCCGACCATTGCGACCCTTCCGACCATTGCGACCCTTCCGACCCTGCCGACCATTTCGACCCTTTCAACTAGTCTTTTCAATGTCAGACTACTACTTTTTCCAGGTTCTAGCTATGCTTTTTTATTTTACCAATACCACATTGAAGACCTATATTAAAGGTTCTTTAATGTGTCAATACATGCACCTTGGTCATTCTTTGTAATTATTGTCTTTCTGGATTTTAGGAGTCCATTTATTTTTCGTTATAAATAGAGGAGGAAAAACCGTAAAACTACAACAAGCACCAAATCATCTCTTGTTTCGAGTCTTTCATTCTCTCAAAAAGGGCGATTTCTAACATCTAACCCTAAATTCTCTGAAAAATCCTTGTTACCTTGTGACCGTCAATGGAGCATTTCTTGCGGGGAAGGGCTCCGATGAGTCATTAATCTTCGGAAAATTTGACCTTTTTTTCTTTCCTTTTTTTTCTCGAACTTCTTTTTGCCTTTTCTTTGTGATGTATCTGCACTACATAAGGTCTTGGTAATCGGCGGACTCTGAAATCAAGTTGTCTCCGCGTTACCTAAGGTCACGGTTGGAGGTCATTTGCTACCGTTGAACTCACCATACATGACTCAAAGCCCGAAATGTCAATGGAGCATTTCTTGCGGGGAAGGAGTCATTAATCTTCGGAAAATTTGACCTTTTTTTCTTTCCTTTTTTTTCTCGAACTTTGCCTTCTTCTTTCTCGAACTTCCTTTATCTTTTTCTTCAACTTTTTTCTTTCCTTTTTTTAACCGTTGGGACCTTTGAGACCTTATGTAACCTTATGTAACTCTTGTGACCTTTGTAACCTTTGAGACCTTATGTAATCAATATTTAAACGTTGAAAATGTCTTATTTTGCATCTATTGTTCGTAAGATTATGACCCAATATGACCCGTTATGCGACGCTCAATCGGATTAAATTATTATCAGGTTTAAACGGGTACGACTCATGCGACCACACATATGACCCATGGACGACTCATGCGACCAAACATTACCCATGGACGACTCATGCGACCAAACATTACCCATGGACGACTCATGCGACCAAACATTACCCATGGACGACTCATGCGACCAAACATGACCCATGGACGTCTCATGTGCCCAACATAATTGACCCATGCGACCCATGTGACCCTTTGCAGTCCGAATCTTTTCTTCCGACCCATGTGACTCCTGTCTGCCGACCCACGTGACTCCTGTCTGCCGACCCATTTGACCCTTTGTACAATAATAGTAAATCCACAAAAACATCGATACTAACAATAATACATTCTATTGAATAATAGTAAAAAAACCAACCAAAAACTAACATGAATTTTGTTGTTCAAATGAAGTTCAACCAAATACAAAAACCAACCAAATACAACAGAATTCAATCTATGAAGATTATAGGGGCAAGCAGTAGACAAGGTACATCATCGAGAATGGCGTCCAGTTTGACTTTGAGGGTACAACCGACGTTAAAGCCATTATCTTGAAAAAACTTTGTCCAACCCCTGATGATGCTAGCGCCACCGCGTTTCACGGGCCTTAGATGTGCCTCCCAAACGTCTGTGTAATTGGTTGTCAGATCAACCTTACTTCGTCTACCGCAAAGACCATTCGACCTCGCAAACTGTATCGGAAGTGTCTGCGATAACCGAATAAATTTACAACAATATCAAACTAATGCATATACGACCAGATTTGATGAATCGAATAAATCGGTTTGAGTTCACTTACCACTGCATTTACGGCCAGATTTGAACGTGTGACTGGTACCATGAAAATCCTCTCTTCAGAAGAAGATGACCCTGACATCGAATTGCCGTCACCAGTCGTTTGCATTTTCGGCAATATGATGATGATGATGATGATGAGAGTTAGAGAGAGAGTTTAATTATTAGAAAAAAGGAAACTGTTGGAATACGAATCGCCGTCAGATGGAATTCGAAAAGTTTTTTCAAATTTTGGTGAAAAGTTCGGCGGGAATTCTGGTGAAAATGAAATAATTCCAAATGAGGGTCGCATGGGTCGCATGATCGCATGTGTTGATGAATAGATGCGAACTCGGCGAATTTACGGGTTTAAGATGATAAAATGACAAAAACCAATCAAACAATACATTTACAACGTCAAACTAATGAATTCCAAATTAGGGTCGCATGGGTCGCATGGGTCGCATGGTCGCATGTATTGATGAATAGATGCGAACTCGGCGAATTTACGGGTTTAAGATGATAAAATGACAAAAACCAATCAAACAATACATTTACAACGTCAAACTAATGAATTCCAAATTAGGGTCGCATGCGTCGCATGGGTCGCATGATCGCATATATTGATGAATAGATGCGAACTCGACGAATTTACGGATTTGGGATGATAAAATGACAAAAACCAATCAAAACAATACATTTACAACGTCAATCAACGGTTAAAACAGATTGTGACCCATGTGTACCTAGTTGAGTTGTGTATAACCAATGCCCGTGTTTCAAAAGTGATAGTAGTGTTTTAAGAACTCGGGGGATGATTAAACAATACATTTAACATTTTCTTCAAATGTCGATATTATTTATATTATTATCTATATTGATTCTAAATTAGACATATACAACTCAAATATATTGTTAATGGCATATTGATAATGGCATGGGTCGCTTGGTCGCATATATGCCAAATTAGGGTCGCATGATCGCATATATTGATGAATAGATGCGAACTCGACGAATTTACGGGTTTAGGATGATAAAATGACAAAAACCAATCAAAACAATACATTTACAAAGATTCCAAATCAAAACAATACATTTACAAAGATTCCAAATCAAAACAATACATTTACAAAGATTCTAAATCAAAACAATACATTTACAAAGATTCCAAATCAAAACAATACATTTACAAAGATTCCAAATCAAAACAATACATTTACAAAGATTCCAAATCAAAACAATACATTTACAAAGATTCTAAATCAAAACAATACATTTACAAATATTCTAAATCAAAACAATACATTTACAAAGATTCTAAATCAAAACAATACATTTACAAAGATTCTAAATCAAAAAAATACATTTACAATATTCTAAATCAAAACAATACATTTACAAAGATTCAAAGTCAATCAAAGATTCTGCACGCATTCTATTTCCACTGGAGAAATAGTTCACTAAGGGTCGCAGGGGTCGCATGGGTCGCATGAGTTCACTGGAGAAATATTACATTAGCAGAGAGTGACCCAACACCGTCACCTAACTCACCCCCGCAACTCGTCAATGACTACGTAGACCCTGAGTCCGCCGATTACCAAGACCTTGAGTAACACATAGACAGCACGATGCCCTGCGTCGACAATGGTGACTGCGCCACGCAGGTCACAAAGGTAAAAAAGATTTTTCATAGAAATATGGGTTAGATACGCATACTAAGAGAAGAGACGTAGACGTTAACTTATAGCCATGGGTCGGAAGGGTCACATGGGTCGGAAGGGTCACATGGGTCGGAAGGGTCACATGGGTCGGAAGGGTCACATGGGTCGGAAGGGTCACATGGGTCGGAAGGGTCACATGGGTCGGCAGACAGGAGTCTGACAGCAAAAGGACAAGTCACATGGGTCGGAAGAAAAGATTCGGACTGCAAAACAACAAGTCCATGGGTAGGAAGGGTCACATGGGTCGCATGGGTCACATTGGTGGCAAAACAGGAGTCTGACAGCAAAACGACAAGTCGCACGAGTCGCATAGGTCGCATGAGTCGAACAAGGGTATTATGTGGTCGCATGAGTCGTCCATGGGTTACAAAGGTCACAAAAGTTATTCTGATGATATTCTATGAGATATTCTGGATATTTTCTGATATCTTATTTAAATCAGAATTATTTTCGAAGATTGTATAATATTATGCGATATTATATTTCCTTTTCCGTATAATATTTTCGAAGATTGTATATTGATTCGACTTCTTTCATAATCTTACGAACAATAGATGCAAAATAAGACATTTTCAACGTTTAAATATTGATTACATAAGGTCTCAAAGGTTACAAAGGTCAGAAAGAGGTTTAAGAAGAAGAACATGAAGATGAAGAGTAAAAAAAAGCCAGAAAGAAGAGGAACAAGCAAATTTAATCGTTTGCGTCATCTTATTTCCATCACTATCCTCTAAATAAAACTTGGAACCTGAGCTCCAATCTATTGATTTCTTCTTCCTCATCAACCCACAGTTTATTCGGGTTTTGTCATACTCCTCCTTCACAAGCTTCACGAAATGCTCCGTTGACATTAAAACGATATTAGAAAGAGAAAGAGAAATCACCCGACGATTACCAAGACCTGGGTCGACCATGTGACCTTCGTGACGAAACAAGAGATGATTCGGTGCTACAAATTGTTGTAGCTTTTCGGTTTTAAAAGTGATAGTAGTGTCTTAAGAACTCGGTGGATGATTAAACAATACATTATTACAGGAAGCATACATAGGAGAAGAATTCAGCAAAGTTAGAGCAGATTCTTGCGAGGAGATAAGCGAGGAGCATTGGAGATCAAGCACCACCACTTCGGTTTTGTTTGGTTTTTATGTTCCTTAGACTTTGGTAATCGGCGGACTCAGGGTCTATGCAGTCACTAACGAGTTACGGGGGTGACTTAGGTGACGGTGTTGGGTCACTCTCTGCTAATGTAA
>CM071875.1:7730496-7747483 GCA_036759665.1 Gynandropsis gynandra
AGGGATCCGGAGCATGGAGGATCTATTGAAGATATTGGTCGATGAATAGGGAGCATTCTCTTTCTCTTTCTATGTCGAATTTAGATTACTTTTGTTTCGTTTCCTGAGTTCATGTCTAAGTAGATCTATTGCCATAGGTTAGAGAGTATTGCCAACATGTAGTGAAGTCTTGTGGTTGATGAATGGTGGATCTTAATGCTTTCATGCTTGTACGCCACTCGATATGAATGAATTTGGTATTTGATCATGTTTTTCAGATTTCATGGTTGATCTTAATGCTTTCATTACTTGTACGCCACTCGAATGAATGATGTTAGAAGTCTAATAAACCAATGCCAGGGCATTAGACTTTGGAACTTAGCCATGATTTAGGGTTTAATCGGTTTAGAATCTACGCCAGGTCAATCGATTGAATCTAGGGATTAGGATAGCGGTCGTAATGCGTCTATCCATGTAAGATACGCAATGGATACATTGGTATATGCATGCTAGATAGTGGACAAGTCTACGCCAGTCAGTTCCTATAGGAGAGCTTGAATTCCCTGAACTCATGATAGTATCTAAGACCAATTATCTCGTTAGAACTTCGCTACATCGTTGTGCAACTCTTGATACCTATGGTGATTTGTCGCTGAATCATTCCTATCTTTAGTTTAGTTAGTTTGCATTTGCATTCCTTCTACTGTTGATTTTACATGTCTTATTCATTAGTCTAATAGCTTTAGAGTTGCATCAATTCCTTGTGTTCGACCCTAGTTGCTACACGATCTGTATCCTTGCGGAAGCGTTAGTCTAGGTAATTTATTACTTGAGTCTACGCACATCAATACTCTCCAAGTCGAAACATCTTGGGCAAAGCTGTTCTTATAATATCCATCACCGAATTAATATGTGACTCCTTCAACCTTCTCTGGCAGTTGTATACCGTGATGCATCAGGTTTTGAAATCCACTTTCATAGTTACCCAATGACAAGGCATATATCGATTTTCGGGTGATGGAATGTTTACACTCGAGAGCAAGCCATCATACTCCTCCATTGTTTTACCATCTCGTAATGGATAGATGCCCTCCAAAGAATCAATAAGAGTCTCTAGAAATTCTTTCATATCCTCGTACATCCACGTCGTGAGTGTCTGTATGAAAGCAATAGGACAAACGTAATAATTTCGATATCATTCTGGGAATCTCCTGATGCGATCATACAACTCGAACAATGCCTCATCCAAATGCTGCAAAAAAAATTAACACACATGAATACATCTGATCCAAAATGACCTATGTGACCTTTATGAATTTCGTGACTAAGGGTTAAAAAAATTTACATCATCTTCAAGCCATACGTCATCCTTTAATATGATCTCCCAAAACTTTGTCCCTCTAGTTCAGATTTTCACCAACGTTGTTGGCGAGGTTTCATCATAAAATTATATAGATGAGTCAATTTAATACCACTGGCATCAATGAACGAGCGCTCTTTGGTTATCTTGCCATTTTCCAATCCCTTGGGCTTCCACACAAAATGTCGATTCCCTACATGTTCTTGAACCACCTTTTTCTGTGGGTTCTTGAACCACCTATTCTATGGGTTCTTAAACCACATCTTATGTGGGTTCCTCTACAGCAACAGCTTTCCCTCGCCTTCGCCCTTTCCCTCACCCTCTCCCTTTCCTCCCGCTGCCCTTGTTGTTGGTCCACCTCATGGGTTTTGTTCCTCAAATGTTTTTTGCTCTTAACTTTCGTTTAATTACTGTTTTATTATCACACTCATCCGATGAAGCTCCAACATCTTCATAAAAATTACTTCATTCATTGGACTCATCCTTCGTGACCCATGTGAAATATGTGACTAATACGACCCTTGGAAATATGCCATCCATGGGACATATGCGACCTTTGTGACCCATGCGTCCTTTTGTGCCCTATGCGACTCATCCGAGATTTTGTGACCCATGCGACCTGTACGACCTTTGTGACTCAAATGACCTTTATAACTCAATATTCTTACTTGGTGGTACTTTGACCTCTTTGATTGGAACTTCTAGACTTCTCTCAGTACCAACTTCAACAGTGACCTCTTCGATAGGAACCACTAAATTATCCTTGGTAGAACCTCATCAGGAACACCAATGGCAACATGTGAATAAAAATTACTTCATTCATTAGATTCATCCTTCGTGACATTGATGCAACCCATGCGACATCTTCTACATATACGACTCATGGGACATATGCGACCCTTGAGACATATTAGACCCTTGCGACTTATGTGAATCATGCAACCTTTGTGACCCATGTGACTCAGAAACCTTTATGACCCATGTGACTTATACAACATTTGTGATCCATGCGACCTTTTCACTCAAATTACCTTTGTGACTCAATATTACTTATTTGGTGGTTTCTTGGTCACGACCAGCTAAAGCGAAAGTTCCATTAAAGAGCGTTTCCTATACAAGGCGAGCCCCTATCTTCTAAAGTTAAGGGGGCAGAAATCTCACATCCCAGAAAGACCTTATTTTTCATCAGCCAAAGGAACTACTTCGTTAGGATTGGGGAATTGATGCGATTCTTCCAATCCCATTTGAAATGGATGGTGTGAGTTTGTCAAATGCTCGACAACGAGATTCAAGCTGGGGAAATGGTTCTTTTTGCCAAAAAATGCACCTCACCCTCTCGACGCTGACCAAGAGCCGACCAGAGTGACACACGACGGCGACTGCTTGACCTCTTTGACTAGAACTTCTAGAGATTCCTCAACACCAACATCAGCGGCGACCTCTTTGACAAGATCCACTGGAGTATCTTCGGCAAGAACCTCCTCAAGAACACCAACGGCAGCATCAGCATAAAAATTACTTCATTCATTAGACTCGACCTTCGTGATATTGATGAGACCCATGCGACATTTGTACATATGCGACCCCTGGGACATATGCGACCCTTGCGACATATGCGACCCTTGCGACCCATGGACAATTGTGAACCAAGTGGACTCATGCGACCTTTTGATTCAAATAACCTTTTTGACTCAATATTACTTAGTTGGTGAAACTTTGACAGAAGCAACCACTGAAGGAACCTCTTTAGCAATGTATTCAATTAGGGGAATGCTGGCGGCATATGTAATATTGTCCATTAATCTTGAAATGTTTGTCACATTCTCTTCTGAGCCATCTCGAGAGTCATTTTCAGCCTCTGTCTTCACCGTCTCTTTTTTGGTTCTTCTCTTGATACACGATATTTACGTCGAAGGAATTCAAAATCATCATCTCTCATAGGGTCGGAAGATTGGTGTTTACCTTTGGGATTTTGCGTGTATCTTTCCCGACAGACTTTGATTTTGCATTGTCATTACCTTTGGGATTTGTCGCCTTTGATTTTGGTGATTCTTTTCTCTGACTTCTTTATTTCCTTTATTAATTTTTGCTACAGTGTCAGAGGAACTACAGCTTCTTCTCCTTCAGCTTCAGCTTAATCATCACCTTCTCCTTCAGCTTCAGCTTCAACATCACCTTCTCCTTCTTCATCAGCTTCAGCATCACCTACACATGTTTCCTCTTCATCAGCTTCAGATATGGGTGGAACGTCCACAACCTCTATTACCTTTCCACCCATGCTCTTCTTCCTCTTAGTCCCATCTCCTTCCTTATTTTTTTATCATCAAAAGCTGCTTTTCGCTTCAAGAGTTCTTGTTTACGGATGTTCTCCTAACAAATACCCTTTGTATTTCTATGTAGACGTTCCATCCATATCCGAACATCGAGTTCGTTGCATCCCTCATAATCCTCCAGATCAAAAATTAAAGCTTCTTCATCATGTTCAACACGAAGAATGCTTCGAATATCCTACAAAACAAGAAATAACCATTATGACCCTTTGTGACCCTGGTGACCATTTTGACCCTTGTATAATTGTTACTTTAGAATCTTCGATCTGCCTCATCGCATCTGCATACTTCGGGTTAAAATTGGATTTAACCATCTTCTTGCACATCCTTGGGCATGATGGATCTGCATCCATAACATAAACATACCATCTGTTTCTGTCCAAACAAATGCTGGTTTCGAATGGAAGTAACTGAAACATAAAAAATGATAAGAATAAAAAAAGTACGAAAACATTCATGTTACTCGAATAATATATAATACTTACCATTAGTGGGATAATAAAACTGCCACAATGCCATTTTGGTTTCGGTGATTCCCCGCTAATGTGCTTGTAGCAAGTATTCACAAGCTTATCGAATGTGTAAAGCCCCCATAGAAAGCCTTCACAAAATTCCAAGTTATCAACCATGTTAATAATTCATGGCAGATAAAATTTTTTGATGAAGGCTTGTGATCCAGAACTTGCCACAACAACATCAAAATTTCCAAACTCGTCCACTCGCGGAATTCTTCGCCTTCACAAGATTTTCACTCACTTGTGCAACATTCACCTTTCCACGGTCGAAATTCTTCAGCCTGAATTTCGAATGTATCACCTTTTTTAAACTCAATCCTTTGGGATAGGGTTAGCAGTTCAATCTTGTAATTAGTGCATGCTCCATTTCTTTCTCACTTAAAAATTTCTTTAGTCTCGACTTTGAAAAACTTGTTGTGTTTAGTTTTTTTAATATCTGTTTTTTTTTTTGTATTTTTAAGAATTTGACATAATATTTTATGTTGAGTTAATATTTAGGAAATAGTTCAAGAGTGGCTAAGAAATAGACCACTAAGACCAAGTTCTTGTAGATGTCTTTATAAATAACAGGAATCATAGAAAAGCTGAAATGAGATTTTATACAGCCCCAAAACCAATCTCTTTACACTTGGTGTTCTAGTTCAAATTTGATTTCAGATCATAGTTAAGAGTTATGGCTTCTGTGGGTCATGATGGTAGGCTGTCAAGAACCCCTCCTCGTCGTATTCATCGACTCTTGTCAGAGTCAACTCCACATAGTGCTCGTGAAAGGCGTGATGTTGGTCATACAGTGGTGATCGAACGCGTCGTAAAAAAGAATTCTGGTACCATTGTCTACCCAATGCTTGCAGGGTCAAACCGAGAGTGATCCTTGGTGATGCGAGTTAATCTGTAAATGCAAGGCCTATGGGAGGCCATCGATCCCGGAATGGCTAATTATCATCACGAAAAGCTTGCACTCTCAACAATTCTTCGTGTAGTGCCTCCGGAGATGCACGCAACGATGGCTGTAGAGAAATTGGTGTGAGAGGTGTGGAAGACTATGCGAATAATGCGCGTTGGTTTTGATTGCGTTAGAGAGCTAATGCTTAAAATCTCAGCAAAGAGTTTAGTGAGATTTGTTTCAAGGATGGTGAATCTGTGGATGATTTCACCACGGGAATCATGAACCTTGCAACGAACCTTAGAGTGCTCGACGAGATAGTAACAAATGTGGGGTAGTGAAGAAGATATTGCAGGTGGTGCCTGATAGATTACAGTAGGTAACCATATTTATTGAGACTCTCCTTGATCTCACCACGATCTTGATGGAGGTGGTCGTGGGTCGTCTTCGTGCTGTGGAGGAGATATACAGACTCGGTTTTTCTGGAGTAAGTGAGGGGCAAAATTTTATCTAACCGAGGAAAAGTGAGAAGAACTTCGAAAACGACGTGATAGAGAAGGGCACTGCGACGGTAACACATCTGATCGATGACGTGAAAAGAACAAAGGAAGATGAGAGAGTGGGTCTAGTGGTGGAAACTCAAATTTCAAGGCCCAACAGCAGGGACAAGTCCAAAGATCAGTGTAGAAGCTGTGGAAAGTATGGTCATTGGACTAAAGAATGTTGGTCAAAACCTAAGAAGTTGGAACATACCCATGTAGTCTTAGAGGAAGAAGATATGTTACTGTTTTTGAAAAAAAACCCCTAAAAACTCCAAATCTAGAATTGTTTCCTTCTTTGGAGTCGGCTCACACGTGTGATATCGATCCCCCACGATGTGCTCCATTTTAGCAACAATCGTGTACTCAGTCGAGGGAATCTCCTCAAGTGATGTCCATCGAGACGAGGTAATGGAACCAGACCATCTGCCTAGATGAGAAGGTTCTAGTTCATCTCATCCTAGAAGAGGAGAACAATGTCGAGAAATGGATCATTGACATTGATCCAACCAACCATATGATGTGAACTGTGTTCGTGGATTCAGACAAAATTGTGAAAGGCACCATGAATCTGGTGCTTCAATCGAAGGATTAGTGGCGCAGGGTGCAAAAGATACATGGAGATGTAATGCGAGATTTAGACACTTAAACTTCCCGAGTTTGAGAAATATAGTGTAGGAGGAGATGGTACGAGGCTTGCCACCAATAGAATAGGTGGACTAGGTTTGTGAGGGGTGTTTTGTTAGTAAGAAATTATGTTTATCATTTCTGAAACAAGCCAAGTTCAGGGTTGATTCTTTGCTAGGGTTGGTACATGGAGACATATGTGGCCAATTTTCACTTGCAACACCAAGTGAGAAGAAATATCTTCTACTTCTCATCAATGATCGGAGTCATTACATGTGGGTAATCTTGCTACCTTCCAAAGATCAAGCTGCGACCGTAGACAGACACTTCCAAGCGGCGGCAGAAGTTGAGTCCGGGCAAAAACTGGGAACACCTCGCACGGATCAAGGAGGAGAGTTCACCTATACAGATTTCAGAGAGTTTTGTGCAGATCGTGGGGTGCACCGACAGCTGACCATGTTGTATTCTCCATAAAAAATGGTGTAGTGGAGCAGAGAAATGCCACAATAGTTGGGACTGCTCGCAGCATGTTCAAGGCTAAAGGGCTACCATAGTGGTTTTGGGGAGAGGTGGTCACCGCAGCTGTTTATCTTCTAAACCGCTCACCAAAGAAGAGAGACGGAATTACTTCGTATGAGGCATGCTATGGGAGAAAGCCTATCGTTCATCATCTTTGAACTTTTATTAGATATGAAATGGGATCAAAGGTGTATCAAGCCTACGATTCGACTAAAAATGTGTTCATGTGACACTAGATGTGGTGTATAATGGAACAACTCAATGGAGATGGAGCAGCAAAAATGTAATAATGTGGAGTACGATGGGTGATTGATGTTGGATTCTGCAACCGTACTTTGGCGTACATACACGGAAAACACACAAACCACTCCCTCGACTAACCAATTTGTGTCACCGGCCACTATTTCTAATGAATCCGACGTGAAAATCTCGAGGCACAATCCCCGATTATAATATCAGAAGTAGATTTGTATCACCATGGCTTTGAAGGAGATAAGTTAGATGCTGATTACGATGGTGATTACGGATAAGCTTACCTCGTTAGACGAAATGGTATGATACCGAAGTTGGCGAAATGCAATGAGGGAGGAGCTAGGAACGATAAAAAAAACTTGGACGCTCATCGATATTCTTCGAGGCCGTAGAGTACTAGGCCTCAAGTGGGTGTTTAAGGTAAAAAAATAAGCATGACACAGCTGCAAGACAGAAAACAAGGCTCGTTATGAAGGGATATGTGCAATGCAACAACATTGACTAAGATGAGGTCTTTGCTCCGGTGACACGTATGGAGGCTACTCGTCTTCTCTATGCATTGGCCACACATGAAGGATGAGAAGTCCATCATATGGACGTCAAATCTGCATTTTTGAACGTGGATCTTTAAGAGGAGGTCTACGTGGAGCCACCACTGGGTACAATTAGCAAGGGAAATGACCACAAAGTACTCAAGCTTCACAAAGCCTTATATGGACTACATCAAACTCCACGAGTCTTAAATTAGAATCTGGACAAAGGCTTAAGATCTCTTGGATTCAATAAGTGTGCATTGGAATATGTATATTATAGCCGAGGGGAAGGAGCCGAGAGAATGGTGATAGGCATATACGTCGATGACTTGATGATTACAGATGCCAACAACATCAAAATTTTGAGTTTCAAAAAGGAAATGGTTGGTTTGTTCCAAATGAGTGATTTGGGGCTGTTGTATTATTACTTGGGTATTGAAGTGAAGCAACAAGATGGTCGTATATCACTCAGTCAAAGAACTTATGCAGTCAAGATTCTGGAAAAAGGAGGGATGGCAGGCTGTAATCCTTATCAAGCACCAATGGAACCACATTTAAAGCTGAGCAAGGAGAGTAAATGTCCATTAGTGGATGAGACCATGTACCAAAGCATCATTCGGAGTCTCAGGTACTTGGTTCACACTCGCCCAGATCTTGCTTTTTCACCATCTTGCAACACTAAAGCACATCTTGTGGTACATTGCTAGCACAAGTTGGGGGCTATTTTATGCAAGAAAGGAAGGGAAAACCCAAATTTGAGAGGATTCGATGACAGTGATCTAGCTGGTGATGTCAACACTCAGAGGAGCAGATTGGGAATCATTTTCTTCCTTGGATGATAGTCCGATTAGTTGGCAGTCTACAAAACAAAAAGTAGTTGCGTAATCAAGCTATGAAGCTGAGTATACTGCTGTTGCAACTGTTGCCTGCCGACCTGTTTGGTTGGCTTGATTACTTATTGAGTTTACAAACTCTGAAATGAGAAAACCGATGCTGAGAGTGGGAAACAAGTCTGTTATTTCTCTTATTAAGAATCCAATACATCATAATCGAAGTAAGCACATCGATACAAGATACCATCTCATCTGAAAATAAGAAGAAGATGGACAGAATGAAGTAAATTTGATCAGATTGAAGTAAAGTTGATTAGATGTGAAGAGCAATTTGATTATATTAGATTAGATTAGATTTGGTCTCCTTGAAGTCTGAAAAAATACAACACACAAGCTTAGGAGGAGAAATACCAGAATAACTTGTTGTGCTTAGTTGTTTTTTTAACGACTTTTTTTTTCCTTAAGAGTTTGACTTAATCTTGTGGATTGAACTAGTATTTAAGAAGTAGTTCAAGAGTGACTGAGAAATAGGTCATAAGTCAATGTTCTTGTAGTTGTCTTTACAAATAAAAGGAATAACTGAAAAGCTGAAGTGAGATTTTACACAGCACTAAAACCATTCTCTTTACACTTAGTGTTCTAGTTTACAAATTAATTTTATTCTAGACGAAATGTACTATATCCTACGCAATAGTATTCTCGAAAATGAAGCCAATAAACAAAAATAAAAGAGAAAGTTTGATATAACCATGCGTTTGAAACCATCTAGATAGGAAATCCACTGTATTGTTTTCTCATAACTATGAATGAGCAAAGAGCTGATTTTTAATACTTTGGTCAATATTTTTCACCATTATTCGTTGAGAGAGTAAACTGCTCCTCCAATTTTCCTCTACACTATAGAAGAGTAGATGCATTAAGAAAAGATGATTTTGAATCTTGTTGTCCATATTGTAAAGCGAGCAACATGTTACAAAATCTAAATTCCAACGAACTAAATTTTCGTAATGATGAAGTCACATTGAGATAAATATATAGACTCAATCATCTAAAGAGTGAATCATGTGGTGTTGCAAAGATCAATTACAAAGGTTTTGCAAAGCATTTTCAAGTTTATGTTTCAAATAAAATTCAACACTATTTGTAAGCGGATAAAAACAAGTCAATGTAAAGATAAGAATTCGAAATGATTCATCTACTCCAACTGCGGAATGCAGGAGACATCTGCTCTAATGAGCATCAGACTACCCTAGTCCGAGTGGATCAAATCATCTACACTTCACTCCACAACTCAATTAGGCTAGAAAGTGTTGGAACAAATCTATCGGTTATAATAGTACAGTATAATAAATTAACAAATATAATATATATAAATATCGATTTTCAATTGAGGTCTACACAAAGTAGTGTTTTGAAATAGATTTCGTTTCCGTCTAGAGCATGCATCGATTGCAAAAATTAGTTTTTTATGCCGAAACTACTTTGAGTGATATTTTATAAAACAAACATTAGGTTTTTCGAAGAATGGATTGGATATTTTTCTTTCATGATTAAAAAATTAAACTCAAATTAATCAAATAGTTCAAGAGACCAAAGGTCTAATCTTTGACAATTAATATATATTAAATGTCTATAAAACCATGCACAAACTCAATTTCAAAACACATCTCCAAACCTATGTCATTTATTCAATACGTGTAAGAACATAGATAATTAATAGATGTGGGATTATGTCCCTTCATATTCCACAACTTTCCATGTGGGACTGTGTACTTTAATATTCCATAACATTCCATTCATATTCTAATAGAGAGCACAATTACTTGGTCGAAATGAAATCACTAGAAGTCGTTGTCCGGAGAGAGCGTCACGAGCGCTCTTTGGTTATCTTGCCATTTTCCAATCCCTTGGGCTTCCACACAAAATGTCGATTCCCTACATGTTCTTGAACCACCTTTTTCTGTGGGTTCTTGAACCACCTATTCTATGGGTTCTTAAACCACATCTTATGTGGGTTCCTCTACAGCAACAGCTTTCCCTCGCCTTCGCCCTTTCCCTCACCCTCTCCCTTTCCTCCCGCTGCCCTTGTTGTTGGTCCACCTCATGGGTTTTGTTCCTCAAATGTTTTTTGCTCTTAACTTTCGTTTAATTACTGTTTTATTATCACACTCATCCGATGAAGCTCCAACATCTTCATAAAAATTACTTCATTCATTGGACTCATCCTTCGTGACCCATGTGAAATATGTGACTAATACGACCCTTGGAAATATGCCATCCATGGGACATATGCGACCTTTGTGACCCATGCGTCCTTTTGTGCCCTATGCGACTCATCCGAGCTTTTGTGACCCATGCGACCTGTACGACCTTTGTGACTCAAATGACCTTTATAACTCAATATTCTTACTTGGTGGTACTTTGACCTCTTTGATTGGAACTTCTAGACTTCTCTCAGTACCAACTTCAACAGTGACCTCTTCGATAGGAACCACTAAATTATCCTTGGTAGAACCTCATCAAGAACACCAATGGCAACATGTGAATAAAAATTACTTCATTCATTAGATTCATCCTTCGTGACATTGATGCAACCCATGCGACATCTTCTACATATACGACTCATGGGACATATGCGACCCTTGAGACATATTAGACCCTTGCGACTTATGTGAATCATGCAACCTTTGTGACCCATGTGACTCAGAAACCTTTATGACCCATGTGACTTATACAACATTTGTGAAACAAGCCAAGTTCAGGGTTGATTCTTTGCTAGGGTTGGTACATGGAGACATATGTGGCCAATTTTCACTTGCAACACCAAGTGAGAAGAAATATCTTCTACTTCTCATCAATGATCGGAGTCATTACATGTGGGTAATCTTGCTACCTTCCAAAGATCAAGCTGCGACCGTAGACAGACACTTCCAAGCGGCGGCAGAAGTTGAGTCCGGGCAAAAACTGGGAACACCTCGCACGGATCAAGGAGGAGAGTTCACCTATACAGATTTCAGAGAGTTTTGTGCAGATCGTGGGGTGCACCGACAGCTGACCATGTTGTATTCTCCATAAAAAATGGTGTAGTGGAGCAGAGAAATGCCACAATAGTTGGGACTGCTCGCAGCATGTTCAAGGCTAAAGGGCTACCATAGTGGTTTTGGGGAGAGGTGGTCACCGCAGCTGTTTATCTTCTAAACCGCTCACCAAAGAAGAGAGACGGAATTACTTCGTATGAGGCATGCTATGGGAGAAAGCCTATCGTTCATCATCTTTGAACTTTTATTAGATATGAAATGGGATCAAAGGTGTATCAAGCCTACGATTCGACTAAAAATGTGTTCATGTGACACTAGATGTGGTGTATAATGGAACAACTCAATGGAGATGGAGCAGCAAAAATGTAATAATGTGGAGTACGATGGGTGATTGATGTTGGATTCTGCAACCGTACTTTGGCGTACATACACGGAAAACACACAAACCACTCCCTCGACTAACCAATTTGTGTCACCGGCCACTATTTCTAATGAATCCGACGTGAAAATCTCGAGGCACAATCCCCGATTATAATATCAGAAGTAGATTTGTATCACCATGGCTTTGAAGGAGATAAGTTAGATGCTGATTACGATGGTGATTACGGATAAGCTTACCTCGTTAGACGAAATGGTATGATACCGAAGTTGGCGAAATGCAATGAGGGAGGAGCTAGGAACGATAAAAAAAACTTGGACGCTCATCGATATTCTTCGAGGCCGTAGAGTACTAGGCCTCAAGTGGGTGTTTAAGGTAAAAAAATAAGCATGACACAGCTGCAAGACAGAAAACAAGGCTCGTTATGAAGGGATATGTGCAATGCAACAACATTGACTAAGATGAGGTCTTTGCTCCGGTGACACGTATGGAGGCTACTCGTCTTCTCTATGCATTGGCCACACATGAAGGATGAGAAGTCCATCATATGGACGTCAAATCTGCATTTTTGAACGTGGATCTTTAAGAGGAGGTCTACGTGGAGCCACCACTGGGTACAATTAGCAAGGGAAATGACCACAAAGTACTCAAGCTTCACAAAGCCTTATATGGACTACATCAAACTCCACGAGTCTTAAATTAGAATCTGGACAAAGGCTTAAGATCTCTTGGATTCAATAAGTGTGCATTGGAATATGTATATTATAGCCGAGGGGAAGGAGCCGAGAGAATGGTGATAGGCATATACGTCGATGACTTGATGATTACAGATGCCAACAACATCAAAATTTTGAGTTTCAAAAAGGAAATGGTTGGTTTGTTCCAAATGAGTGATTTGGGGCTGTTGTATTATTACTTGGGTATTGAAGTGAAGCAACAAGATGGTCGTATATCACTCAGTCAAAGAACTTATGCAGTCAAGATTCTGGAAAAAGGAGGGATGGCAGGCTGTAATCCTTATCAAGCACCAATGGAACCACATTTAAAGCTGAGCAAGGAGAGTAAATGTCCATTAGTGGATGAGACCATGTACCAAAGCATCATTCGGAGTCTCAGGTACTTGGTTCACACTCGCCCAGATCTTGCTTTTTCACCATCTTGCAACACTAAAGCACATCTTGTGGTACATTGCTAGCACAAGTTGGGGGCTATTTTATGCAAGAAAGGAAGGGAAAACCCAAATTTGAGAGGATTCGATGACAGTGATCTAGCTGGTGATGTCAACACTCAGAGGAGCAGATTGGGAATCATTTTCTTCCTTGGATGATAGTCCGATTAGTTGGCAGTCTACAAAACAAAAAGTAGTTGCGTAATCAAGCTATGAAGCTGAGTATACTGCTGTTGCAACTGTTGCCTGCCGACCTGTTTGGTTGGCTTGATTACTTATTGAGTTTACAAACTCTGAAATGAGAAAACCGATGCTGAGAGTGGGAAACAAGTCTGTTATTTCTCTTATTAAGAATCCAATACATCATAATCGAAGTAAGCACATCGATACAAGATACCATCTCATCTGAAAATAAGAAGAAGATGGACAGAATGAAGTAAATTTGATCAGATTGAAGTAAAGTTGATTAGATGTGAAGAGCAATTTGATTATATTAGATTAGATTAGATTTGGTCTCCTTGAAGTCTGAAAAAATACAACACACAAGCTTAGGAGGAGAAATACCAGAATAACTTGTTGTGCTTAGTTGTTTTTTTAACGACTTTTTTTTTCCTTAAGAGTTTGACTTAATCTTGTGGATTGAACTAGTATTTAAGAAGTAGTTCAAGAGTGACTGAGAAATAGGTCATAAGTCAATGTTCTTGTAGTTGTCTTTACAAATAAAAGGAATAACTGAAAAGCTGAAGTGAGATTTTACACAGCACTAAAACCATTCTCTTTACACTTAGTGTTCTAGTTTACAAATTAATTTTATTCTAGACGAAATGTACTATATCCTACGCAATAGTATTCTCGAAAATGAAGCCAATAAACAAAAATAAAAGAGAAAGTTTGATATAACCATGCGTTTGAAACCATCTAGATAGGAAATCCACTGTATTGTTTTCTCATAACTATGAATGAGCAAAGAGCTGATTTTTAATACTTTGGTCAATATTTTTCACCATTATTCGTTGAGAGAGTAAACTGCTCCTCCAATTTTCCTCTACACTATAGAAGAGTAGATGCATTAAGAAAAGATGATTTTGAATCTTGTTGTCCATATTGTAAAGCGAGCAACATGTTACAAAATCTAAATTCCAACGAACTAAATTTTCGTAATGATGAAGTCACATTGAGATAAATATATAGACTCAATCATCTAAAGAGTGAATCATGTGGTGTTGCAAAGATCAATTACAAAGGTTTTGCAAAGCATTTTCAAGTTTATGTTTCAAATAAAATTCAACACTATTTGTAAGCGGATAAAAACAAGTCAATGTAAAGATAAGAATTCGAAATGATTCATCTACTCCAACTGCGGAATGCAGGAGACATCTGCTCTAATGAGCATCAGACTACCCTAGTCCGAGTGGATCAAATCATCTACACTTCACTCCACAACTCAATTAGGCTAGAAAGTGTTGGAACAAATCTATCGGTTATAATAGTACAGTATAATAAATTAACAAATATAATATATATAAATATCGATTTTCAATTGAGGTCTACACAAAGTAGTGTTTTGAAATAGATTTCGTTTCCGTCTAGAGCATGCATCGATTGCAAAAATTAGTTTTTTATGCCGAAACTACTTTGAGTGATATTTTATAAAACAAACATTAGGTTTTTCGAAGAATGGATTGGATATTTTTCTTTCATGATTAAAAAATTAAACTCAAATTAATCAAATAGTTCAAGAGACCAAAGGTCTAATCTTTGACAATTAATATATATTAAATGTCTATAAAACCATGCACAAACTCAATTTCAAAACACATCTCCAAACCTATGTCATTTATTCAATACGTGTAAGAACATAGATAATTAATAGATGTGGGATTATGTCCCTTCATATTCCACAACTTTCCATGTGGGACTGTGTACTTTAATATTCCATAACATTCCATTCATATTCTAATAGAGAGCACAATTACTTGGTCGAAATGAAATCACTATACGCAATGGATTAGAATAAGCATTGATCTAGGAATAGTGAAAAGTTGTAAAGCCCGCCTAAAGTCCATATGCACAATATCATAAAAGTTCCCCCCAAATTTGGGTTTCATTCTTTTAACACCTCAAAATTTAGTCCTAATCATATTATCTCTAAACTTTTCATTTTTTATCAAAAACTTGTCTCACTTAAATAGATATTAAGAACAGTTAAATTTATAATTTAAGTCCAGATTGTCTGTGAACTCTCCGGTGGGGCCCCATGTTCGTAAGATGATCAGTCTTATTGAACAGCTTGTGAAGCTGGGGTGCACACTAGGCAAAGACTTATCTCAAGATCTGATCTTGCAGTCATTGCCTGAGACGTTCTCTCCGTTCATTGTTAACTTTAACATGAACAAGATGGACATGGATCTGCATGAGATGCTGAACCAACTGATTGACTATGAGAGTCAGTCAGTGTCTAAGACGTCTAAGGGACATAGTGCCGTGATGATGGTCGACTCTTCTTTCAAGAAGGGCAAGGGCAACAAAAAGCCCAAGAAGAAGCTCCTTGGGCCCAAGGGTGGTGTGACCATACCCAAGGCCAAAAGGGGTAAATCTGACCAAGCTGATGCTGAGTGCTTCTTCTGTAAGAAGAAGGGGCATTGGAAGAGGAACTGCAAAGTATACCTGCAGTCTCTGAAGGGCAAGAAGCCAGGTAAGATTCTCATGGAAAATGTTTTCATGATTTTCTTAACTACTATTGATTCGTCTAGATGGTATTGGATACCGGTAGCAGTTTTATGATGCGTATCAGAGTTAAATAACCTAATCTACCCGCACGTGCACGGCACGTGTGTAGTATTTTAGGTGTCGATCCCACAGAGACTACGCAACACTACCTAAACTCGAACTAGGAATCAAACTTGCTAACGAAAGAATGGTGATGAGGAATGAAATACTAAATGTAAATAAACTACTTGGGTTCTAACGATAAGACAAACGTCCTAGGAAACCGGTTTCACCACAAGACTACCGAAACCGACGATCAATCTAGATATCTACCCTCTCTCAAGGCATAGACACGTGATCTAGACAAGTTGCCCCCTACTTTCGTGGCTGACACCATGAACTAAACCCATAAACTCTATGATTCGCCCGTTCACCCTCAACCGTTGCTACCCTACTTTCGTGGCCTAACCTCGGTTGTCCTAAACCTGACTTTCTAGTATTAGAATTCTCCTTTCGGTCCTTCTCCTAACCCCTAACACATGTATCTATGTGATCAGCGTAAACACAAGTAAATTTAAGCACTCAGATAGAGAATAGATAAACTAAAACGGGAAGATGCATCCAAAATGGATCAAAGGCGGTCTCGGGATAGCCAAGGGCTAATCCCTTCTCCTAGAACAAACAAACTACTCGCTCATGCATCTGTAAAGAAACATAAACATAGTAGAAAGTCTAAGGAACATAAAAACCAAACAAAACCGAAGTGGTGGTGCTTGATCTCCAATGCTCCTCGCTTATCTCCTCGCAAGAATCTGCTCTATCTTTCGCTGAATTGTTCTCCTCTGTAAGCTTGCTGTAATGACGTCTTTTTGTCTCCTTTTAAGCCTCCTAAGTCGGTCTAATTGTTTCCTAAAATGCCCCACGAGTTCCCTTATGTCTTAAGTTAAATTAACTTAAGTTTTGAGCAGGTTCGAGCCGCGACCCGCTCGGGTAGTGAGTGTGACCGCTCGGGTGCGGCTAGGGCAAGTCGTGCGTGCTGTGTGGCTGGAATGATGCCCGATCGGGCATGGCATGTGTGCCCGCTCGGGCACAAGGCAAAATGGTCGGGCATGCTTGCCCGAGTCGTGCTAAATGGTCCACATAATTGGCCGTAGGTTTTGCCCGATCGTGCAAAGGTTGTGCCCGACCGGGTGAGGGTTTTCCATGCTCAATCTCGTCCCGTTTGTCCCGTGATGATCCCCGAAGTTGCAACATCTGCACTATGTTGCAGGGGCTGAGGATCAGTAGGAGGTTCAGGAAGGGAGAGTTCAGTCTGAAGGTTGG